>OW964824.1:23610024-24145024 GCA_943142095.1 Ophonus ardosiacus
AAGAAAGGATTTTAATTTTCTTCAGGGAAGGCTGGGAAACGACTCAAATTTTATTTTAAAATCTAGCCAAAATGTAAGTAATTTTTATTGACATATATAAATAAATATATCACAGCATATTGCCCATTGCTGGGTGTGCTAATCTGGGTGTCTCAATCTACTTTGTTCACAGATATCGGTAATGACACCAGTGACAGCAGGAATAAAACACGCCGGCCAATTTGAAACTAAAGTTTCTTTTTGACAGATATTGTGATGTTTCCCGGCCTTATATTAATAACATAACGTAGGCTACGACCCGAATTAACGTGACGTCATGTACGGTTCTCCGCGAGTTTACCCGAAAGACCGTGACGTGTGACGGATCAGCCTTGTCTTGCCCAGGCAAAAGTGTGTAAGATGCGCCTAGAGAAATTTTCACTTCAAAAAAACCTGTTGTAGTCGGCAAAATACTCCCACCGTTTAATGCAATTCATATAAATAAATATGTTTACTACTTCTGGCAAATGTAACCAGTTTCTTTGCATCGCTATACTTATAATTTTCAATAAAACATCAATATTATGTATTCTTGTCATTATTTTGTGATAATGATGCTTAGTTTTTGACTATTAGAAATATACAGGTTGTTTGGTAAATAGGCCGTCATCGCTTCATTGCGACTTCACAGAAACAAAAAAAATTCCATTCCGCAGTTATCTTTTTCTTTTTATCATCCCATGAAGAACTACAGGAATTTAAAAATGACCAATGAGAGAGCAGATTCTATTATCTCTCATATAGCTACCAATTATTTTTGTTGTCACTTGGATTCATGATTACAAACTACAATCCGACCTAACATCCGACTGGGTAACTTTGAAGGCTTAGTTCCTACAAGAGGCCACTTAGGGTAAATATAATATGGAACGCCGTTTTACTATTTATTCTACATTTAAAGACATCTTCAATTATTTAAAGACGTCAAAAATTTAATTTCAGATATCCTTAATTATTAAAAGACATCAAAAATTGAATTATGTACATCTTTAAATAATTAAGGACGTCTAAAATTAATTTCAGACATCCTTAAATAATTTAGGATGTCAAAAATTGAATATTAGATATCCAGAATTGAATATAGGATATCAAAAATACATTTATAGATATCAAAAATTAAATTTTAGACATCTTAAAACGGTACTGAATTTTCGACATCAAAAAGTAAATTTAACATGTCCAGAATTCAATTTTGGATATCTGTATCTTAATATTCTTGATATCAAGAATTTGAATTTTTGACATCTTAAATTAATTTTGGATATCAAGAATTGAATTATGGATATCACATCTCCATAAATAACACGTCCAGAATTCGAATTTTTGATGTCTTAAATTAATTTTGGATATCAAGAATTGAATTTTTGATATCAAGAATTGAATTTTTGATATCAAGAATTGAATTTTCGATATCAAGAATTGAATTTTTGAAATTCGAATTCTGGACATGTTATTTACGGAGATGTGATATCCATAATTCTATTCTTGATATCAAAAATGAATTTAGGACGTCAAAAATTCAAATTCTGGACATGTTATTTACGGAGATGTGATATCCATAATTCAATTCTTGACATCAAAAATGAATTTAGGACGTCAAAAATTCGAATTTTGGACATGTTATTTACGGAGATGTGATATCAATAATTCAATTCTTGATATCAAAATTTAATTTAGGACGTTAAAAATTCGAATTTTGGACATGTTATTTATGGAGATGTGATATGCAGAATTGAATTTTTGATATCCAGAATTCAATTTTTGATATCTTTAATTCAATTTTTGATATCCTTAATTTAATTCTTGATATCCTTAATTCAATTCTTGATATCTAAAAAAGAATTTTTGATATCTATAAATATTTGAATTTAAGACGTCTTTAAAACAATTTTGGATATCAAAAAATATTATAAGAACATCCAAAAATGAATTAAAGACGGCTTTATTTCATTTAATGACGTCTTTATATAAATTAACATATCTTTAAATATAGAATAAATATTAAAACGGCACAATAAATTTTGACTCGCGGTAGTCATCTTTACCATTCCTAAAGAAATATAAAAGAGATAAAAACTATTTTATTGAAAAGGTGTTTTACAAATTCATATTTCCAATATTATTTTCTTAAAATTCTACAATTTTTAATTTAATATAATTAGTTTTTTAATGGTGACATTTATCTACAACATTTAAATACCTAAACTGTAAAACCAAATAGTTATCTTTATATTCAAAGCCTGAATAATTTAGACAAATAGATTATTTCAAAATTTTGTCTATAAAATCGCTGTTGGTAGTATGACCGTGCCAATTAGCCCATACATCTAATAGCCGATAATGTGTGACTTGTTAATAAAGAAATATGTACTGCTATTTGTTTTATCACAATCGAAGGTTAAAAGCTTAAATATATATCTAGTCAAAATTTAACCGACAGTACGGCAAAGATAAAACTACGGCTCGGTGAGTCCAATTAGAATGGGTAAACGGCGAAAGCTGTGTAAAAGTTCTAGATTAGATAGAGCCACCCAGATCTAAAGAAAATTCAATAATCTCTAAGTTTTATAATAATATGTAGTTCGAAAAAACATACATTTAATGAGTTCTTTCCATTATAAAACAGAATAGGAATACCAGTTCTTAAAATTTCCATACGCACACAGAATTAAAACCCATACATCCATAGACTTTTGCTTTTAGTCATGTTATTCATAGTAACGGTAAGATATTAAGAAAAAATAATTACGTTATAATGTTTTTAGTATACTTTTCAATTAAAGTATTTCTGATTACACACAGAATGTTTTCTAAATTGAATATGTGTGTGGAAGTGAATTAGATTCCCGGACAAGTAGATATGAAACGTCAGTATTCCTCGAACGCTTTCCAGATGTCAAAATGTCGTGAGGTTTGTACAAAATACACGACTTTTGTTTCCTGTCTTCAAAGCCAATGTGATCAGGCAATTTATATGACAGTTTCGTCGGATCGTTGTTCACGTATTTGTCAAAGTACACTCGAAACAACGACCAAATAAAATGTATTTGTTTGTCATGGAACTAATACCAGACACATGAAACAAAAAGGATAATCATTTGTTGTTTTCAACTTTGATATCTGGCAATCATGTTGAGTTTCATTTCAAATAACCTTTCAAAATAATTTAATATGATGTCGCTTTTAATTTGAGATCAAATATTTTTATAATTTGCAATTTATTCGTATACTCATTTTGAAATGGACTCTTTTATAATTTAATTAAATTTGTTAGCAGTAGCGAAACCGATCCCAGACTAGTTTGAGCATCATACGCATGCGCTGATTCATTTTAGTTTGAAAATTTTGTGTTCGCGGAACACTATGGACCGATAAATGACTGGTCAGATACTAACCAGACAAGATCGAAGATTGATGTAACTAGTATAAATCAGGGACTAATACGACTATTTAGTAAATGTACAAACTTTTTTTGTATGTGATTACATAACCTCAAGTCAAAACAAGCATTCGTGGTAGAAAAAATTTAAATCAATCTCGGATCATGCATGCGTATTTAACTGTTTACGAATTAGTGCAGAATGTACAGAGTAATTTTGGGATTCGTCAGAGATTCATTAAAGGCGGCAAGGATTCATAAAACCAAGCGTAGTTTGGATTATTGAAAATCCTACCAATCTTGAAAATTATACGTATTTTTGTTATATAACTGATAAGACAAAAAGCATAACACAAGTCAATATATTCTTATACAAGTTTCCGTTATTCGACCTTCATCATTAGAATTTCGGTTATGTCAAAATACCTTATACGAAACGAAGTTTGTTAAATTATAGCAATGTAGTTCTATTAGCAGCTCATTCTCGTACATAGAATATTGGTTTGCATTTCTGTAGGGCACTTTTATATTCTCTTTCAAATAATGCCGATGTTATCACACTTGCATTTCGAGTTTTGTTTAAAGTTGTAATTTTTATAAAGACACCGTAGTAGCGGAAATTTTCTGTATTGGATTTTCAAAATGTAATTTAAAAACATTAGCATTCTTATCTGAAAGAGCAAAAAGAGTGTCCTGAAAAGCCTATGTATTTATTTTCAAATAACAATAAAGGATAAAATTATTTTCTAATGAGCCAACTTTGCCCTAATGAGAGCCTTAGTGCAATACTAAACGCATTACACAGTGAAAATGAGCCTGTTTCACATTTTTTAAAAGGATTTTAAATGAAAGTTTACGCGATATTTTTCATAGTAATCAAAATAAAAATAATAATTTATTGTTATTTTCGTAATTAAAAAAAAGATTGACGCTAAAAATAATCATGAAGAACACCCCTGTATATAAATAAAAGTAGGCGATAGTTTGTCACATGTTAAACTGTATATACTCTGATGTCACATTCTGTTTCAGATTACGTGACCTTTTGAAAATATTACACGAATTTCAATATTTAATTGTAAAATATTTAATAGATATTTCGTGATATTTTCAAAACTGAGGCTCTTTATAGAAAAATATATTTTAAAATTTAGTACTTGGAAGTCATATAAAAGTTCTTGCAACAGCCCTATTAGAATAAGATTAAAAAGAATCAAGTAATTTTCTTGTTTGTAAATAAGGCTTTGTAATAAAATATTTCAAATATAAAATGACAAAATTATTTTGTACATAATACTACAAAAATACGTACATAAATAAAATAAATAAATAAATAAAAATATCACGGCATATTACGCATTGCTGGGTATGCCAATCTGCTTTATACACAGATTTTGGTAATGATGATGACATATTTGTTTTAGAATATTATGTGAGTAGGAACAATGAAAAATAGTAAATTTAAAATGAAAATTAAATCACAGGGACGCGAAGACTCCAAGGCGTAAAACGAAAATTTATACCGATATTTATTTAATCCGTAACAGTTAATAAAACAACATTTACCTATCTTAATTTTGTTTACAATACCTTAAATTAAACTGCCATTCCTGTCAATGAAAATTCATTGGAGGTGAGAAAGCGAGTCGCCCAGCAGCGCCCTTACGTAAACAAAAGTGTGCTAAGGCTCTTATTTAATCGAGTTCATATCTCTCAAGATATCAAGTTTTAAATGTGAAAGTAGAATGCAAATATAAGTGGAAAGCAATGAGTGCCCCCTTTTCCCGAAAGCAATTAAAAGAAATGTATTGTTGTTATTATATACAAATACAGATTTACTTTTCGTCAGTACTTTACTATTCCAACATCGTTCTGGAGATGTGAAATAATTAAAATAAAGCTCAGTTTCCTTTCAAATCAAATCATGTGACAAAGTTATAAAAAGAAACCACATCTATGAAATAATTTCAACGTCAACTTTCATTAGCAAGTCGAACACTTATTTGTTCTTTCATTTTTCTGATAAACATGTATAGTCCGGGACACGAAAGATAAAGTATGGAAAATATGTTAGCACAAACCACTGTCTAGCATATGCGCTTCGTTTAAATTTACACGAAATATAATTAATTTACTATACTATACGCATACCTAATATACCCAAATCGTTCAAGCAGCCGATGCACGTCATCACTTAGTGTAATGCATTAAAATCACTACTAGCAAAAAATGAAATAAAATTTCTATAATTTTTAACCGTCAAAAGGTGTATGGGCTTATATAATTATTATTAGGATGAATAGTAGAGTTCATTCCTTATCGTATATGACATGAATAATATATAAATAATGTACATCTACTTCATATTGTTCGTTTATTTGTTGCTATACTTGGCAACATTGATAATTTGTATGTTTATACTGTCAAAATTATTATATGACAATTTGAAAAATATTTGCATCGTGTTTGAAATATTGTTGTAAAGGCCTATTTCTAATAAAGTAACTTTAAACGCAACAACGCAACGTGATCGTTAACGCAAACACAAAAACTGTGATTTATAATAAACCCCAATCTGAAGAATTCAGTATATTTCTTTGAAATTCGACTCACTTTCATTTATTGTCTTTATATGACATACATTAAGTAAAAATAATGTTAGTATTATAAAATAATTTAAATAGAAAAGGCCAGTGACGAAAATATAGTATGTATTTTGTAGATATGACAGTTCATGAATATGTTGATAATACAGATTGCAATCTGTATAACTCTTTTCATAAAGATTCTAAAACCTATGTAAATGTACCAGTACATGACGTCACACATCTCTTTTATTCAATTTTTATTAATGACGTGCATCGGCTGCTTGACCGATTTGGGTATATAACATATGACAGTTACGCAAAAAAAAAATTAAAGCTACGCAGTCTTTCTTGTATTGGCAGTTGATTGATATCAAAGCCTATAAATATTTTAAGCCATTATTAAAACTACAACTGTAATCTTATAATTTAATAAATTTAAAAATAAATTGTTTACTAAAAGAACTTGTTAATTCGTAATGTTTATATTAATTTTGCTCAATAAAATGCAAAAAATTCTAATAAAATTCATTAAAACCTGCGGCTTTGCAAGCCGACATTATGTATCAATATACAAATTCTAGTACTTATTTGTATTATTTTATTTTTATTTAGGTTAATTTTGTTCGCATTTCACAATTTTTAGTTTTGGTTTAGCTTTACACGTATTTTCTCTTACGAGTTAATATACTCAGTTAAAGAGCTTGTGGAATTGGGAAAATATAGATTTTTGTGGACAATAATAAAAGTCCTGCCGTGAGTGGGTTTAAAATTAAACACAATATCGTGGAAGCAAATAAAAGGAACCGTTAAGATAATTGAATGTCAGGTCTTATACACGTGCAATGTTTTGCCGAGATAGACTTTACTCTGCACTCCAAACGTCAACTTTAAACTACAAAAGATTGTTGCGACAGATAAAAATAGATAGGGAAAAAACATGTTGGGATGTTTTTCCCTTCGCGGCTTGGAGTGACCGTTAAGAGTCTCTCGGGAGGTTCCAGACGCCGCCGATCAATGCTGGGCACACGACCCTTGACCGCCGCGTCAAATGTCAACTCATTACAAATTTGCAACACGGGCAAAAACCAACGTAACTTCAGTTCTGATTTTTTACTTTCGTACCTCCACTCAATTTAAACTTATGTGATAAAGTTTAGTTCAAGATAACCCACATATCGTTGGATAAGATCATCCCCGAGGCAGAATAGTTTGTGACACGGTGACTTAAAACTTAAAATTATTACCAGTTATACGAATAGATTTTAGCGAGGAATTTAGTTACGGTTGTAGTTTGAAAATATAATCCATCTACTCATATCACACGAACCTTGCTCTTGCTAATTCGAAATTCTTTATTTCGAGATAAAATGTCTTTAAAAAAACTATATAGTAGCCGGTACAGGTTGCTTAAATATAAATTCATCATGGTTGCAGATATGGGAACCGGCGTTTTGTGCGTTGGGTTAGATTATTAGGTTAAAATTAGAGAAATAGCAAAGTCCAAACTCATTATTTTGTAATTTAATTATATAACTAGTGGTGCTGAATGCAAGTGCATAAAGAGAGCAATTATAATCATTATTTTATTTATTTAGCTAGTTCCTGCTGCAGATATAGGAAGCGGCGCCAAAAGACAAGGGACTGCCTATAAAATAATATGTATCGAATCATTACGCTTACCTTGGTAGCCAATTTTACCTCTGTAGTTCCCATTATTTTACTAGGGCGTGTTAATTTCATCCATTTTAATTTTGAGTTCATGTTTTATTTTGGCAATTGATGAGAATAAATTTATAATAAAAATATTAATAATTAACGGGGATTTTATGGATTTTGATACACGAAATAGCTGAAATGCCACACTATATAATAAATTTTATTATTGGTAAAATATTTGTTTTGCAGAATGCTAGAGAAAGCTAGTGTTTTTTTTTTTCTAATTTTTCCGGTTACCTACACCTGATACTTCAAGTTGTCAGTAGTATGCGTGATTTTATGAATTTTGATACACGAGAATAGTGAAATGCCAATTTATATCTATAATAAATTTTATTATTGTTAGGACTATTTTTTTGTACAATGCTACAGAGTGTCGCTTCCGAAGTTGCAATTACAAAATAGTTAAATTAGTGATTTGGAAACAAATTCTTGTTTTCTGAATCGACCGTAATAAGTTTTGAAATTTGCATAGAGTTTTAGAATCACAATAACTGCATGTATTGCAAACAAAAATTTCTGCAATCGTTCAAAAACTTTTAAAAAAATATAGAAAACGTAAGTAGGTATTCTAAATTTTTTACATAACAGTATCTACTACTTGGACAGCTATGCATGGTACTTTCCGCATTCATTTATGAGTTTGATACCATTTATTTTCCACACAGTTGTAGAAAAAAAATTATGCACAACAAATAATAGTACATAATTAATAATGATTCTCTGAATGTCACATAAAAATAAAAACTACCTCTTTCAGTATGAAAGTTCAATTATTATTTTAATAGTATAATAGCGAACAAAAGTGCCTGCCTTATATATCTCCTTGGTTATATAAAATAAATGTTCCAACTAAAGGAGATATCATTCATGTATAAGTTACCTTGTGACAGTCATGTCATACCTTCATTGGCATACAGTTTGCAACATCGCGGAACAAACGCAAAAATGGTACAAATGTAAAAATTATGGAAAAAATAATTCAATGATTGTAAGTAAATTAAAGATATCAATGGCTGTGTAAACAATAACTATAAAATATTCTTAACAATAATAGTGCCTTCTGATCCCATCAAAGATCGGAATAATTAAACGTCAAATTCAAATTATCACAAAGTATATGAATAAATAATTATCTCGACTTGTTTTACCTTGCGTCACCTTTAGTCAAAAAATTCGATGGTGTGTTTTTAATAAATAAGCATATTTTAGGGTTCCTAGAATACGATTTTACTAGTTCTACAGTGATCTTTCTCTCTCTCTCTCTCTCTCTCTCTCTCTCTTTCTTTCTCTGTGTGTGTGGGAGCGCGCGCCTGTTTTTATCAAAAAAATTTCCGACGATAACTCCAATACTACAATTCTAAAAATTACAATTCATTCGTATTCCTCTTCTTTGAAACCATATGAAGAACTGATTAGATTAGATGTTTAATTGTCCTTCATATTCAATGGATAATAGAGTTAAAGAGCTGCATGTATTTCACACTCAGATGCTTTAAATAACTTATAAATATTAATCTTAAATAATAATATAACAATGTTTGAAATAAAACCGGTAGTAAGACAGTGTAACACCCTATGGCTCGGTGAGTCCAGTTGGAAAGGATAAGCGGCGAAAGCTGTATATAATCCCTAGGCAGAGCTGGGCAAGTTACTTTTAAAATGTAACTAGTTACAGTTACAGTTACCTCCAAAAAAAAGTAACTAAGTTACTTAAGTTCCAGTTACTTTGGTGAAAGAACTAAGTTATTTACTAGTTACTCATTAAAAGTAACTTAGTTACCTTGAGTTACTTCCTAACTACTTTTAATGGAGTGAAGTGTAGACTTAGACTGTTGACTTAGTTATTGTGTAGTATACATATCAGGGAGTTTTTGCACTAACTACGTTAACCTAAATTTTAACGTTATTGCTTGGTAACACCCAATCAGATTATTATTGTTAATGTTAACGGACCTACAGGACCTTATTACCGCCTGGGCCCACGAGGCCACGGCCTAGGGCCCGCTTTGACAAGGTGCCATCAGGGCCCGCTTTGACAAAGGGCCATCAGGGCCCGGTTGCTGTGATAAAAAATCTGATAAAAAGGCCATGCGTACCTACATTATAATATAATATAAAAATTAAAAGTAACATTTTATCTTGTGAGAAGGGAATTTGCAAAAATGAGACGAATTCAAGACTTGCAACCCTTGGAACAACGAACAAAATACACTATTTTTTGTAAAACCTGATAATTGGAATAATTTTGACGATTTAGTGGCAGTTTAATTATAATTTATTAAAACGTATCATTTGTAAGCGAGGAAAACATTTGAAAATAATATATTTTATAAGTCAAATTTAACGATTAGTGACTTTTTAATTCTAGAATTAAAAGTTTTTAGTTTTTCTATTTACCGTACAAAAACTCTATTATTAATGAATATAATTACTTATTTTATTATCTATTATGACTTGAAATCAATAAACAATAATATTGAATTTAATTATGTATTAAAATAAAAGTTACACATTACAGAGGGTATGCGCGATGCTGCGCTCAACACTCCCACTCTGGACAGACATTTATTTAAAACAAAACAGTTTTAGTTAGTGTTCCTAAAAAAGGCATCAGCCTCAACAAAATATTTCTTAGAAATTTTAATCCCCCCCGTTACTTTTTATGACTAAGTTACATTCCACTTTTTAAGTTACTTTGACTAACTTAAGTTACATTCTAATTTATGAGTTACTTTAAGTAACTTAAGTTACTCAACTAACTAGTAACTAAAAACCGTAAAGTTACCAATTACTTTTCCGCAGCAAGTTAAGTTACAGTTACCATAGTTTAAAAAGTAACTAAGTTACGTTCCAAGTTACGTAAAAGTAACTAGTTAGTAACTAAGTTCCTAAAGAAACTAGTTACTGCCCAGCTCTGTCCCTAGGTAGTTAGCAATTTTTTCATTACAAAAAATATTGTACATACAAACCTTTTGCGATGACTTCATTCCATCATTCATGCAAAATATCGCTAATTTGGGAAATATGTCTTCCCGCACTTCGTTAAATTAATATTTTAACAAACTTTGTATAATTTTTAACTGAAACAGACCTGGTGGTATATTTTTAACAATATAATAAAATAATGCTAATCAGAGCAATAATTATAAAAATTGTCGCTACTTACGAGACTGAAACATACAATATACAAGCCAAATTACAAAGAAAAATATTACAACGAACATGATGACTCGGAGTACCGTCGTGCCAGTACTAATAAAAGCAAGTAATGTTTTGTGAAAAAAGAAAACAGATGAAATTTCTTTCCTTTACTACACTTTTCCTTGTTTATTGTTGTCTTTTTAAAAGTGCACATAAAAGAAATTTGGTAATTGTAAATTTATAGTACAGAACAAAGCAACCATAAAAAACCGTTATTCGAGTAAACTCGCAACATTAACTCGCTGGAGGTAGGTACATTTATGTTCTGGCTCCTTTGTGTTTATTTAATTTATGCGTTAAATACACTCTCGATACAATCCGTGATCTAATCTCGTCCGGGCCATCAAAACAGAACAAATGTTGATTGTGGTTCTCTCTGGAGACGGTATTGAAACGGGCGGCCGGTTTTTAAAATCCGCGCCGGTGATTGCGGACCGTGTGATCGCTCCCCGGAGGCCCCCGTACGTATAGATAAGATTGTGCTAGGGTCACGACGCCAGGCGTCGGCGTCTCGCCACGTCGTTAATTCACGCGTCGCACGGCTGACCGCAGCAGCTGCACGCACCATGCCCCATTACACGCACGTCACACACTTCCATGGTAACCTTCTTCATTAATCCAAGACAATTTTTACCCCTTTATCTTGGACCTCATTTGTTATCCCAAAAGAAATTGCTTCCATTATTGGAATGACATGCCACATTCGAATAAAGATGTAATCTACAATTCAGAAGTATTTGGATGCTTGAATTTAGTAATAATATTAATAGTAAATAGTTTTGTCAACGAAATATAGCGTAGTCCAAAGATGCTTGGTTTAAATTCCGCTCAAGTAGAGATGTTAATGTTCACCTTTTTCATTAAATCTTGTACCACCAAGATCGGTTCACGGATGACCCACAATTGTTATTTTTACTTATATTTTGTTTAATATTGTCTCTTTGATACATTCTTACGGGAATGTTGCTTTGAGATTATTTACAATAATTTCATTAAACATAAATAATTTTTGTTGCCAACATTAATGTAAAAGGCGGTAAAAGAAAAAACAGTAAAACGTAAGAGATGTTATATGTGCAAGGCAAATGATAACAAATACTTCAGAAGGTATATTGATTGCAACAAAATAGTTTGAATAATGCGCATTCAGAATATATTGAAGAAG
The DNA here is from genome assembly GCA_943142095.1 of Ophonus ardosiacus. NCBI lineage: Eukaryota > Metazoa > Arthropoda > Insecta > Coleoptera > Carabidae > Ophonus > Ophonus ardosiacus. Next base: position 23,622,116 of record OW964824.1, read on the forward strand.
CATAATTAATATGTAAATTTTTCCTTACAACCAAAGATGGGGATATTTTTTTTAATAAAAATATTTTAAAAAGTAGTAATATACTGTTCAGGTTTCTTACAATAAATTTACAATATTATTTTTATTCAAAGCTATCAATATTTAATAATTACATGAAGAAAACAAATGGGTCAAAATTTACCCAGTTATAGTCGTCTATGTTTGCATTTTATGAGGGTTAAGCCAAAACAATGTTTACCCCTATATCCCGCACCCCATTTGACATCCGAAAAGAATTTGTTTCCACTATTGGAATGGCATTCTTCATTGAAATAAAAGTTTAATCTAATAGTTACGTATTTAGAGCACTTAGAGTTAAAATTTTCGTAAATATTATTAATAAATAGTTCTTCCGATTGGCGCAATGTAGTTTGCAACAAAGTAGTTTTGCATTAAAATTGTTTATTTCTCAGCTACCATGGTGAAAACTGAAAGAATCGGTAATATAATCATCACTCTTATTGTTAATATAAGATATCAGTTCCGCTAAAGCTTCACTAGTTTTTATTAGAATTTCTTTGAGGAATTTCTTTCTTCAGAATTCGTCTCCAAGCCCTACAAGCTTGACATTTAAAAAAAATCATATAATCAAATAGTTAGCAACGTGACGCATCGCATTATTATTTTGTGGTATGACCACATAGTAACAAGCTTTAAATTATCTAAAAATAATTTGAAAACATTATATTTGATTTCAGTAGTGCGTAACACGTTGAACATATCTCGGGACGAACTATACTCAAGACTTTAAAAACTGTTTGCTTCAAGATCGTCAGCGCTTTGGTGCTATTATTATTATTATTATTATTATTATTATTATTATTATTGTAGTAAACTAATGCGAAGTAATGCAAAATTTTCTTACTGTCTTTACATAAGAGCAGCTGATAGTAGCAAGTTATCCGTTATCACTTTAAAACATGAGCCAATAACAAACACTGGAAATAGGAGTTAGTTTAGTCACTAGTTTTTTAAGCAAGCTATGTCACTGCGAGATAAACATAGTCATTAATAATCATGAATACTCTTCGACAGTTGCGTGACCATAAAATAAAAATAAAACAATAATAATTGCGAGTAGTTTCCTTATCACCGCTTTGGAGGACGAGGCATACAGTTTCACTTGTTTCAATGACAATTTTAATTGTATTTTAAACTATTACTGTGAAAAGTGGTTCTAAATAAACAGTTCAGTAGTTTGTGGAATTGTTGAGAACTCGTATGTGCAGAGTGGATTGTATTACTGTGGTTAGAGATATCAACGGAGTGCAGTAAGACAACAGTGTCTGCGTTGGTCATGTTCACGTTCCCGATTCGTAGACCGTCGATGCAGCTGGGATTTCTTCTTTTAGGTTTATAGAACACTAGTATTAATTAAAATTAACTATGTAGCACAGTATTTTGTTTATTGTTGTATGTTTTTGGTGACTGTACTTATTCTAATATAAGCTGTATTCTTTTTGGAATATTTTTACTCAGCTCAGTTAAGGGAGTTTAGATGACAACCTTTCACTATAGAAATGGTAATTCTTACTTTAAAATTCATTACCGAATATGACATTTTTGTTTTCAACTGCAGAGAACCAACTACAATAAAATATTTATAATCTGCAAATTGACATTTCTTCTCATCACATTGCCCCTTCTACTGATCTGAATGGCTCATTGGCTCAGGGTATTTTCAGTTTATTTCGCGGGTGTTGTAGTAAGAGGGGAAGTGAGTACACTCAGTACCTACCGCTCAGGTCAATTAGGACAAAAAAAAAAAAACAATTTTCTGAGTGATCTAAGACGAACTGGGATTTTATCCAAAAAGAATACAACTATAGTAAAAAAAACCTGAGTTCATTGTAACTCAATTTCCCACGCCAAAAGCAATACAATTTGGGAAAAAATCTTGACATTTTGACGCTTAATTTGAGGATGTCATTACTAGGTAGTTACATTATATGATTCTTGGTATTTGAAAACTGTTCTTGCAACATATATCCAGTAGCTTTCAAAATACTTCAAAGCCAGAGATATTTGAAATAATAATAAAATTTGAATTATTGTGGAGTACTGTGTATCATTTAGTAAATAATCGAAATATTTATTACTTGTGAATATATCATATCTTCCAACTAAATATTTATGGATATAGATACTCCAAAATTAATTAAATCAAATCTTTTTATTTACTTTCTAGTATATTACCAATTACAGAAAAACAGATAATAAATGAATATTGAATAAGGAAATAAAAAAGAACTCGCCTACAAAGTTGAAGTTTCGAAATGAGTTCACTGGAGTGGCGGGTACTCACCTGAAAATATAAAAATATAATTAGAAAAACGATTACAAAGTATATTGTAAATTAGTCACAAATATGTATGTATGTTTGTAAAATAAGATAACAAATAAAACTATATTAAATAAAGGCTTAGATTTTGAAACACTTGCGACATTGATCAGGAATCTCTAACCCTTGCCAAGAAAATGTTTAATTGAGAATTTTCGTTATACACAGATTAATTTTATAAGATTATTATATAATACTTATTTAAACTACAAGGAATGAAAGTACATCTTAAGAAGATAAGTTATGTGCTGTACATTTCTTGATGCTTTTTCTTCGCGCTATTTTGGAAAAAAGCTTAAATATTTATACAATGTGGCCTGTTGAACATCTGTCAAAAGAATTGTTCATATGATATTTTCTTTTAATCTAAGTTACTTTCGAGTTGCTATGTTATAGAAAACTGAAAAACGGGGGGCAATTTATTATTTAGTACAACAAATTATCTTGAATTTTGTGCCAGACTTGTGCATTGTGTAAAGAAAAGTGGATATTTATAAAGCCGCTACGGTTGCTGTACCGAATTTATAACCTCAAAAATCTTACAGTTATTATTTTCCTAAGAATGAAAGTGAAGTTCTGTTCGCAAGAAAAATCGTAAAAAAATGTTGATCTACTTACAAGTTCAGCAACTATAAAATCCTATACATATAACTACAACTGAAGTAGCGCGAAATAATAGGCAGTTTGCGAACCTTAATTACGTGTAACGTAACGTGACTTTCAGTTGGATGTTTTCACGTTACGTTAGAAATAGTTGATGAAGCTATATATATATATATATATATATATATATATATATATATATATATATCCCGTTTTAAAATTAAAATTAATATTTTATAATTTAGTTATAAAAAAATATGTATACTTTAATAAGCGTACAAGGAAGTAATGTGATGTCCATATCAGATTGTTATTCCTTATAATAAATAAAGTAATCAAATGATAATGGCACTGATTAGAATTTATCTTGATTCCTTGTAATGTCTAGCACAATATTTCGTAACTGTTCTGTCTAGCTTTGTTCAAATTTCTGTTATTGATTTGCTACCATCAACTCTAAACTTATCAATATAGTTCTAAACTCCACAATAAACAAAACTTTAACTTGGATTAGGTATACAATACTAAATTATCCATAATTATAAAGCGAACAATATAATCAAAATATCAATATCGCTCGACATGAACTGTAATAAAAGTAAATAAACGATAGAGGTGATGACATCGATAGACGAGAACTGGGCAATGGTTAAGGTGGTTCTCGGTGAGAAATTAAATGTAATGAAAACAAAAATAAATATATTATTCAACAAGCGGGCAAAGTTCGCATCACGTGCCGTAGGCAATTGATGTAATTTGTCCGAAAAGTCGTTTGATTTTGATAGTGATAACGCAACATGTTACGGAATTATAATAATTAAATTATGATAAGGCATTAGTAACTATATCATCAAAGTTTTCCATTCATTTTTGGGCATCCCGATAGAAACATAAGTGATCAAATAAAATTAAATGCATAAACTAATATATATATATATATATATATATATATATATATATATATATATAGAAGAAGGCACCAGTTTATGGTGCCGAAACGTTGGGTTAAAATTAATAAATACAGAACATAAACTAAAAAAAGGTAGTATTTTTCCAATTAATAATATGAGTTCTGAAAGATATTTTAATAATCATCTATCTTAGTTTCCAAAAGACTTGTTAAAAGAATAGATTAAATTTAAAATATCAGTTGATGTCTAACAAAAACTCTTGGTATAAGGATGACTTTGAATGTCGTCAACTTAACCAAGAAGGAAAATAATTAACGTTTTTCTATTTTTTTTTTTTTTTTTTGATAACTTAAAATCACATCTCGTTCAAAAACAATACTTAGTACTAATAACTAATTATAGAATTTGAAGACATTTTTCCTCTTTTGTCAGAATCTTTACGAATATAATGCTGTTTCAGTTTTGCTGGAAATTCGAAATTCTTTTAGTTTGAATCAAATATGGTAAGCAGTCAAAAGTTACAGTTTTTCATTAAAAATACAACTTTCCATTTTTTGTTATATCGACAAGTAGATCAAATTTTAATTCACGTTCGTTTTAATAACCGTGCCCCTTTACAGTGTCTTAATACAAGAACATTAAATAGAAATATTTATCCATATTTATATTCTTATTTACAATTTATATTTCTGAATTCAAGTTTTAGATAAAATGCTAGTACGAGTATAAAATAAAAATCTAAATCTACACTTCAATAAACATCAAAAAAATTGTATAAAATACAATTAAACTTGGAAAGAAAACTATTGATAAAACATAACTTGATTATAACTAAAACCACATGAACACGGTTTTACAATTAAAACAATATTCTAGGTTATTGCGTCCATTTCTAAATTTAAAAAATTGCAACAAGCAAACGATTTTATAATTGAGTTGTGGTATCGACTTATAACTTTAGAAGAATGTTCCTAGGTACAGTTTCTAATTTTCTTTATGCTCAATTAGAAACTTAATTTAAAGTTAAAAAAAGAGGAAAAATATTATTGCTCAGGCAACTAGTGAAAATGGTATTAAAATTAATTAATTGTTATAGTTTGAATAGGTAATAAACATGCTAGAAACTTTCTCCACACGGAAAATTCGAATTGAGGTCGTGGACAATTTACTGACCGGTAATACATTTATTTTTTCTAAAACATGAACATTTCATATAAGTTACTTAAATCTCCAACAATCCGAGTTCGAATCCGGTAGAAGTTAATTATTATTGATCGCACATACACGGAATATTTAAATATTGAAAGTAATAAATATGAATAAAATAATAAAAATGTACAAAATTAAATATGGGGTCCCATGGCCGCGTGCCAGAGTGTGCTTGGCTTGAAAACTCAAGCTTATAAAATTATTATGTTCGCCTTGGCTTGGGGTGATGAAACTAAAGCTTGGCTTGACTTAAAAATTTCAAGCTTTTTAAACGGCAGGTTTGGCTTGATTGAGTCAAGCCGAGCCAAGCTCTCATGCTTCAATATAAGCCCGTGAATCTCAATACTGACTGAAGCTTGGAATAAGAATACATATATATATATAGAAGAAGAACTTCCTTAGGGCTTGTTTATGAAGAATTTACATTTCGAAATTTACAATTTTCTTTCTGGTTTATGTTCGATTTTATCAGTATCTATCACGTGACTTGTCATTTTGACATTTCACCTGTTACAAGTTTTAGGTTACAATTTTATATTATATTATATATTTTCATAGGGATGTAACCCGCCTTTTAAAGGGCGAATTGCAAATAATATTTATAAGTGGGTTCTTGCCAGACTGGTTGTACAATTTACTAGATGCCAAAATAATAAATAATAAACAATAATAAATGTTCTTCCCGTTGAGTTAATTCTTGTAGAAGAATAAGGGTTGGGATAATAATTATTACTATTATTATTATTATTATTATTATTATTATTATTATTATTATTATTATTATTATTATTATTATAAATAGGCTTATTGACTAGTATAATTGAATGATAGATATTTAAACTTGATGGATGATGGTTGCTGTACCGACTGTATGGAGTATGGGTCTCTGGTCTCTGGACATTCTCTCTTCTACACTCTCTCTTAGCATATAGTCTTTTATATTACTATAATGTTAAGTTATCAAACAATTGAATTATAACCTACTTATAAAACTCTAATATTACTATTGATTATACTGCAATAATACTAAATAATAACACAAACTATTATGACCTCAATTGTGTGGTGATCTAGTCTTACAGGGATGAATATGTTAGACGCTAACGAACAAGATGATTTCCTAATTATATCGGTAATGTTTTGAGGTAATATTGATTTATGTTAGAATAAAAAAAAACACAAGCGTAAATAAAAAACGTAGAAGGTCTTTTAAGCTTTGGTTAGGAATATGAACACATTAAGATTTGTCAACGGGTATTCTCGAAATACTCGTATGAGTGTGCATTTATTTAATTTCATTCTATTTCTCGTTGCATTGACATTACGCAAAGTTATTTATTTTAGTACAATTCACTTACATTGTCTTACAAATTACGATACTCGCGAATATTGCTAAATAAACAAAGTATCAATTTGTTTCCTTGAATCCATCTTCAAAACTCAGACGCACACCACATAAAAAAGATAGCTGACGGATGAAGTAATCTTTCCGCTATGTTTAATAGTTCTATCTTGTAACTGGTGGAATTTGAAATTTATATTTGGAAATATAAAATAAAGTTATAATCCAAATTTTAATTTCAAATTTCTAAATTTGCAAATCGTTTGTAAATCATCGTATTGATTTTATATACGTTTATATTTTAAAATCTAAATCATAAGTTTGTAAATTAAATTCATCATAAAACAGCCCTTAGGGTACACATATAAAAAGCGAGGAAAGCAATACAACTATACACGGATCTCATTTCAAAGTAATTATGATTGTCGGTAAAATCTAAAATTATTTGATGCATCCTGCAAAAAATTAGAAGTCAAAAAAATATATTTGTATTTAATTAGCTCTCTGGTATATTTAGTATATTTCTAAGGAATATACTGTAAAAATGTCTGGCAAATACTCGTAATATTTCTTCCCCAAAATGTGTTTCAAATTAATTATTCGTAGTGTTATTAATTTGAGATAATACAATATGTCATTTATTATTGTAAACTAGCCCGCAGGTAGATTTAAATTTATATTAGAGCATGATGTTATTAAATTGTTTTTATAAACATCAAAGTTCAAATATGATAACAAATTCCACAGTAAAGTACACAAATCATTATTTATGTACCGCTCATTCAGCTTTAAATAAACCGCGTTTCAATAGCAACACCGGCGATGGCAAATAAATAAAAACCGAGCGCGGGCGCTGACATACACTGAAGGTAAGTGAAACGAACGTCAACCAGCATCAACCAGCCTGGGATATTAGACATCTGGAAACGCACCGCTCTTCAATCTATTCAGCATTAGCAGCGTCACTATCTTTCCAATAACGTCAAAACTCTTCCCCGAAACTTCAATAGTGCTGCCAAGTTATAAATGAGTCTAGAAAATGAAATCATTCTCTCTGCAAACAGATGCAGAGGAAAATGCGCTGACTCTCGACTCTGTAAGCCTTTAATCCTTGTTTCATGCCTGGGTGGGTGCTCTATCACTTCTTACAATTTTAATTAATGCACAAATTAACACTCCAATAACTTCACTGATAGTACATCAACTAAATATTCAAATTTTAATTAGAACAGAAAGATATATTAAAAAAAGTTGTAATTCAAAAGGCTATGTATTAATAATAATTTATCAGCGGCTTTCTCTCTGTCTCTGTTATCAGAAATTTGAATGAAATTTATTTAAAACTTTGGAATCCAAGTACGCTATAGTACTCATCCATGAATCATCGACATGGACGATAGCGAATGAAGTCAACTGGTATTCCATTCCGAACAATAAATTAATTATATTATTCGCATTGTATTGTAAGTGCTTTTTAATTTGTTTGTCCCATTTACCTCTCAAACAATATTCTTAAAAAGAATTATGTTATTATATGCATCTATTGATTGTTATTATGAGCACGACATACTTGCTGCGCGTAACGCGTATAGCATATATGCTGTACTGTTCAATTTGTGGAGCGAAAAGAGCATATTTTGACAAGCTGAAAAAACACTCCGATCTGGCTTTTCCGAAATCTGGCAAGCCTACTTATAAAATAAATGTTCTTTAAATTACTGCATTTGAAGTTCATTCTACCCTAATTTAATGCACAAAACTCATATTCGCAAATCTTGAGCCATTATAGCTCTTTTTAAATGTAACAAATAAACTATAAATAAGACACAAAGAATGACCACAGCGGCGCAAATCTGCAGGCGTTAATTTTGCGTGTTCGGTTAGGTTATGTCAAAATATGGTGAGATAAGCTATACACTTAAAATGTCCAAGTTTTTGTACAATTTAATTTTCACTGCATAAATTCACCTCTTGTCCATTAGTTACTTTACGTTCTTTCATAACATTATAAAAAAATTCGTATATAACGTAATTTTTGTTTCGTTATTATTATAACTTTACAATAACTGTATTTTCCTTAAATTCGTAGTAAAACTTAATATTCGAAACAATATTTTTTACACAAAATTTATACTTTATTCTAGAAATAAAATGAGGTGTTAGACCTTTGAATTTAAAACGGAGTACGCCACTAGTGACATTTACATTATAATGATTAGTTATTTGTTTTGCTACGGTTACATAACGTTATTTTGGAAATGTTATGTTATTTAAAAAATATATAAATGAAACGTTGGTTTCGTTTTCCATGCCATCGTTTCCATCCCAGGTATTATATTCACATGTGATATTTTCCGAAACACTTTATTATTATATGTAATTTCATATCTTATGCTCGAAACAGGTAAACTTTATAATAATGTGTTCAAAATTGTATATAATTGCAAATTTATTTACATCAAAAGATACAAAATAATTCCTGTATTTATTTTGAGCAAGTTAATATTTATTTGCACCATAATTAGGTATTTGCGTTCTATAAGGAATATGCCAAAGTAAACAAAAAGTTGGAAACAGGTTCAGGGCATAAGCGGAATATGGAACATTATTTATACAACAAACCTATTTACCAGCTAATAATTTTCTAGAGGAAATTGTAGCACGTTTAGATATCCGAACATTTATTTATAAACCCTTCGGAAATTATTTCCAAACATAGCACAAATTTTAAAAATATGTTCAAAATTTTTGAATGCTCTTATTTAATGTGAATAAAAACAAAAGTACAAAATTATACGATCATTCCGACTTGAGGAAATTCTCTTTAAATATTTTATCTGTTATATCTCCAAAATTAATTTCTCGCTAGTGCAATATTAGCGGAATATCATAGCTGATACATATCTGAGATGGATTCATTCTTCATCGTCTGAAATGAGGAAATTACGAGGTAATGAAGCGGAGCAGATGCTAGAATTCTTAATATGAATTTTATTACAGCGACAAGAAAACAGAATCGAGACTTCTGCAGCTTTTTTAATCTTCTGCACTTTTTAACGTGAACTTTGGAAAAAGATTTCGAAAAAGTGACGAGATGGAAAATGCAAAGAAGATTTTAATTATTTTACATATTTCTTTCGTTTTTTGAATTAAATTACTGTTCAAATATTTATAGTCCTAATTAATTTGAAATATGAAAATAAACTATCCTAAAGAAATAGTTACAATATGAAGAATATGAACTACTAAGATACAGTTATATATTATGTTTAAGAGTTTGCAATTTACTTTCTTATAATACTTATTTTAAATTTGTTCTTGAAAAATATTATCGAAATATCCTTATAAAAAAAGATAAAATTATATCTCATTTCATAATGGATGATCACTGTCGTTCATACTGTTTCTTTTATATTAATTTTTACAAAGTTGTACGTTGCGTTTGATACATCTAAATAATCTGGCTCCTCGCTTAACATTTTCTTGTATAAGTACTCATTTCTTCATAGAAAAACTATAAGTTCTACTCGTGGTTAACATGTATAGTAGTTCCGTCCGAAAGTAATTCTGATATCTGAACACAGTCCCCACTATGATCCAGCTGTTCTAGTTATGTTATGAAATTAGAAGTCTGTAAAATCTAGGATACGTGGAGGTACCCAAAAATACAGTACTTTTTTCTTTATTCAGTAATTGGGAACCGGTTTCGGAGTAATGTTCGTCATCAGCCTTCTAAAAGACATAAATATATAGTTTCACAAAAAAATATGTTTTACAAATTTGGAAAAAAAACATGATATTTATAAAAAAAATGAAAAGCTTCTTACCGTCAAATTATTAAAGGTAGAAAGACATACATCTAAGTATAAATCTGCATTACGATAAAATGTAATAAAAATATAAAATTATATAAAATATATCGAAAGTGAATTAAAATGCAAAATCACTTAGACTTGATCACCAGAAGAAGATGGAGAACTGTAGTCAAACAGTTTGCAATCTGCGAGGTAACATATTACTACAATTTTTTCTTCTTGGTTATTTTTCTTCTATTTATTTAAATTTTATGATACCTCGCAGGTTACAAACTGTTTTTTCTGGTGATCAAATGTTTTGCTATTTTTTGCATTTTAATTAATTTACGATATTTTATACAACATTAAAAAAAATTATTACATTTTATCATAATGCAGATTTACTCGACTAAGTTCATATAGATGTAGGCAGTGTTGTGCTTATCTAGATAACATTATGTAACATTTTATCTAGATAACGTAGTTAGTATCTTCTATCTAATATCTAGATATTTTTAATTTTTTTTTTATTTTTTTTTTATTTTTTTTTTTAGGTTTTTACTGTACATAGATATTTTTAGAATAGTGTCTATCTTTTTTTGTATGTTATTAAATAAATATGTACACTGAATATTTTTTGTTTCCTTTTTACACATCGTATCAATCAAGCATAAACAATTAAAGAAAGTTTTGTAAGAAATCACGGTTACTTACTTTTCAGGTATCTTATCTGTTATCTAAAATTTTTATCTAGATAACATGTAAAGTATCTGTTATCCTTATCTAGATATATTGCGCAAATTTATCTTTTATCTGTTATCCAGAGAACGAAAATCATTATCTGACCCAACACTGGAAGTAGGTATGTATTTCTACCTTTTAAATTTAAGGGTAAGAACCTTTTAATTTTTTCATAAATATTAACCAAGCTTTTTCCAAATGTGTTTTATGAAACTATATATTTTTGTCTTTTAGAGGTCTGGTGACGGACATAACTCCGAAACCGGTTCCCAATTACTAAACAAAGAAAACAATTTATTACTGTACTTCGTTTCTACACTTATTCCAATTCGAGAGTAACATGATCTCCTTCATTAATCAGTTTTCTTTGCTCGTTGCTTCTCAAATTACTAAAAAGAAAAATAAAATTTGTAAATTCTGCATAAAATCAGTAAACAAAATTCATTTAGTATGTTTCGTAACTGCAAAAATGAGATTTTAAAAGTTATAATTTAACAGTGCTAACCGTGGAATTAAAACAATCGAAAGGTCTACAGTTCCGAAAGCGGAATCGTTTAGAAAAAAATAAAATCCCAATGAGGCGTGGTTTACGCAATTTCTCTAAATACACCTAAAGATTACCAATCCTAATGCACAAAATTCATGCTTGGAAAACTTGGGCCGAGTTTCGAGTGTAAGGTTAGGTTATTGTTATTATATTTCGAGAAATATATAAACTAAGTAAGTTGTTCAACAATAATCCTAAGTTCGGGTTTTCTGTTATTTTGTCCCAAACGTTTCTATTAGTAAACCACGCCTCATCGGAATTTTACTTTTTTTAAAAGCGATCCCACGTTCAAGACTGTAGCCACGTCCAAAATTAAAAAAAAAACAAATATGTAATGTTTCATGTTCTGCAACTTTATTTGAGTACTTTTTTTTCTAAAATAATAAGGCTGTTGTAAGAAATTTTATATGACTAAAGTATGTACTAAATTTTAAAAATATATTAAGAGCCTCAAAATTGAAAATATTTAGATAATTTACGATTAAATATTGATATTTGTGTAATATTTTGAAAAAGTCACCTGATCTGAAACAGAATGTGACTTCAGAATAAATACAATTTAACATATGACGTGTTGTATGTTCTGGGACGTCGCAGGAGTGGGGGGTTGATTTTCATGACTATTACTGGAGCCAATCATTTAATTTAATAAATTAACGAAAAAAACAATAAATTATTATTATTATTATTATTATTATTATTATATTTGTAATTAATGTGATAAATATAGCATAAACTTTCATTTAAAATACTTTATAAAAAATGTCTAACCGGCTCATTGGGAAAGAAACGTACAAAGAAAACTATTTTCCCATGTTAAGTGTCTATGTATTGGATTTAGAGTGCCACCCAGTATTTATTTATTACATTTTTCCTAATTCTTTGCAGAAGCTTGCTTGTCAACCTACAGACATAGTTGAAGAAACTCCAAAGTATAGGAAATGTTACATGTGTAAAATGTAGAAGGGTGTTATGATTTACGGTTCGAAGTCAGAGTCGTAATGGGAATCCTCCGCGGCATCTGCCGTCAGAGCGTTCAGGTGAATGAGGCGGCGACATCTTCTAATTACTCTTCTTAGCTGTTTTCCACCAACTGCTGAGTTATACTCAGCCATCCTGCTTCATTACCGGCTCGCAGCTCCAACTTTCCAAATTAAAACTCCACTCTCCCTCCCAGATGATATAGTTATCTTTTCAACTTTCACACCCTCCAAACTCTAGAATTATTCACTTTAAATTCTCAGATATTAAAAAACCAATCCGATATTTTAATTTTGAAGCGAAAACACGTGTAATTTACACCAAAGAAGTTTTTTCATTTTTCCGAACCAAGAGGTTATTAATGATAACTCTCGCAAGAGATTCTGTACTATGCGAAGGAGAATTTAATCTAATATGATGGTAGTTCTAATCTTTAGTTAAATCAAAAGAGAAGTTAAACTATGATTAGAACTTGCTAGTATTATTTATTCCTGTTTGTGGTATGATTACAGTAATATTTTCAACAGTTTTTTTTTATTTAATCAAGACCCATTCAAATGTTTTTATAATAAATACTACAACTGGTAATAGTCTTTTACGATATCGGGTAGCTAATACCTGTTCTACTAAAGAATATTTCAGTAATTTTAATGAAAATGAATACTTTTTATAAATATAATTTAGCACATATTTCAAGACCCGAAAACAGTTTGCTATGAAATATTCAGGATATCACATCTATTTTTTCAAACTTCGGGGAACCATAACTTGCTCATTAATAAGAATTTTTCACCAGATTTTCACAAATAGTCTTAGTTTTACTTATACTCCTCAATAAAATATTCTGAGTGAGAGTATGTTATTTCATTTTGTTACTTTTTATTTTCGCTAGTACATTCTTTGTGCGAATAGTATAAAGGCGGATTTATGCAGACATTTTCATTTACATTTACATTTTAATTTAATTTTCATTTAATTCTCATTTATAATTTTTAAATGTACCTATTCATACAAAAATATATAACAAAAATAAATGAAAATGAACGCATGCGCACATATAAAAATACGCTGACAGATGATTAACGTTATAACCCGACTTTCATTGGAATAAAATTTATTAATAAAAATATTCAACAATAGTGACAGCGAAGAAGTTATGAGTTTAGTTTTAATAAAAAACCGCAAAAAGAAACGATATCGGAGATACATAATGACAACCAGCTGATCAACTCAAATTCTCGTCCCTGTCGTGTCGTACACGCATGCGCCATTTATAATTTTCATTTATTAGATAAAAGTTGGCCATCTTTAAAAATAAATGAGAATGAGAGATAAATGAAAACGTAAATGAAAATGATGTATGCATGGCTACATTGGTTTACATACATTTATCTTTTAAATGAAAAATTAGGGATAGTTATACAGGGTGCGGCAACATACCTTCCTTTTTTCAAACCGCAATAAAACTTATTTTATGAATCAGAATTATTTTTTTTACATGTAGGTACATATCTAAAGTTTTGTTTTACACAGTTTTGAAAATCATATCAGGTAGGTGACGCCCCGCATTGTTCATACATTAAATAAGCCAATTTCTGGCGTTTGTCATGACCCTTACCAGCATAGCAACGGGTATGTTGGCAATTTCTACCCCGACGTTGGCCTTCAGGTCTTGTAAGATCCTTGGACGGTTGACATAAACGCGGGATTTCAAAAAACCCCACAAAAAAAATCGCAGGGGCCAAATCGGGGGAGCGGCCTGCCACTCCAAATCGCCCCTTATTGAGATGAAGCGCTCCGGGAAGTGTTCCCTCAAAACAGCCATAGATGCTTTTGAAGTGTAAGTCGTTGCTCCGTCCTGTTGGAACCAAATGTCCCCTAAGTCCAATTCATCAAGTCGTGGAAAAAAAAATCCTGCAGCATGTTCCCATACCGATCTAAATTCATTGTCACTGTGACCTCATTTTTTTCAAAAAACCAGGGACCAAGAATCCCAGCTGAGGATATTGCACCCACACGTTACGTGAATGCAAAGGCCTTTGATGCAATTCTCGGGAATTGGTGTCAGCCCAGTAGCGCATGTTCTGTTTGCTGACACATCCACTCAAGTGAAAATGGGCTTCATCATTGAAAAAAAAACAATTGCGTCCTCAGGAACGGTTTCTAAGGGCGACTGACCGTTAGGGAACAAAACTTTGGAACCACGCCTGTCGAATGAGACTACTCCCGCCCCGCTACGATCCCTGCAGCCTGAATGGCGCGCATTTCAAAAAAGGAAGTTATGTTGCCGCATCCTGTAAAAAGGTTCACTTAAATTTATTTCCAAAATAAATTTAATGACATAGACAAATGAAAGTCGATTAAAATGATTTTAGGGTTCTATGAACATGAAATAGTTATTTATTATACAAGATGTTGTGCAAAATATATTATTTTATTTTGTGTAGATAAAAAGTCAAAAGTGTAGATAAAAGTCAAAGTATAGATAAAAATTACTTTATCTACTGCTGATGTTAAACTGTTGCTTTATCAAGGAAAAATTAATTAAATTTACTATGGATGTAAAATTAAGTTTACCATTATAAAAGCAGCCCTTAATGAAGAAATGTCATTATTTAAGATAGGTAGATAACTGTTATTTAGATTTCCACACAAATTTAAGCACATTCAAATTAAACATGTGTATGATTTCATTTTAGCAGCGTAAATTTAATGTGCGGCGAATATTAAATACTCGTATTTTTGAAATATTTACGTAATATGTAAAATAATTTCTATTTAAGTATAAAATTTAAATTATTGTATTTAATTATTACCTATAAAAACCAACGCAACATAAATATTAAACTCGGCTGAAATTGACAATATTGCATCGAAATAAAATGTCAAATGAATTATAATACATTGCTGCCAAGATTTCGATTTGCATTTTTTTTTTTTTTGTATCAGTCTAGTTTAAATCTTAAGTTTTGTTGGTGCAACTGGGCATAAAAATTCTGTATAAAATAAAATTTAAAATTTGTTAATATTGATCCATTTGATAATGTAACTGTTTAGTTTGGTAAGCCTAAAATTATACGTTAAATTGGTTCAAAATTAGACATGCTTATTTCGTAACATACCACCAACTAATGTATTCCAAACCCCAATTGAGTATCGAAAGAACTTTCATTTCGATAGACATTTTTTGTTTTAGAAGGTTGGGACTAGATGCCATTTACTAAAAAAATCTCATTTCATTGTTACCAACTACAATATTACACGTACGTACAAATTTCCCTAAATCAATTCGGTAAAATACAGCAATTTTTTAAATATTATATTGTGTAACAAGTGTGCCAAGTAAGCGATTCCCGCGAGGCGAGTTGCAGCACGAGCCGAGGGTTGTATTCGGCGAGAGCTGCAACTCAGCCGAGCGCTAATCGGTTTGAGCACGTGACACACACGATATTTTTTGTCCAGTTTGCACAAAAAGGACCTTCTGAGTAGATACCTGTTTTGAGTGCACAAAGTGGTTCATTTCTTAATAGCTCGAACGGGCCATCGGTGTATCGATATAAATATGTCAAAAAAATTGTTAAATCTATAATATAAACATAATGCGATTCAAATTAATTTGTTAATATTCTAGGTCGCAAAGATCTGATCAATTGTCCGTGTTAAATATACGGGATCCTTGTTATGTAAGAATATATTACTCTCTGTTTTGATTATATTGGTAATCAATAGTTGGTATATGAAAACAAGTAAGAACAAGTATCTTTGGCACATAAAGTCTTATTCTATAATTGTTGTGGTACCATTGTTAATTCTGAACTCTAAAATTATTGCCTTTAAATTCTTCGATATCAAAGCACCAATCCAATATTTTAATTTCGAAGAGATAATATTTGTAATTTACTCCGAAGAGTTTCTTTGTATTTTTCTGGATCGGCAGAAAATTAATGACAATTGTCCGTTGGAATTCTTTAGAATGTG
Organism: Ophonus ardosiacus; assembly: GCA_943142095.1. NCBI lineage: Eukaryota > Metazoa > Arthropoda > Insecta > Coleoptera > Carabidae > Ophonus > Ophonus ardosiacus. The sequence goes on from OW964824.1 coordinate 23,638,602, forward strand.
GTTGTGAATTTAAACTGATCGTCTTGTTATAGTATTATGAATATAACATTCATGTTAATTTGGTTCACAAGTAGAACGCGACACAATAATGTAAATAATTAATTGTTTTATCTGTGTAAATTAATTTGCTCCTCGGCGTGAAATGATTTTACCAACATTCCCCTCCACTACTGATATATATCTACATGAACTGAATTCATAATAACGAGGTGTACGTTTAATAACACGAACTTTATTATGACACATTAAAAACTACTTCATCAAAATCATTTTCGCAAGAAATTTCATAGTAAACTTGAATTTTAATTTGCATTTTAGTATATTTTAATTTAACAATCTGTAAAAAGGTTTTATTGTTAACGGAAGATCCTGATTCACTTGAAATTATGGTTAGGATTTTTACCTCCCGTTACCCTTGGTAAGGGAGGTATAGGGATCGTGCTAAAAATCACATAACAAAATTTTAGTAATTGACCACGTTTTAAGGTCCCTAGAATCCAATTTTAACATTTTCACGATGTCTGTGTGTGTGTGTGTGTGTGTGTGTGTGTGTATGAATTTTGTCTTCGCTCTAACTCAAATACTATCATTCAAAAAATTCTGAAACCTTGTATTTCTAACCTATTCTAATATAAAAAGAAACCATTAGATTTTGGTGTAAATTGGATAAACGGAAATGGCACTTTACTTGAAGCTCATAATGGTTTTTCTTCAAAAAATACCATTATAGGCCATTTTTCGCATTTTATGTCATTAATTATAAAAATTAAAGATTATTGAATTTTCTATAGGCATACATTAATACTTTTTCTATGTATTTTACAGATAAATTTAAAAATATTTTTTTTTTTAATTCCGAAGCCTAAGATAAACACAATTCCTTTGTTACACAGTTCATTTTTCTAATGACTGTAACTGCCAGGTAAACGTCATTGTCAAAAAACTAATCACTTCAAATTAATAATAGTATATACATACATAAAATCACGCGTTTCCCACTTAGTGGGTTAGCAAAAACCCGAAAATAATAAGAAAAGGGATGAAAGCAAGAGCTCCACAGAATAATAATAATAGTGAAATTAAATAATAAAGAAAATTGTAAATAAGGCAATAGTTATAAGCAATGGAACATAATATAGTTTGCAGTATTACTTAACACGTAGGTATGTATTTAAATTAATAAAAATTAAATAGCGGGAGGTTTTGTGTTGGCCACATCAGATTTTTATATACATGTCTGCTGGCATTACAATCTGCGCAACTGTTAATGTCATATGACACCGACCAAAGAAACAACTAACCTTCTTCACCTTAACTTTATAGATAAAATAAAAGGAAGGTCATCATCCGTCTTATTTTCGGCAGTCTAAAACAAGACGACAACATTGAATACCTGTGGTGACACCTAGTAAGCAACCTTTAGGGAACAGATACATCATCATTACTAAAATCTGCAAATAAAGCCGATTGGCATACACAGAAATAGATGTGTTACATATTTATTTAAATATATCATGGCTCTCTTAGTCCGTTTTTAATACCAATCTCAAGGTCTTTTTGGATTAAAAATAGAAATGAGCTTCGTGGATGACATATATATTACATTTTTCTAGATATAAAAGTAAATTTTGTTACTTGCAATAGATATTTTCACTTTTATTAACTTTTAATTAAATAGCTATTTATGATATAAGTATTAAGAGTAACATTTTATTTTGTGAGAAGGCCAACGCAAAGCGGAGTTGTCTAAACATTCGGGCAACATAAAATCACTTTTAGCACGCACTATTTTTTATTTAAATTTTTATTTCTATTTATGTTTTTGATATATTTTATGTAATAATCGATTTGTTGTTCCATTCAACACTACCAAATAACTAATTCACATTTAATACTAGTGTAAAAAGTGACAGATCCTTTTGACATTTTTAACCCTAAAAACACATTGAAAAATAATATTTCTACTCATTCTTTGACATATCAAAAATGTTAGTTTTTGTTCTATTGGTCATTACCAAAGTAACAACTCTGTTGACACTTGTATTAAAAGTAACAATAGATTTGTAAAAAAAATATTTGTGCAATCTTCTATAACATTGCGGCAAATTAAATTTACCAATACGGCAAAAAAGCACCTGAAGTTGAAAGTGTTGATCTTATGACGTCAGTATACAATTCTTATATTTTACAAGAATTTAATTATAGTTAAATATTGCCTTGGATATTTCCATTAAAGTTTTCTACTTGTGAAGATGAAAAGTATGTATAGTTTAATAAATGATAGTTTCTTCGTTTGTGTCATTTCCTTTTTTAAGGGTTTTCTTATTTCACAGTTTTTATATGGTAATTGAAACATAGGAAATGTAGAAGTAAGGTGTATCTACTCAATAAAAAATTAACTTCTTAAATGATGTTCGAAAAACGGTGCAATTACACTTCATCTAAATTGAAAACAATATGTAGTTTTAGTAAATCTTAAATTGTTTTTCGTTAAGCCGTTCATTCATGTGGGTAATACTGATTGATTACAGCACTATTCAACTTCAGATCTGACAAATATGAACTAGGTATTTGGTGTGTTCAAATTGTAGTCTGTCAAATATGAACTAGGTATTTGTTGTGTTCAAATTGTAGTCTGTCTTTCTAATTTGTTTCAGGAATGGAATTTAAAGTCGTATATCATTGCAACTCTAGGTAAATAAGCTTTAGGACATTCAGGCAAAAATAATTGAGTATTACAGTCGTTCAACGTTTCTTTTCCTTTCATGCAAACGCAAGTGTTGTCCATCTCGAATGACATCATATTTTCAACAGATATTATATGGTTTACTTTCGCTGTTTTCTTCATTTCCGTAAAAAGCGATAACAGAAAGCTTGAAGGTAGTGCGACGATAGGCCCTTTCGCCCAGTAAGGGTTTTCCCTCCTTTTAAAAACCTGTAGTTGTACCGTCACAGTTAGAATGTTTAGGAACGTGAATTTTACAATAGACGTTGTTTATTTATTGTTTAATCTGAAAAGTAAGATGTATTGGTAATATTTGTAAAAGATTTAATGAAATACGTCCCTGTAAAAGACAATATCCGACCGTAAAAAGACAATAATCACGTGTTCAACATAACCATGTTGTTGTTTCAGCTACAAGAAAAAGTATTTTATGTAAAAATAGCATTGTGTATATTTGTAATTTAACTTACCATAGTGTTGTGAAACAATGTAACGCTCGTTGACACATTTGATTGTATTATTGTGTTTGTTTACTTCTAGAAGATTCTGACATTCGTCACCTTGTAAATTTTGACGTGTCGTGATTCACAACATGCCCGCGCATGGCGCTTCGCACATGTGAACGAAATTGGGTTTTATTTGAAACAATGTTTGTAAATTATTTCATGTTGTAAAATGAAATTAGGGTAAAGAAATATGACCAGAGAATTTGTGTAAATTTTATAAAAATATTATTTATCACTCGATACAGTAACGACCCCTGTGTACTAAGTAAAATTACTCCCACCACAGTTTTAATGAGAAGTACCGTTAGATTGGGTTTATAAGCCGTTGCAGAGCTCTGTGAAGCCAGAGCGGGCTTCGCTGGAGCGAGCCCCTCCGAAGAGTCGTGCAGTCGAGGGTTCTGCTTAGGTCCTCCTGCATACGGAGAAGTTGAGTTCTGTGTTTCAGCCTCCTTCGAACCGCCGAAAAGTTTAAGGGTGAGATACCCGCCGTGTGTAGGCTGAGTACGTCCGTACGTCTCGCCGCCGTTCGTCAGAGGAATCCGCCGTGTGTAAAGGCTGAGTCCGCCGTGTACATCGCGCCGTTGTTTGTCCGCTAGAGAAATTGCTAGTATTTCTAAAGTAGTAAATTTCAATACGCGCACTTACCGTGGTAACTCTGGTCACAATTCACAAAGGAGGGTGATGTATTTATTTATTTATAAATTGTGTGTCTTTGATGTACTTTCGCGTGTTACAATATATTTAGTTAAACTATACCATTCTTTTCTGTTGTTATCAACCAACCCTGCGCCCTCACCTCCACTATGCTATCCGAGGCAAGCTCCTTTTGTACCGCTGTAAAAATGACGCCTAAGCAAACTGTTCATACCCAGGAATTAAGGAGCAATGATGAAGTCACCAGCGACCTCCCAGGTGGCGTCGTTACAGTAGAAAAAGTTTAGAATAGAGTAGATGTGTGCCGTAGATGTTAAGGGCATTGCAAACTCATTTTTTTTTTTTAAACTAATAACTTATTAAAAGCTTTGATAATCCCTATCATACAGTTTTAAGGTCTGCTTTTAATAAAATTATACATGTTTTAATTTGTTACTTTGGTGGAATGTTGAGGATCTCATTGTGACTTAATGAATGAGTACATGAATAAATTTATGAGACCGCTTTGCTTTATGTCAGTTGCTATTTCCGAAAATATTATCCTCCTTTTTATTAAAATGAAGTAGGGAATAAAATAAAAATGCAAATCGTATATTCTGGCGAGTGCACAATCAAATCCCGTGCGTTGTAATGCAAAGCAGATCGCGATCTCTTGCAGTGGTTCCTTGGCTTATTGACGTCTGCATCACTAACGTGCACAAAATCACGCGAAAATATATTTTGGTCGTGACGTGGTGGCCTTGGAACGGAACCTATTTTTATAAGCCACGCTGATATGGAAATATCTAATCTAATAAATCCATACCTCTATATATTTTATATGCATGCAGTTCCGAATGTCGTTTACTGGCTTAGCTTTGAAATTTAAATCGTGCAATGTTTAAACGATTTTTTTTGGGAATATTTTTATTCGCTGAATTTATGTCATAGCCCGAAACATGCAATATGGAATTATAATCAGAGGGAAATATATTCACGATAACGGTTTAGATGCAAAATTTTATTAGCTTTAAATACCTGCATTAAATACTTCCTGAAATGGCTATCGCAGAACTATATTTTCTACCTTAAAGTCCACTACTTGTGACAACGTAAAAGTGGAAAAGTATGTATAGTATAATGTGCGATAGTTTCTTCGTTTGTCACTAGAGACATTGTATTGTATGGAAATTATGTTAAAATTAAAATTATTTTTTAAATATTAAATTTAGTTGTAGAAAAATATTATTGTGTGATTTAAGTATAGTTTTACTTCCTAAACAGTATTTATTGTATTTATTAGGTGAACTCATAACTGCTGTGGAAAAAGATTTCAACTCGGGTCGTCAAAACAACTTTCACCCAAAAGTCTATACAACCCAATAATAATCTTATGTATTATATGAGAGAAAACACAATTAATCAATTCTTCTTCTATTTATTTTGTGGATTTACAAATTCTGAAATGATAATACGGTAGCTTCTGCTGAAATTTATCCAGTGATAAAGTGGCATTTTTCAGTCATTGTGTTTGAACGACTAAAGCATTTGTACGATTGTGCGTAACGTTTCAGCACTTCAACTCAATGGCTTTCGATGAAAAATTTAATAAATGTCACGATTTTCTATCGTGCCAATAAAATACATTTCATTTTTCACAATATTACATATAAATCTTAAGGAGGTTAAGTACTTCATGAAATGAAAGAACTTCACGATCTCTTGACGATGAATAGCGAATCGATACTGTTGCCCTTTTGAATTTGAAAAGAAGCGACAATGTTAGGAGACGTGTTTACAAACATGGATTCTTGTGTGTTATAAACGATGAGGATCAAGGATTTTTAAATATTGCAAACAGTAATAATACGTACAGATCTTAAACACGTAACAAGGCATAAATATAATTCATCGTAATAGAGACATAAAAATATCAGGAAGGTTAAAATATATTACTATTAAAAATTATTAGAAAACGACAGACAGGTTCAAACTTATTAAAATTAAATAGCTGCAAGCCCTAACAACTCTATGTTAAGCCACTTTATTATTTCTACCAAAACATATTTTTAATTTACTGCTAAGTACTCGCTTAATATATTATTTATTAATTTCGTAACCAGTTTTTTAGATTAAACCTTAATTTTACTACTCTATAACGACAAGGAAATATGTGTATATTTGGGGAATAAATCAACTCCAGAATTACCAACAAATCCTGGAGTTGATTTATTCGTACATCCTATAAAAATGTATCGATAATTGGATTTCACAAAAAGAAATATTATTTTTTACCTATTGCAGAAGATGGGCTAATTTTTTGCCCGAAACGTTCAAAATATTTGTACATGTTGAAATAAATATATGGAACATTAAGACCTGAAATCATTCGACTTCGAATCCCACGAAGGTTCCCAAAGGATACTCCAATTATTAAATTTGATAATTTTTTTTCGTATTATTTTAAAACGACTCGAGATGTAGCAACTTTACAAAAAGTAAAAGAGGTAAGGAGAAAAATCAAGGCCTCCCGATTTTAGTATCAATCGCCAAAAAAAAAGTGAATTTGTAAAAATGGGGAAAAGAACAGACATATGGTAAGGACAACAATGGCGTAATAAAATACGACTGCAAAAATCTATATTTTCCAGATAAACTTGGTAAAAAGTGGATTAATAATACTTTTTATAATAATAACCCATTAATGGTAAATTTTGCAGCATGCTAGTAAATTAGAAATGCAACATTGTACGTCAAAGAAAAACCGTTGCTGACTGAACGGCGCAAAATGAGCGTTTAAGGTGGTGTATGTTACTGAGGGCATGAACATAAGACCTGTAGAATTATATTATTTTTAATTACGGACGAGTCTAGATTTGATGACAGATAGGAAATAATTGAAAAAATAATTCACAGCAAAAATGAGGCTTTTCATGAGGACTGTTTAAATCGCACCGTTAAGTTTGTATGTCTGAAAGAGGTACGGGGAAAATGGAGTTCATGAATGAAACCATTAACAATTTTAAGTAACAACAAATATTGGAAAATAACTTAAGGCTCAGCATAGAACAATTTTATTTAGAGGCGGCGTTTCTGTCATATGGCCAAAACCACCCGAAAATGTTTCGGAACATAATGACATGACAGTGTTGGATTAGGCCTCCAGAAATCCAGAGTTAAATGTAAAATGTAATTAAAACTGTCGTAAAAAATGAAACAAAAACAGAGGAACATCACATAAAGGCGCAAGAAGGTTTGAGGGTCTAAATCAGGAGTATGAGATTCATTAACAGTAGAAAAGTGCCAGGCACTAGTAAATTGCGTGTCTAAAAGAATTAAGAAAATAATTAAAGCAAAATGTGATATTAAACAAATTGTTAGTAATTTGTATTAAATGTTAATCTGATCGAATATTTAATTGCTAATAATTTTTCAATAAAAATCAATTTGAAACATTTACAAATATTTCTTATTTTACTTTATTATCATGTAGTGGTCAAATTGAGGGTATATCTGAAATAGAAGTTATGAATTTAATAGAATATATATTTAGAGTGTAATGATAGACTATGGGGTCCCGTGGCAGCGTGCCAGAGTGTGTGGTCGAGAACCCGGGGATCCGGGTTCCAACCCGACCAGCGCCATATATTTCGAATTTTAAATGGCATAAAAGTGACCCCTGTGGTACACTCTCCACGCCAGCAATGAGTGCCCGTGAGGTGACACCTAGTAAGTGCCCGCACGGTACAAATATGTCATCATCATTACCGATATCTGCGATAAAGCAGATTGTGGCACACTCAGAAATGGTTAATATGCCATGATGATATATTTATTTATATGATAGACTAAAAATCTATTTTGATAAAAATTGTAAAGTAGCCGAACATATAGTTGTTAGGGCACGTATGAGGTTGGTATGGACAGACAACAACAATATAGAAAAAACAAAATATAGAGGGTAGTTAAAAGACACTATAAACTGTAAATCTCTTGAGGCTGTAAATATTTTACGCATAGTATCATTGACTTTAATTTGTAATAAATTAACGATATAAAATTGAAAGAATTAATAAAATCGATATTTTCCAGACATCTCTGACATATCTTCATCGGTATCGTTCACCCAATTTAAATGAAAAAAATACGTTATCCGCATTATTCAATTTGTGGCTATGAAACGAGATTAAAAAAATCGTGACTGTAATAAACTAATCTTAGATAAAGTCATCCTCGGTAACAACATCCATTATATGGTTGTTGAATAATGTACTATTAAATTATATTAACTTTTGTGCAACCGGGAGTGAATTCAACATTTCGCAAATGCAATACAGGTTGCGAAATTGGATTTCGCGGTCGTTACAATAGTAGCGTCTGTTAAACTAAAACTCTCTTTGACACGAGAGCTGAGATGACAAATAATAATACGATAAAGACAGTGTCGTTTTAAAAGTATAACAACAATTCTTGATTTATTTTTTAAAATAAGTACAATAAACATTGCAAAATAATTATTATAAAAATTATTTATGGCCAGTTGCACTGCTTATAGTTAAGTTTTATTTGTTGGTTAAATTGACAATCAGGCAATTCAACATGACGTCATAAGCAGAGGTCAGATGTGATTTTAACCTCACAATCGATTATATTTTAAAATTATTTAATTATATATCTTATGATAGATATCGAGAAATTTTGATTTTGATACAATTAATTCACAAAATTAAACCATAATATTTTCCATTGCTCCATCATTGACTAAAATATGGACGCAATTTATTTCTGATAGCTTCTATCTACTAAATTCATTTGTTATGAATTGGTCTATGTATATCATATAGGAACCAAATGTCAAATGAGTTGTTAAATATTATTTTCAAAATTTCGATACGCATAGAAGACTTTAATTACTAGCGGTTCTAGTTGCTATTAATCTCTTTTCAACGAATTTTTTTTACAAAACTAACTGTTTTGTTTATGAAATATAAATCTCATGAAAGCCGCCTTTCTAATTCAACAGATTAAACAGTTTAAATACAATAAAATTTTTAGTTAGATAGACATTTTTTACAGATCTACAATAAATATTGTGTACACAATGGCCTCGGCGATAATTTTTCTCTCAGCAAACTAAAAGCAGATATACAAATAACTATTTCAATTTCTACATTTTATTGATATTTTCAGTATATGTTTTTATAACATTAAAATCATTTCTGTTAAAACATCTCGTTACATTTGTCTAATATATTAAATTTACAATGGAAGTAAATTTAAATGCATGTTTATAAAACCAGTCCAGATTTTTTTATAGGTATACAGAAGGTGTACAAACCTCATTGATGTTAGTCTAAATGACAACTTGCATCATTAAATACAATGACAATAATAACAATCTAAAATTTCTGTTGCTCTCTGTAGGCGTTTTAGAAGTAATTATTTTTTACTGGTATTATGGCTGCCTCCAGGCAGTAACCCCTGTGAATACTAACAGTGCTCATTATTATAATTGTTATTATTTTGGTTGCAGGTCCGAATGCCATGTAGAACATGGTCCTTTTATCTTATAAATCATCATAGGCGTTTTTATAAAGTCGACTGGATTGATCTGATGTAATTTGAAACGTTCGTAAAGTCAAGCGGGTTCATTTGACATGTTCGTAAACGCCGTCTGATCAAACAGACGGAGCGATCTATCAAAAATTTTCGGCTCCGATTCGTATGTAATGCACTTCAAAAATTAAATCTCATTTAATTGTACAAGTTAAGGTAATTTTAGAGTTAACTCTTTGGTTATCATATCTAGCAATCAAAAATTCGGAGTTAACTATTTCAACCTACCTCGAGCGAGGTGGATAAGTTTTCCTTAAAAAAGCTAAATCAATTAAATATATTGTCATTGTTTAGTTTTTTATGGTCACTGAGATTATGATATTTTTACTACACGAATTACACAAAACTCGAAATCGTTCGTAAAATATGTTTCCTCGAACTCCCTTACGTAACTTATCAGTTACGTTTTAACAACTAATTACATTAAATCTCAGTCAAACAGCATTTATTCCATTATACAACCGACATTTTGGTGCACCTTTACACCTTCTTCTGGATCTATAATACAAAAAAAAAAAAAAAAAAAAAATAGTACGTACATCAATAATATGGACATTACACAAACCTTATAAAATATTACATTACATACACAACATACTTTCGTCTTTTTACATCCAATTTTGCATTGTACAAAAATTCATATTGATATGGATGTGCTATACATCAATATAAATTTGCGTACATTAATCCAGAATTAATATTTACTAGCCGTGCGCATTTAAAATTGCAACAGTTGTGCTTCAGAGAGTATATTTATTTTCATGTTTCTGAGAATATAGCAAACAACAATTTCTGATCGAAATAATCTAAACAATTCATTCTTAATTTAGTTTAGTGTTTTCCAATCATTCTTGGTCGGCGGACCCCTTTTTCTCCCAGAGTTGACGGCAGACCCTCTTGACTTGATTTTGTACAAAAGTGTATACAGAGTAGGTAACGATAGTAAATGTCGAATTTAAATTTAAACGTCAATAGCAAAAAACGCATGTAAATAAAAAAAACATTCTTCTGTTATTTATGCAAAAGCATTTTTTCCAAAAAAAAAAAACCTGCGAACCCCCAAAGGTCATATTGCAGACCCTTGGAGGTCCGTGGAGCGTAGAATACAGTTTGCGGAACACTGCTTTAGTAATTGTACAGCTGTCAAAAAAATTAAATTAAAATAAACACAAAAATTATTATTATTAGCATACTTTTATAATATGGTGTTTTGGAATACTTTTCATGCTGCTGAATTTGTCATAGGTATAGATAAGTATATCCAGAAAATAATTAAAATAGTTGTATTAGCCGTGGTGGAATTGAAATAATTTTTGTTCCTTTGGGATTGCGAGGATCTTAGGTTAATTATAATGAAAGTTTAAAGGCGAATATTAAGCGCGTGCTCTATGTGAATTGTCACGTGCCACTGATAATATTCATATAGCTAATTAGTGTGACCGCGAATCCTACAGGGTGCGTCATAATTCCTCCGTTGTTAACGACACCAATTTGCGGAGTAAGTTTGCAGAGTCTATTAGCCAAGGCATTCTTTATGCTCTCCTCGTGACGGGAATAACACCGAGGGGAAGACGCATTTACACCGGAGATTCTACAAGAAAGATAAGACAATGAATAAGACGTTAGGAGCTCTTATGCATTTTAGGTGAAAATGCACTTTGCTCTAATTTTTTAAACCTAATTTTGATATTCTGATTTTTGTACATTCAATACCAATAATACACTATAAATACCAGGATTCGTAATTCTAGTAATATTTCATTAATTTGGAAATTAATTTTAAATTAAATTATTGAGTGATCAAATATGTGAAGGTCCCGTGACAACTTTTATTTTAAAATAATGTCAAAATTATATTTCAATTCTCCACAAATCATCAATACAACATTCCATATTATGACAGATGAAGTATGCCATTTAATTAATATCATTGCCGTTTGTTGATTTATTTGATATTTGTTTCGCTTACCTTCGTGAAAAATCTGCAAGAAATTTGTTTTCATTATGATTTTTAATGAAGAGCGTGAAAAAATTTCTTCTTGTACCATATATTCGTTCGTGTGAATCTAAAGAAGGTGATTCTTAGAATTATTTTTAAGACAGCTACTAAAATTTAAAAGGTAGGTACACCCATGGAAAAAGCTAGTATACAGTGTGTCAAAAAAAAAAAGAAAACTGACAGGGTAGGTTATGAATAGGGAAACGTATGTCTGATCATTATTTTATTATAAAGTCAAAACTGATACTGAAATGTAATATTAAGGAAAAGAGATAATAAACAAAAAAAAAATTAATCGCCGTTTTATAACTTATTTCCATTTCTAAAATAGCATTCAAGAAGAAGAGCTTTTTGGGCCAGTTGCATAAAACCTTGTTAGCTGATCATGTGTTTAACTTCATATTGAACCATGGATACGTATCAAAAATACATTGAAAAATTAGCCTTGTTATATGTAACAAAGTGATTAAATTTAACAATATTTTGTGCAACTGGGCCATTGACTTTTTTAGATAACACCTTTGACAATAACATCTCGTGTTAAATTGAAATTTAAATTAATATAAGTTTCTTTGTTCATAGCATATTCCGAGTTAGATTTTTTAACACACTGTACTAAGCGGTAAATGTCAAAATTATATAGAGCGGCACGCATCGGTCAATGGGGGATTCCAGCTCAATCGAATTAAAGGAAAATAGTAAAAAAATACGAATGTATATGCTGAATAACGAATATAAATAAAAAAATAAAATGTTATAATTGAGATATTTCGGAAATAAGGGGTTTTTTGTTATAGCGCTTCGACACTAATATGAAATCTATGTATAATATTTTAATTGGCGACCTAAAGACCGCCTATACATGCATTACAAATAGCGTGTTAAGAGGTGGGGATTACTACCAATGGAAGTTAAAAAATTCAAATTCGAAAGGAAGGGTTAACATTCCTGTACTGCAGTTTCCAAACAGTTTTTATTTTAACATAAATTTCTTGCATTAAACTTAATAATTTAAATACACCTGTAATTATAAAGTATGTAGACTTATGCAGTGTTATAATATTCATTTATTTTCATGTAAATATAACTTAAAATAGCATATATTTCAAGAACATTTAAGTCCATGATGAAAATAGTTTGATATAAAAACACATAAATGTGACGTCACATCAATCTTTTCAAAATTCGGGAGACCATAACTCGCTTATTAATAGGAATTTTTTCACCGGATATTCATCAATAGTCTTAGTTTTCCTAATATTTTTAGATGAAATTATAAAAAAAAAAATGGTGGAATCCCCCATTCTGATCACTCTGTACAAGTTTTTGTATGCGTAACTGAACAAGGGCATCACTGTTATATGAATATAACAATGATTTTAAAATGAAAACCATCTACTAATTGTAGTCATATGCAGTCGACGGTACACAATATTTTTTAAAGAATAGATGTTTTTAATTTCTTGGGCAATATTTTAGATAAACGATGTATTACATTTAATTTGTTCCTCTTTTCTAAACAAAACCACTCCATCATCACTTAAAATTGGTGTAAAGGAGAAGGGATTCGTTGTCATAATTACAATATTTATTGTTTTATTGCTGGACCAAACATTCAATTTTTTTGACCATATAAGCCTTTTTACTCCACTCTTGTGTAAAAAGACAGCTTCACGCACTTGTTTCTAAATAAATAAATAAATAAATAAATATATCATTACGACATATTCCCAACATGATTTGTGTACTACGTACACAGATATCGGTTTTTATAGTCATATTGGGAAAGGAATTATTTGGTTTCATGTTCAGGGAAAGACATTGTCACTTTCATATGCTTTCTTACTCATATAATGATTATTTAGTACAGTGTTTAATATTACTGTTTGATTTAAATACCGAATCATGATTCATATCAAATAATTCGAAAATAATTGTTTGAAAGATAACTATAGAAAAATGTTAAAAGTTAATAATACAATATTAATTTCTTCTTTTAAATATCAATGGCAGATATACCTAATGATACAGGAACTATAAACAACTTTGCTTTTAAAGAATGTCAGTACGAAAATACTTCTTACATATGGAATCAACGCTACGACTTCATTTTACTTTAGTTCTATTTCACTTAGGAATCTATTTATTTATTTATTTATTTATTTATTTATTTATTTATCACTCACTCTACAGGACAAAATCCCAATTACAGAGCACGAAACAGAACAATACATGCAATACACGAGCAGACACAGAGTAATGATTATACTATACATTTACAAAAATTAGTAATAATTAATAATGAATAAATTAATAATTCAGCTTATCTTATTTAATGACGAAAGGAAAAAGAGTAATTAATGAGTTCATGAAAAAAATTGAAGTAACTTACGTCGAAATTCTTGCAATGAATCACAAAAAATATCTATACTATTGATACTAGAATATATTTTATTATAAAGAGCACAAATATGACTTACAGGATTTAGAAGCTCGTAGTTAGTTTTCGCTGTAGGAAAACTAAATACTTGTTTCTGTCTAGAGTTACAGGTTCTAGGTACGTGGAAATTAATAGATGATAACAGACTCGAATGATCGATTTTATTGTTTATAATTTTATATAAATAAATGCACGATAGGTCTATGGTCTTACTTATAACAGAAAATCTTTATTCTCTATGGTGTTGTATTACATCAGGATCAGGGCTTCCTATTTTCCCTAATTGGTATCATATTTTGCGGACGAAGCTTTACTTTACCTTCCATTCGCTTTTCTTTCCAAATTTTCGATGCGATTTCGTTCTCGCAGTAGGAGAACAATTGTTTGTTTCACCGTCGTTTTTCTTTTCACTTTCGTATTGGCGAAGTCTCAGACATCTAATTAATTTCCTAATGATTCATGTCAAAGGAGAACTGAAACATCGTTTTTGTCAAAGGCTAAACAATATTAATACACCGTCGCTTGTGCCTAATGAAGAGAAGAAATGTTGTTTACTAGTATTTTAGTATTGGTGTTGAATTAAGTACTTGTTTGCTTTAAAATTATATACTAATTTGGATAATATTTAAAAGAGTTTCTTTGATACTATTGTAAATATTGAAATTTCTACTTGTTTTGTGCTGCTTCAGGTAAAAACCAGTATCATTTGCAGGTAACTAATTCTAGATATATACTATATGTCGTTCGCAGGTGATAACCCATTCAAAGTAACAAGTAGTTCAACCTACATCCGGAACTAAAAACTTAGACCTGTAAATTGACCCGCCCATGGGGCTTTAAATTATTTACTACATTTCAAAGATATCAAAATAGTTGTTATGTATCTAGAGAAGAAAATGATACTTTGTCGCATAAGAAAGTAATTGACCGGAAATCTTTTGAAAAAGACAAAAACAGTTTTCTCTCGTGACACACACTCAGATACTAATTTTTACTATGGCCGTATTGGTCTATGGCCAAAAGCGAGGTAAAAACACAGTCGTAATTAAAAAATTTGTTAACTATCAGGCATTTAAGGATTTCGTGCAGGGAAGTTACGAGAGAAGGAAGAAAAGAAACGGATCTGTTAGACGATATAGGGTCGGGACTAGATTGGATGAAGAAAGTCATCGGGTTAATTTATGATGTAGTACCACAATTTATTGTAAAATATATATAATATGTAGATTCTAAGCCGGTTAGGCAAGAATAAATATAATAATAATAATAATAATAATAATAATAATAATAAAATAATAAAATTAAAAAAATTGTTGTGGCCAGCATAAAACTTCTCGCTATTTCCATATTTGGCTATAAAAGTACATATTGTATTTAATATTTCTGGTACACACACAAAAAACTCTAATTATTATTAATATTTTTATTTTTTTAATTCATTCTATAAGTTTCGTCCTATTCTTCTAAATGTTCGAGATTCTTCAAATTCATTGACGAGATTGGAGATTGGAGGTATATCTGATGCGTATATGTAATATATGTATCTATAATTTTAAATATTTAATTAATAATAAAATAAAGAATATTAAATGTTCTTCCCAGAAAAAGTCTTCAGTAATGTAAATGGATTTTTGACACTGACAACTCACATTTTCTGTCAATTACAAACATTTTAATTTTTCAACTAGTTTCCATGGAGTTATTTGGGCTGCTAGATACATTACAATAGATTCATTTACATATTTATGATTCTCCAAATCTGTAAAAGATATAATAAAAATGCTCAATGTGTCACATAGAGAATTTCATATTCTTTAATATTTGAAAGGTACAGGGGAAGAAGGTGGTTTGTCAAAAAATGTAAATTTTGCAAGAGACAGTTTTTAAGATTTTAAGATCGTGTCATTTTTTGGATAATGCCTTCAGCTTTGCACAACTTTGATGCAGGATTCTTCACTGTTTTGTAAATGAGTACCTAAAATTAGAATACTTGTCTGGCATCCTATTTTGGTGGAAATTTCGGTTTTTTAATTTGACACCAAAGTAAAAAGTCAAAATTTTCACCAAAATAGGATGCCAGACAAGTTTTCTAATTTGTGGTACTCATTTAGAAAACAGTAAAGAATCTTGCATTAAAATTGTGCATAGCTGAAGGTACTATCAAAAAAATGACACGATCTTAAAATCTTAAAAACTGTGTCCTGCAAATTTTACATTTTTTGACAAACCGCTTTTTTACCCTGTACTCATCAACTTTTTTGATATATGAGAGTGGACAATCCACCTTTTTGCTTGGTACCGCATGGACATACCCACCTTCTTCCTCTGTACGACAAATTTTCCATTGGTAATAACTACTGACCTACCGTGTTTTTGCCCAAAAGAAATATTCCGCGTAAAAGATTCGGTATTTACCTACAAGATGGCATGAAAATCCTAATTTAAAATTTTTAGTGACAAACCGCTTTCTTCCCCTGTACCCTTCATTTGTAATAACACAAATTTCCAAAATATAATATTTAGAAGATTTGTTTAAAGAAACTACTAATTCCGATTGCCCAATTGTTACCAAAACCATTTCAGCTCTTCCCATTAATGTCAGATTAAGGAATACGTAATTGATCTTTAGTCTTATAGAATTTGAGAAACCGTCCCTCCAACATCCACACATACATCCACACACATACACATCCCTACACACACACACACACACACACACACACACACATCATTGTAAAAATGTTAAAATCGGATTCTAGTGACCTTAAAATGTGCTTATTCACTAAAATCTGGATATGCGATTTTTAGCATGAATCTAATACCTCTCTTAGCGAGAGGTAAAAACACAAAGGTATATGCACATACATATATTTAATGGATATTTGTTTAACCTAGTATCAACTTTCGTTAATTCGTATCTCAAAAAATTTAAAATAAAATTTATGTGCTCTAAAATGAATAAATAAATGTAAAACTGTTACAATGTATAATAATATATAAAATCATTCATATTCTCTGTTTTGATATATATCAGCAGAACCTGTTCTTGTTGAAATTAGAATTCATTTTAATGAGAATTGTTACAATTTAAATTCAACTGCGTTCAAAGAAAACATCCTGGCAGTATTGTTAATCGCTGAGATTGGCTTCAAACGGTATACAGTGCCAGCGAAATCGTAACTTAAGGTAACGATAATTTCAGTATACTTCGTAGAAAGAGATGATTGAGGTTTACTAATAATAGTGATGTCTAGACTGACATTCAAATTTGAAATGTAATGTATTTCGTTATTCTCTTCCTTGTACCACCAAAAAATAGAAACACGAACGACTATAACTAGATCATTTTTGACAGTCTTTTTGACTATTTGTTTTTTTTTTTCATGTAATTATTAAATATTAATAGTTCTGGAAGAAAAACACATAAATAATTTAGTAAATTTATTGTTAAGTAATGAAATCGGAACTCTATATTTATTACTTTTCTAAATATTTTTATTAAAAAAATTGCTTCGGTTCTAAGGAAAAATGTCACGTTTGGTTTTTACTGCTTTTTATACTCTTTTTGACAAAAAAATATAAAATAATTTATATTCAACGAAATTATTGCAAATAACAATTCTGGGTCATCTGCGACCCGATCTTGGTGGTCGAGGGTTTTAATAATTATTTTATATGGCATTTCAAGAAATAAATATATGATGCACATAGAGCGGTCGTAATCAAACTATAAAATCTGTCTTTTAATAATACATCAAGTGGTTTTATACAACGCAGCCAGATTGTCAAACCTTCGATGACTTAGCGACGTGTTACAATCATTTTCACGTCTGATCTGTTCACGAATCAATTTCAATTGACATTTTTTATGCTTGCACGAATAGCAATGTTTCACAAAAAAAAAATCTGATGTGGCCAACACATGACCTCCCGCCAATTCCATGTTTAAAATAGCAGTGAACCTTAAGTAAAGTATCATTTCCGGCTAATCGTTTGTAAATAAAATCTAATTTGTTGTCCAATAAATAGAAAAGTCTGTAATACGAAATTTTGGATTGTTTTATTGTTTTTCCTCAAAAATTTGTTCGAACTCCAAATTAAGTACTACATCCGATTTATCATATATGAGTTTTAAATACCAAATTTGAGAAGTTTTGGATCATATTTTAATAGGCTTTAAGGAAAAATCGTCACACACGTATATTCTTATAAAAATCAGCATCATCTTCTAGGTGCTCTAAAACGCAATCTTTGTAAATTCTTCGCCGTACATAATCCATTTCGTAAATGTGTAGTTGTAAATTAATATTAATTTATAGTGCTGAAAAAATAACAATTAGCAAATTTAAATCAGATCACCTGTACATCTAACATTTATGTATGATGGAAAATATATTATTTTTACAAACCTTAATAAAATATTTTACTATTATTTCTCATTAACACGGTTTCATTATTAATTTTAATATAATTGCTGCCTGTCAGTGACATTTCTTTAAATATGTCAAACCTGTCATTAAAATTATGATTTTGTTTGACGCATAGGCTAGGTGATACATGGAAATAAATTATATTATATATTCATATTTAAAGTTATTTAGAGTTATTTCCTACATGTTATTATCGTAGAATTGAAGATTAAACCATTATATTCCATTTTAATTAGTAAAAGTTGCTAAAAAATTATATTCAATGAATTTTTTACAAGAAAAACTGTTAAAAGCTTATATAAATGATACTTCCGGTTATCCAATATACACTAAAAAATAATGAGCACTTCCCATATTAGTATAGAATGGGTATACAAAATTTCAAATTTTTCTGATTGATAGTATTTGAGTAATCGTGTCCACAAGATCCACACACACACAGACACACACACAAACACACACACATACATACCTACAGACATCATTGTAAAAATGTAAAAATCGGATTCTGGGGACATCAAAACGTGCTTATTCACTATAATCTCTATATCCGATTTTAGCACGATCCCTATACCTCCCTTACCTAGGGTAGCGGGAGGTAAAAATGTTATATCATTGTTATTTATGTTGATAAAGTTGAGGGTGTTCGATTGCGTGGCCGTCCAATGTGTAAGTGGATGGATGTGATTGGTAGTGTTTTGAAGGAGCGTAGGTTTCCGAGTGGAACGAAAAGAAGAGCATGTATGATTACGATTATGGATGTGGCTGAGGCGAAAGAAGTGTGCCTGGATAGGAATATCTGGCGAAAGATGATTGTTTCGTAACTATTGTTATGTGAAGATGGATGGTTAGTAAGAATGTTTTATGAGAATGGAGAGACAGCTGAATTTTTATGTGGACGAAGTGAACGAAGTATGTTTGTACAAGAATGTTTGGCGAAGGATGATTTTCGTGTAACTATTATTGTAGTCCGGATGCGGTTATTCGCTATCGAAAATCGATCACATTAATATGTTCTTATACTCTTATGTATGAATACGTTTATGAATGTGGCTGAGGTGAAAGAAGTGTGCATGGATAAAAATGTGTGGCGAAGGATGATTGTTGCGTAACTATTATCGTGGTCCGGATGCGGTTATTCGCTACCAAAAATCGGTCACTTTAATATGTTCTTATGTATGAATGCTATGATGATTGTGGACAAGGCGAAAGAAGAATGTTATTGAAAGAATGAAGTGAGTCAGCTGAGCTCTTACTCTTATTCCTTTTCTTATTGTTACTATTGTTTTCGGGTTTTTGCTAACCCACTAATTGGGACACGCGTGATTTTATGTATGTATGTAGAAAAAGTTCTGTTTTGTGAATGATAAAAATAGCGTAATAATTTTAGGGATTTTGGTGGGGCAATATATTTGTATCACATTATCAGTAGATAAAATCCACACGTGAAAAATACCCCCATAGTTGATGCCATAAATTCCGGAATTCATTAAAATCCGAATCGCATTACGGCACTTTAAAAATCTCGCTTCTTTGTTCGTGGATGATCTGGGTTGATAATTTATGACGTAATCTGCGCTGCGGTGCTGTATATTCCCGGCGTCGTTATTGTTTCTGCGGTTCTTATGCGATGCACTTAGAGTGCAACCTGCGAAACACACGGCAATCTAATTGAATCCCATGATATGAATGTTCTTCTTGCTCCGGCGTAACTTGCTTGCTTGCTGCCGCCTTGTCATGTGCTAGAATTCTCACACCACGGGGAATCATATATTTGTCTGTCGTAAAGAACTATCTTCTCTGACAACATTCTAAGACACTAAATTAAAATTTCTGCCACATCTTTCACACAGCAATTTCAAAACGATTCTAGCAAAAAAGACAATAAATTTTAATTTCCTTTATTCCATATGTGAGGCATGAAGAAGGAACAGTTTATAATTAACTAATTAATAAAGAACTTTTGTTGCGAGAATGGAGTAACATGGATGAGACATATAATGAACTTATATAGTTTCGCCAACTTAAATGTTATACCTACCTTAAACATTTTTTAGATTTCTGTTGTTGATATGTCGCGCATCCTTAATTAAAGAAAAAAAGTGTGCGTTTCGGGACGCTCGACATAAGTGATAACATTGTCCCGATTATTGTAAGTTAAAGTAATTTTATCATTTAAGTATTAATATAAAAAAATTTAAAATTTGCTAAAAGGTTTAAAATAAATAAATAATTGTTTTGTAAATAGATATATTTGATAATTTATTTAGGAATATAATAGCTAAAGGGAACGAAAGTTGCGCGCACACTCTTAACGGTTGTCTGGGCGCTAGAGTGGGGAAAACTTTTAATCGCAAGGTCTGAATTCCAGAGCGGTTCATCATCTCATCAAACAATATTGTTGTGCTATTAATTTTGAAATCAGTTTTGTTCGTTAGGATATGTTTAGAAAAATTTACAATCGGTGTATCTAATGCAGCACCGTTAAACTTGGTTTTATTCAGCTAGCCAAATAAATTGGTGTTAATTTGTATTGAATATTATATATATACATGGAGGGCAAATTTGAATTGACTAACAGTATAAAACCAATTTTAAATTTTAAGAGCTAACGGTGCGACTAGGCATTAGACATGATATTTATGCTGAAAAAGTTTAAAATAATAATAACAGCAATAATAATCATTTTAGTTCAGAAGTAATAATACAGCCATGTATAGTTTAATAGAGACTTTAGGTTATAGTTATCTATGGTGTGTCCTATTATAACCGCTTCATAAACTGAAAATTTTCTTCCCGTCTTTATATGTCCCAGTTTAGTACTTGTGGGATTAGGCTGCCTGAATTCTAATTGTAATACTGAAACAGGAGTACAGGAGGCATAACATTCGTGGGACATAGCATTTAGGAACTGTAGGATTTTTGCGCACTCTTTTATTTTCATAAAATTAAATGAAATTTGTATCTTTATTTATATAATATAATAAAAATATAATAATTATTAAACTTTATTGAGATCCACTACAAAGGCATTTAGCGATATGTTATGGGTAACGGGTATTTTAATTTAAAAAATCTATTGTGGTCAGCACAAGACCTCTCGCCATTTCCATATTAGGCTATATAAGTATTGTATTGCACTTCGCTTTCGAAACGTCGTTTTATAACAAAATATTATAGAACATTACCCAAATATTTTTTTTATTATATTTAACATGTCTTCTGCACACATATAATTCTAATTATATCTATTTTTCATTGTATGAGGAAGTTTCCAAATGTCAGAGATTGTTCCAATTCATTAACCAGATTGGCGGTATTTCTGATGGATATATGCATTTTACCACAATTTTACCTATAATTTCAAGTATTTAATTAATAAAACAATAAGAAAAATTAAATATCATTCCCAGCAAAAGCTATCAGAATGTCACTAAAACTGTTGATTTTTGACACTGACATGTGTCATTTACAAATTATGTTATAAACATTGGAATTTGTCAACTGGTTTCCTTAGTGCCGTAGCCTCTGCGATTAGTTCACTCTATAAATTATAGTGTCTTTATCTCTAAATCTATACAAGATATAATAAAATTTTTAAGTGTATTAGATGGAGAATTTTATGTTCTTCAATATTTAATAAAAAAAACCTTCCAAAAAATTATATTTACCAAAACCTTTTCAGCTCTTCCCAGGAATGTCAGATTGAGGAAACTGCAGTTAAATATTTTTTAAGTCTTATTGTTTTTGAGGAATCGTGACTACAACATCTAGACATACATACATACATACATACATACATGCATACATACACACACATACACACATCCACACACACACACACACACACACACACACACACACACAGACATTTTAAAAATGTTATAATCGGATTCTAGGGACCTTAAATCGTGCTTATTCAATAAAATCTGGATATGCGAACTTTAGCATGAATCCAATACCTCTCTTAGCGAGAGGTAAAAATGGACCCTTTTTGGCGCGTAATATTTCGGGAACGAAAAAGATATTAATCTGCGCTTAAAAAATCTGGAGAAATTAATTACTCCAAAATCTAGGACATTTTCTCTCGGCTCATTTTTTTATATAAGACTCAATTACATCCAAAAAATCCGAAAGAGGCTGCAATATAAACCTAAAGAACAATTTTCAAGAGTAGGTATATTATCCAAGGTTTCATTGTTTATTCACTAAAGAGTTCATTATGGTGTTTCAGCCAGTCCTGAATTATTTAGTTGGGAAGTATTTAAAGCAATTTCAAGTTATAATCAATTCATTTGAAACAGTTTTAGGCTATCCTTAAATATTAGAAGAGAGCTGCAAATAGTATTGTTTAATATTGTAATCGAATTAGGAGACATCTACATTACATTTTTTAGTTAATAGTTTAAAATACAAATAATTTCTGAAATATTTCCCAAATAACATTCCCTCTACTAAAAGAATAAAGACTTCTAAATGGAAGAAAATAAGTTGTGTTTGTCTTCTATATGAAGTAAGGTTGAAAATAGAAAGATAGGAAACAAAAAGAGCTGAAGTTTAGTTTAGTGTTTCAATTTTCTATCAAAACATCGTACATCGCTCCAATTTATCACTTAAATTATGCCTCTGGAGAAGTGAATCCCGTGAGACGTTTTCTGGAAATAATTACAATGCACAGAGCGTCTCAGGATTAGAAGTATGTCTTTTGATGTTTGAAGATCTATTAAAAAGGTTTTATAGTTAATCTTTGAAGAATCTTCATGAAAATGGCGAGTTATTACCACGACTGTTCCTTTGACTCGATTCAATTGTTCAATTTTCTAACGAATGGAGTAATTTGTTATGTTTAATTTCCAACGGTGCTCTACTTCAACCTTTGTTACTCATTTATTATCATTTTTAGTATGAAAATTAAATTACTTATTGTATTGTGTAGCACAAAGCTTTGTCAGGGTTTAAGCAGCAGCGATTTATTTCCAAGTGTTCCCACTTTTCTTTTAATCAACTTTTCCTAAATAAACATGTACTGCAGGATTTAAATAGAATTTAATTTCCATGGAAAAGCTCGGAAAAACTAAATTAAAGCGTATGACTTCATTTCATAAAAATTCTCGTCATAATAAATCCTATGAAAGTTATCAACTCCTGGGAATAATTGACACTAATTAATTTGATTTCCCTTCAAAAATCAGGATTTTAATATAGAGAGTTACTTTCTTTTCATTACCTTCATTTGAGTTTTAATGTGTAATTCAGCAAACTTGTTAGAAGTTTAATTCCAAATCAAATCAGACAAGTCACAAAGCTAAAGGGAAATTACATTCAACCTTAAAACGTCCTTATTCACTATAATCTGGATATACGATTATAGCATGAATCCAATACCTCTCTTAGCGAGAAGTAAAAATAGAAAAGTTATTTGCGTTGCTAAGTTAACAAGAAGTCAATAAAATGCACCGATTTTTTAAAACTTATAGTCACCTAGTTTTCAATGTACAATAGGTGCGTTCGGTAAATCATACGGAGTTGGAGTATTTACGGAGCGGTGTTAGAGTGGAGTGGAAGTAGAGGAGGAGTTGGAGTATAGAAAATAAAAAATCTGATGTGGGCACCTTGTGCGCCTGTTAAACTATACATATTTTGTTAGGTAATAATTAAAATATGTATTATAACAGACCCAATCATAAACTTGCACGTATTTGACATAATTTGACATTGACATTAAATTCTTTATTTTTCCGTTAATTTTTGTCCTAATTCATAGCAAACTTAATTACAGAAACCAAAAAGTACACAATTTTTAAATTTAAATATCTCGCTTATACAAAGAGCTAATTTAATGATACTTAATGCTTTCGACGCAGAATTCTATTCTCCAAAACTTTTATTTGAAGCATTTATTTCTAAAATGAAAATAATACCATTTTTTCAAGAAAAACTGATAACAGCTTCAAGTAAAGTATCACTTCCGGTTAGACTATTTTAACTAAAATCTATTATGTTATTTCTATTGATATAGAAGTATTATATACCAAATTTGAAAAGTTTTCGATTATATTTTAATATAGTTTTTTATTAAAATCTATTATAGGCTTCAAGTAAAGTACCACTTCCGGGTAGACCATTTTAACTAAAATCTATTATGTTATTCCCATTGATATAAAAGTCTTATATACCAAATTTGATAAGTTTTGGATTATATTTTAATATAGTTTTTCATTAAAATATCTCATAGGCTTCAAGTAAAGTACCACTTCGGAAAGTTATGTGATGACCAAAAAGGGAGATAGTTGTGCACTAGATGTTATAACAGTCCTAAATACAAAATTTTGACTTTCTACGGTTTCCCGTTTTTCAGTTATGCGAGATACGTACGTGTAGACGTCACGACGAAATTAGTCAAAATGGATTCAGGGATGGTCAAAATGGATATTTCCGTTGAAATCTGGAAACCGAAATTTTTCACGATTACAATACTACCTTTACTTCGTACAAAGGAAGTAAAAAGCGTACGCTCCAAATTGAGAAATTCATTTTACTGGTTTCAGTGCCTTTCAGATTCCACTAGAGTTTTGCCATTAAAACTACTTACTTCAATCCATAATATTACATTTACCGAACTTAATACGTAATACACTATTTTTATTGTTTTTCGATAAAATTACCCGTAAACTTACACAAGAAGTTGTGCGCAATCAATTTTTAAAATACAGTTAACAGATGAAGATGTACGCAATTACGCAATCAATTTTTAAAATACAGTTTTGCTTGTTTTAATTTTCTAGTATCATCCTCGTTTACTTTGAAAACAATGCGGCTAGGAAAACAAACTGTAAACTAGAAAACAGTACGTATGTATTTATTTCATGACCTCTTTGTTTGTTGATCTTTCCGTTTCTAGATATACTCGTCCTACATTTTCGCAGTAAAAAGACGAAGCTGCGATGCATATTCTCCTGATAATCACGGGCAGATATCGATGAATATTCACGCTCCATATTTCCCATTTGATAATACCTTTAGAGTATAGACAATCTCCTGAGACTGTTGATATATCTGAACCACACCTCTGCACGTTCAGCAAGTAACCGTTCGACTATTCGCTAAAGCGTTCTCACCAAAATAGATAAGAGTAAGTGACACTCATATTTTCAAATCTGTTCAAAAGCAAACATTGTTAATACCACAAATAGAAATTCATTGGAATTTTGTAGCCAGGATATTGGGAGTTTTGTTTTAAAACATGTTCAACGGAAGACGTAAGTGATTCATTGATTGAATTAAAGCTATATTTGTTCCATTAGAGTACCCAGGAAATTTACTACAGACATACGTGGAGATCTAGAGATTTTTCACGGAAGCACCAGTTTTTGTGATATGTCCTCTAGGTAATACATATTGATTATATTGAGATGTATTTCCTTTCAGAAACTTATGGGGATATCAGATATAAATATACAAGATGTCCCAGATTTAAATGGCTTAATTTAAACCATGGATTAAACACGTAAAAAATAAGATGCCAAGTTCGTTTGGGCAAATTCCGTAAAGGCTTTGTTTCAGAGATATTCATGTTTTTCTTTTTAGAGCAGTGTTACTTTAAAATATCTACTTCATAACGAGGTATCAAATATTATCTTATTATATTATTATCTGCGATTTTTAGCATGAATCCAATACCGCGAGCGGTAAACTGTAGCAGTAGGGAGCAAGATGGTTGATACATCCTCTATAGGGCGTAGTTTGAGAAGACTATTATGAGTTGGTTATACTTCTTGTGCCATTTTAGAGTTTGACAAAGGAATATTTTATATGGAAGAATTATTTCTTACCTACATACTAGTAGTAATTCATATTTTTATATTAAATATTTATCTTTTGCCATTCAAAGAACTAATACTTTACGAATTATTATATGAGGAAAGAATCATTGTTTGATAAATGTGCCATTAACTATAATAACTTGTGTTCAAAGTTAAAAACTAATACTAATATTTAAACTTTCAAGAAAAATTTAAAAATGTATCTCTTAGAATTAAGCATTTAACTTACAACCATATTCACATGTTTGTTATATCATAATATGTGTATTTTTTTTGTTTGTATATACTTTGTTTCTTATGTAATTTATTAGCTATTGCTAAAATAAATAAAATTTATTATTATTATTAATTATTATTTTTTAAATTATTCCCATAAATAGTTATTTCTGTATTAAGAGCGTAAAGTGATACTTGGTCTTTCGAAAGCGTCACAAATACTTTACACTCATAAAACACTAATTTTTTTGTACGGTTTATCTTAAATTATTTTAAAAAAATACTGAAAAAAAAAGTCGTTATGCCAATGTAATAAGTTTCTGTTTTGTTTGTATCCATGGTTACTATTGAAGTAAATAAATTCAATTTCTAAAAGGCACCATTTTAGTTTTCTGTCTGTATTCGAAGTATTTGACAGTTCGAAATGTTGTAAAATAGCGAGGAAAATTGCCATGGCTAACTTTCAAATACACCGCCTGACGTCCTTAATGTGGCGTAGAATGCAATGCAAGTTCGAATTTATTACCTGAAAAATCAAGACAAACTTATAAAAAGGTGTATAATTTATTTATTTAAAGGTGAAAGATAAAAAACTTAAGAATTATACAAAAAAATGTCTTATTTGCCTATTTTGTTGAAAAGTTTAAAGTAAAGAAATCGGCTACCCTAATGACCTTACATTCTATGCTAAAATCTACATTAGCAGTCAAGAATACTATTGACATGAGTAAGTTTAGCAAGTTGATAGCGTTGTTAAAAAGAAAATCAGTTGGTTATAGACCCAAAATGTCTTAAATCTTCCAATAGAGATGAAATTAATGCGTCTCTGAGGCGCCAGGTGTACATTATCAACTGGTGAAAGTTGTTTTTATTAAGCGTGTTTGTTGCTGAAGTATGTTGATGGGATGAGTTGGTAAAAATGACAATCGATGATGTAGAAGATAATGGATCGATTTTAATGATGTAAAAGTTGAGATGGAAGATCAAAATACAAAATATCGCTATTTTTAACGTTCTGTCTCCTGTCACTTGTGTTTTGATATTTCAGTTGACATAATTAAATGTCTTCGGATGACTGTAGAAACTTCCAGAATTTTACATTTGTCATGAATTTTTTATAATTATAACAAAAGTCATTGTTTCAAATACCTTAAACCCGCTTCATTTTTCATATTTGGCACCATCATGTTTCAAATGTCATAATGACAGCGATATGTTTATATTATAACAGCTGAATCGCATGTAGTTCAAGGAAAATTTCAATAAATGACAGCACGAAAATATGTCTTTGTCTCTGTATAACCTTCCATTGTAAAAATCCCAGATTCGAAAAATTATTTATTTCTAAACTTCATTCTATTTGAATTTAATTATAAGGTTATGAAAGATTATTTATAACATTTATTTGTAAATACTTGTACGTAATAAAAAAAAACTTGCAAACTTAGTTTTATAAATTGTACGTATTTCACATTTTTATTAGTCTTTCATAAAATAGTAGGACAATATGTAGCATCCTCGCTCATACGCACAGGTAGTATACTTATAAATTTGTTTAGTTTCTGTTTGACAGATTGCGCTGATAAATGCGGAGGTTTCAAATGACACCTGTATGCATTTCGATTGGAATGTGCCTGTAGCCCCTGTAGCCTAAAGCAGGCGCGCGTTTTACTATTTTTGTTGCTCGCTCCTCAAAAAACATCAACTTTACGAAACGATGACAAATGAGAGCGTAAATGTCTATTTTTCTTAGCAATCCTACAAGAAAGATATTTACGTTTTTTAATACTTTTCACGGCAAATTAACGAACCAAAAACGCGTGTATAACAATTTTTTAATAAGAAAGTTAAACTTTAATGGAATTATTCTCAAAAATCGTACTTTCAAAACTAGTCAAGTAAAATATCAAAAAAATGAGTCGCTAGGTTAGCGAACGAATATATTGAATGCCTCTTACAATAAATCGCGCTCTCTAAACTTGTTTTTAAATTATTGCATATTTAGAGAATTTATTGACATCGATGTTAATATGAAACAAAATTTCGCAGATGATTTAAGTACTAATTACTTTGTAATAACAGACATACCTTCAACGAAACGCTGAGCGAAACGTCGGCAGAAATATTTTTCAGCAAGAAATATTAACTACGAAGACCTCGAAGAAGACCTTGTGATAGCGTGAAACCAATGCAAAGAATAACATATTATTTCATCACGTTTTTATAATATCGAGAACTTTTTCGTATATTATCGTACCATAGATATTTCCTTAAAGATATCCTGCCTAATGTCTCAAATTTATTCTGCCCTTTGCGAATTATAACTCGATTAGGTTAATCCTGTGGTCAATGACACCTACAATAGTTATTCGCGTGATTCTCCGCAAAGTTGCGTGTTTACGTAAACAGAAAATATTTCAGCAACCTCAATAGACATCAATACAGTCGTTTAGAACATTTAATGAATAGAGAAATTCATGTTAGCTTTGTTCATTTCCAATTCTGCATACTGCATAATTTCAACGAATATATTTTAATCATCTAGACTAAAAAAACTTCCGTGCATTTAAAATGTTATCAAGATCTTATGAATATATTTATAAGCTAAATATATTTTTATATTTTCACCAGCTTATATTAATAGTTTAATACTTTCTACTAAACTATGAATTATTTATATTATTTTGGATATTAACAGAACATAATGTCTTAATTACAGAAAAGCACTAAATTATCAAATGAAATTGTAAAGCAAAATAGTGGTAGGTGTATAATAACAATTCATAATATTAACACATATAAATAAATATGAGAAAATCATAGATTTTAAAAACGTATTATATAAAACTGGAAGATGGTTTATAAAGCCTTTAAAGTTGAATTAGTGTTATTGTGAGTAGAAAATGTTGTAGATGTATAATACGGTATGCGAATAAATAAATATAATAAAACAGGGCACATATGTAATTATAAACAATTTTAAAAAGAATGTATAAATCAAGAAACAATCCACTCTTTTCTAAGTTTCGCTCAGTAAGCGAAAGAGATACATTCCTATAACGAATTGTGATAAATACATATTAACTAGGGCGTGAGTTTTATGCAGTAGTTTAGATTATGGTTACGTTAACTCTTAATTATTTGTTTAAAATAAATACCAATCTTAGTAAGTGTAAATAAATAAAGTGTCTAGAACCACGCTTCTGTGACACATCACGAAAATAATTCCTCCACATTAATTACGTCATAAGTGATATGACATCAACTTTCGCGTGAGCGATATGTAAAATATGCGAAAAAATCAGGCGAAATGCTGCGACGATGACAGTTGCCTGTTTAACTTTCTATGTAGTTGCTGTGTTGCTGTGCGTTTTGATTTTCTGGCAAGACAATGTCTGCAATTTCAATTAATAATGAATGTGGATGTTGGTAGAGAGTTTCAAACGTATGACAAAGTAGCAACTTTTTGTGAAACTACCACCCCACCTCAAATTTGAAGTTCGATCGTGCAAAAAGCATTGTTTTTGCATACAAACAAAGGAAAATATAGTAATTTCTGGCGCTTTAACCTCTTTGCCCGAGTTTTTGAAGGATGACTTTTGCGCGGTAGGTAAGGTTATTGTTATTTAGCTAAAGTTTCACCTAACGACTTTGAAAAATAAAAAAAAGTGTGAAGTTAGGTCATGTTAAATATGTTTAACTATATATATATACTAGAAAAATGTTGTTCGTAGGGTAATCGCTCAATAGCAGCTGTAGACACCCTACGAACAACATTTTTCTAGTTTTTATAACTTTACGCTCACGATATATATATATATATATATATATATATATATATGTATGTACAGGTGTTCCATTTTAATGTACCATCTGGACCAACCGTATTAAAAAATGTTTTTAAATAAAAGTTTAACGATATGGAGGGGGACATCCGATCCTGTAAAGAAATTCAAGTCCCTACTTCAAAGGAGGCTGGAGAGGGGTAGTTTTAAAATTTTAAATGGTAACCCCTATTTTTTATAGCAGAATTGGCTAGAGCATGAAAAAATAGATAAATTTTATCTAATTTTTTTTTTTGCAGACACATACACAAACAAATACACATACACACGAGACGTAAATCCGATCGAGCATACTCCTCGTGGTACGTCTCGAGTAATGCTAATGCCGGCGGTAAATTGTTATCAGGATGTCCTCACCGACACACACATATACACACACACACACACACACACACACAAACACACTGCTTTGATTGTTTCCGGAAAATTATGTATTGAAAACAATTTTGTTGATTGCAGCGCCATCTACTAAATTAACAAAAAAAAATTTAGATAAAATCTACTTATTTTTTCATGCTCTATCCGATTCTTCTATAAAAAATAAAGATTACCATTTAAAATTTTAAAACTACCCCTCCCCAGCCTCCCCTGGTTCCTGTGGCTCAAAGTTTAGACCAACGACTTTCAGTTATAAGTGCGCTTGGGATTCTGGGTTCGAATCCCTGTAAGGCTTGGATGTTTGTGTATGTAAATCAACTCAGTAATTGGGATTTAATTCTGTCGAGTTTTTTTTAAATACATTGTGTATTTTACTTTGGTAATATTAATAATAATAATAATAATAATAATAATAATAATAATAATTAATAATAATAATTAATAATAATAATTAATAATAATAATATCCTAATTACTTAAAAGAAAAAATCACTTGAGTCACGTGGATTGTGTGATGTTTGTATCGCTCACGCGAAAGTCGACGTCATACCAGTTATGACATAATTAACGTGGAGGTATTATTTCGTGCTGCTTCACGGTAGAATGGTTCTTAAGTCTAGAATCAAGTTATATCTAGACAGCCTTAAATAAATCCACAACGCATTGAGGCTGTTTTCGTTTTTCGCTTTTTGACCGTTTTTGATCTTTGCTTCTAACACATACACTTGATACTGTTGTGACATTGGTGACTAGCAAAAGGTTCCAAATTCTAATTGTCAACCCAGTATAATACGTATATCTATAGTTCGACAGTTTTTGAAACATAGTGAATTAAAAATCCGAATATTCTAAAATTAATTTAGAATCGAAGTTATTTCCTTTAGCTTTTATCTGAACAACTGTTTTCATATTTGAACCGTTTAAATTATAAGGAATTCGTGCGATATTCTTGTTTTTGGTAAAGTTTTTATGGCAACAATTTGGTATATTTAGTGTTAAATTATTATCCACATTATATTTGGAGCACTGAGATATACCATTAACAAATTTATTGAAAAGAAGTGGACGAAAATGCGATTCCTTAGAAACTCCTGAGACACTTTCTTCAAATTGCGAATGAAAACCATTAAGAATAATGGTATTATATTACTATAATACACACAACAGATTGATATGAATAACAGAATATTAAGAACAGTAAAAGCATCTGTAATAATAATTTTCTCGGTTTGAAAATTAATTCGCTGTATGTGACACTAATGTTTACTCTGCAAAGACAAATTCTAATACGGAATCACTTGTGTCGTAAAGAGATTTTATATGTTAATGTAAGGTAATTATTTGCTTACCGTTTGATGGTAATTAAGCTAAAGCAGCCATCTGAATTCATATTGAAGTATATAATTAGTTTTAGTATTTACCAACTCAAGTTAGGAGAAAATTAAGTAACGCGTAGATATCATCAGAAGAGGAGATAAATCGTTTTTTCAACGAAAAAACATTTAAACAATTGTGATGCCTGATATGAAATAGAATCCCGACTTTACTATTTAAAAAAAGTTTTCTCCATTTATCTTATGATGATCTCGCTTTATTTTGAAGAACGGTCCTTTTGATCGCAAAGTCTTTTAATTTTATTTACCACTTAAAACATTTTTGTTATTTATTTTGAAAACGTCATGTCAAATGTACTTCAAGTGAATCTTACAAAGTCTCATATCACTTCAAACAAATTTAATCTTGACCAAAGATGGTATTTTTTATATAAATAATAAATTTAAAATTTTTCATTGCAATTAAATATTTTATATCAAAAAATCTGTTGTGGCCAGCACAAGACCTTCCGTCAATTCCATGTATTTTGTACAAATCCCATACCAAAAGGTCCTTGGAACAGATTCTGTATAATATCATGTAAAAACACATACTATTTTTTACAAATTCCATACCAAAAGTTCATTTGAAAAGGTTCTATAAATCCAATAAAATTATAACATAAACTACACTAAGTAATGTCTTTCCATCTTCTCTTTGGCCTTTCACTGCGTGTCACTTGCGAGCAACACTATTACATACCAATTTTAGATTCTATATTTTTTTCCATATTTGGTTTTGCACTTACAACTGACATCTGTCAATTAAATTTTTTTGAATAATTATGTCAGCTGTTTCCATGATAAAAAATCTGTTGTGGCCAGCACAAAACCTTCCGTCAATTCGATGTATTTTGTACAAATCCCATACCAAAAGGTCCTTGGAACAGATTCTATATAATATCATGTAAAATCAAACACGAACACATACTATTTCTATTCTATAAATCCAATAAAACATACACTAAGTAAAATGCACTTGACACTTCTTCTTATTCTTCAGCTCCCCTATTTTATTAGAGGTAGCTGATTCCTCTTTTCTTTCAATCATTCCTGTCCAACACATCTTCTTGACACAGGCATTCCTTTTAGTCTTCTGCGATACAGTCCTTCCATCTTCTCTTTGGCCTTTCTCTGCGTGTCATTTGCGAGGAGCACTATGACATACCAATTTTGTGATCCAACACTTTCCATATTTGGTTTTTCACTTGCAACTGACATCTGTCAATTAGAATTTTTTTAATATATCAGCATCAGCTGTTTCCATGATAAATAACAAAGCTGACTAATTTTTGAAAATTAATTTCTTTATAATGCTTTAAATCTACATCTATTGAATATGAAGGAAAATGTATAATCAAGCTGTATAGAGAAGAATATTTTCTTTAATATGTATAATAACAAAATGTCAAAAAACAATATTTAACTGCGTTTTTTTAAGAAAAACTGTTAAAAACTTCATATAAGGGTACTTCCGGTGGATCAATTATAACCAAAATCTAATCAACTCTTCTTATGGATGTACAGAAGAGGAATACGAAAGAATTATAATTTTTAGAATTGTAGTATTGGAGTTATCGTCGGAGAAAAATTCGTCACACACGGACATACATACACACACACGGACACACACACACACGGACACACACACACACACACACATACATACAGACATCATCTTAAAAATTGTAAATTCGTATTGTAGGGACCCTAAAACGTGCTTATTCATTAAAAACTCACCACCGAATTTTTTGACCAAAGACAATACCTTCCTTACCTAAAGGTGACGGAAGGTAAAAACAAAGCTGACTAATTTTTGAAAATTAATTTCTTTATAATGCTTTAAATTTACATCTATTGAATATGAAGGAAAATGTATAATCAAACTGTATAGAGAAGAGTATTTTCTTTAATATATATAATAACAAAATGTCAAAAAATAATATTTAACTGCATTTTTTTAAGAAAAAGTGTTAAAAACTTCAAATAAGGGTACTTCCGGTGAATCAATTATAACCAAAATCTAATCAACTCTTCATATGTATGTACAGAAGAGGAATATGAAAGAATTATAATTTTTAGATTTGTAGTATTGGAGTTATCGTCGGAGAAAAATTTGTCACACACGGACACACATACACACACACACACGGACACACAAACACACACACACACACACACACACACATACATACAGACATCATCTTAAAAATAGTAAATTCGTATTGTAGGGACCCTAAAACGTGCTTATTCATTAAAAACTCACCACCGAATTTTTTGACCAAAGACAATACCTTCCTTACCTAAAGGTGACGGAAGGTAAAAATCTGATGTGGTCAACACAATACCTCCCGCTTTTTAATTTTTATTAATTTATATACATACGTACACATTTACTAAACCTGCAAACCATATTATTTTATATATATATATATATATATATATATATATATATATATATATATATATATATATATATATTGTAACGATTTCAAAAAATCGTTACGCGGTTTTTTTCAAATCTTAGTGTTCAATTTGATTAGCGACATATTTGGTGTGTTTCCGCGTGAATTGAAGAGTGGACGAGCACATGCAGTCAATTCGATTCGATTCGTGTTCTTGGCGTGACGGAGACTACGCGTGTGCTGACTGTATTTTTCCAAATTTTGCTGTGCTATTTTTTTATCTTGTATCATCGGTGTTATGATACACTTTTGTTATCTTTTATTCATTTATTTGGCTAGTTTAACATCTGATTGGGTAAGTTTCAATTATATTTTTTTGTTCCTATCAGTTGTTTGTCAAAATTTTACATACACCGTCAGCGCATGCCGTACCGGCACGCGAATAACTCGAACGGCTATCGCCTCACATTTGGCTTATGGTTATTCAAAATTAAGGTTTTTTTGTAATACGAGGCGATAATAATTTTTCTGTTTAACTATTACTTTTTATGCTGAACCAATAACCAGTACGGTTCACCGGTCCCCAGCGTTTAACGCTTTCACTTTTGCTTTAAATTCCTTTTTTTGTCTCGTAATATTCTGCTTAACTTTTTGTGTTTTTGGCAACCTTTTTGGTTGGGTTTAATATTTTTAATGGGATTAAAAATTGTCTATTTGTCAAATCTTTTTATTGTCCAAATTTTTATAAATTATATTTTTTGTCCAATAATTTTTGTCCAAAAATTTATCTCTAAATTTATTTATTTTTCATAATTTTGGCTAAAATTGTTTGGGTAATTTATATAAATTCTTTAATAGGTTTTTGGGATCTCATATAACAAATTTGTTATTCAATTTTACTACATTTTTATACAGCTCGTTAGCTGTCTTATACGGTGGAGTTGCAGACGTGGCTACCGCTGATTTGACGTCACTGTAACAAAGTTGTATTGTTGCTCGTTCAAGTTTTTACGAGTTTATCTTAAACTATCTAAGAGTATCTTCGACTTCTGGGTAAGCCGTTTATCTATCTTAAATTTTATCTAGTAATTTTTAGGCTACCTAGATTAATAATTTTGTTACTATAAAAATTCCGCCGAGTAGAGAATTTTCTCTTAAAGCTAGAGCTCAAATCATTTTACTAACCCTATCTTGTTCTAATCTCTTCTCTCACTGTCCACTACAGCTTGGCCAGCTGTTTTCTTGTTTTTTGTGCACAGTTTTAAAAATAAAATTATTTTTCACAAGTAGTTTCACATTTTTTATCAGGAATATTTTTACTATTGCGATTATTGTAAATACGATTTTTTTGTATTTTTGTACTAAATTTTTTTTGTAGCAACGCCTAAAATTTATGGTCTTTTTTATGATTTTTCAACGTCCCGGTCCGGATGAGTTGTTTGGATCGCTGGGGCGGGGAATCATCTCCGCAAAGTTCCCATTGAGACGAGAGACCGCTTCCGCAAGCTATACACACTCGCTGCCTGAAAGTGCCGTTCCTAAGACTTAGAGCGATCACCACTACGCCTAAGCCCTACGTGCTCTGGATGCCGCCCCGCGTTTTTAACGTCACCATCAGCGTGAACCTGCTCTGACGAGAGCTGGACAACGTTTCGGCATATTCAGAGAGAAGGACTTGGCAGATCGTAGCCGTCATCAGCGAGGCGGACTTGGCAGATCGTAGCATCATCAGCGAGGCAGTCGGTCCGAACTTACCACGATGCCGTGCGACAGGTTTCCCCCTTCCAGCGGCCCCCTCATCTCTAGGATCCATCATTTTTTGTAACCCCAAATCAGGTCTTCAACCAGGTGTGTACGACCATATTTTTTGGGTTGTTTTTTTTTGCAACTAATAATTTTAATTAAAATTTATCTTAAAAACATTTTTGCAAATTTTTTAAATAAACTTAAAATTTTACTGTAACTTCTTTTGAGTTGTTGTGTCTTCTCTTAACCCGACATAACTGGCGCCCATCATTTCATCCCTGCACAACCACCCTTTAGGAACCCTCGACCTCGCGCAACCACGACCAAACCTTGAGCTGCTGCGGGTAAGTGCGACGCGTGATTTTCCCTCAGAAAATCACGTCAAAATTTTTTGTAATTTTTTTACTTTATCAATTACGTCACAATATATATATATATATATATATATATATATATATATATATATATATATATATTATATTACTTTACATGATCCATTTCGTTAATGTGTAGTTGTAAGCTAATATTTGACACTTTGATAACACGTACTTATTCACAGTTGTTTGATTTTCAGTTCTGCAAATATATCAAATTTATATGGGACCATTATGTACATCTACTATTTATGTATGATGGAAAATATATTATTTTTACTAATCTTACTGTCATTAGACTCAATACAATGTTCTTAACTCAGTTTCATTAATTTTAATGTAATTGCTTCCTAACAGTGACATTTGTTTAAAAATATGTCAAAATTGTTATTAAAATATTTTGTTTTTTGTTTGACGCATAGTCAAGATGATGAACAAAATAAATTATTTTATAATTCAATATTTTAAGCTATTTCAAGTTATTTACTAAATTTTATTATCATAGAATTGAAGATTGTACCATTATATCCAATTTTTATTAATAAAAGTTGGTAAAATATTATATTCAATGAATTTTTAGAAGAAAAACTGTTAAAAGCTTTTATAAATGATACTTCCGCTTACCCGATATACACTAAAAACTAATGAGCTCTTCCCACGTTAATATAGAATGGGTATACAAAATTTCAAATATTTCTGACTGATAGTATTTGAGTAATTGTGTACACAGGATCCACACACACATACATACATACACACACACATACATACATACATACATACACACAGACATTATTGTAAAAATGTTAAAATTGGATTCTGTGGACATTAAAACGTGCTTATTCACTAAAATCTCTATATGGGATTTTTAGCACGATCCCTATACCTCACTTACCTAGGGTAGCGGGAGGCAAAAAGCAATGAAAAGCAAAATATTGCATGAAAAAGGAAGTAAAAAAGAAATTGATGGCAACAAAATAAAAGTATAATTACGAAAATATCACAACCCTGGCTTATAAACCAGAAAATATATAGAATTCAATGCATTGTTTTAAATTTTTGTTTATATTCTTAACTTCTGTCATTTTATTTTCGTTTTTTTAACTTTAATTTTACAGATTGACAAGTTCCAAAAATAAAACAAATACGTACTATTTTTAGTGTACATTAAGATGAGTAAAACAATGAAGCGCTTTACATAAGGAGACGTTTGTTGAAAATTGAAGACAATAAATTAACGGTAAAATGTAAATTTTAATTCGGATTAAATAAACAACAATTTTAATATTTAAATTACTAAGTTGAATATGAAGAAAAGTAATGCTACGTAAAATTAGCACTTTACATTTTTTTTAATTTTGAAAAGACTATCATTTCCTTTGAGTAAACGAAAAAGATGTATTTAAGATATATTAATTTAAGGTATAATTAACGTTTTAGCCTCAAAATTTGTAAATATTTTGTTTATTCTTGTGTAAAAATAATTACAAAATGATAGTTCTCCATAAAAGCTTATAACCACAGCATTTTCTTATTATCAATCTAGTTATAAGTAAATCTAGTTATACTGAACGAATGTACAAAAAATATTATCCTAAATCCTAGAAAATCCTTGGTGTGATATATTACTTTACGATTTCTCGCTAACCATTAAGCCAGCAGTGTATTTCATCTTTCTGTTCTATATTTACAATTTCTATGAGTGTTCAGTTTGGAAGCAATAAATTCTATGTGGGCAGCATATGTGGATGAGAGTGTGGCCACCTATTCTCTGCATGTGGTGCAGAGAAATGCTTACTGGGTAATTTAAAATCACATACATGTAAGAAATCAGGATATATTAGATATTCCCTAGGTAGATATAGAGCGCGGAGGTATGGCATACACCCGATACTTTACAGCGGGGTTCATATCCAACGGTCACAGTTGCACAGACCATTCCAAACACTACAACACAGAGAGGAAATCCAGAAAGATTTAGGAAGGTGCTATTTATCAAATTGGGAATGGGAATTTACATATTTAAGTATCAAACAGAATAAAATCCCATTGAGTTTTAGTACACTTGATACTTGGAATATAAAATTCAGCTAAATAAAACAGAATTGTTTTTTCTGAAAATCAATTTTAGTTTTAGGTATCAAATATGTCAAAAACTGCTTATCTACGCAACTTTCTCTGCTGTGCCAGAACCGTTTCACACCAGTTATTCAAAATTTATTTATCATGACTTAAATGATAGAATCATTGGCTGGTATTCTGAGCTCACTACTAAGTATGTGGATACATATGTTGGATCTGTGATAAAAGCTATAATAGCCAAGGTAAAAGCCACGATAAAAGCGAATCAATTCTGTCTTTCCTTGATGTGTTTATAGTGGAGCTGTGATGATACTGATGATAGAATAGTTCTACATATCAACTGAAACGAGAACCGTTTCAAAAACGAGTAACTCAGCTATTTGTGCGCTGCATAACACAATTATTGACATGGAAGGTATTGAACATTATCTAGATAATCTAGAAAATTCATTAAATATTCCAAAACAATCAAATACCACGCATAATATTGGTAGACCAACCCTGGTTGCACAAAACATTCCAGATTTATTATGTCACAATCCTATTGTAAATGAAATCGAATTTTTGACAAAAATATACTACAACCTAAAATTAATACAAATAAAAATTTCTATTTTTGTGTTTATCGAGCACATAACTTGTACGTACTAAAGCACATAACTTGTACGTACTAAAGGACGTATTGTATTCAAGAAAAGTTTCTGTTTTCAGATTTCAGCGGAAATATCTATTTTGACCATCCCTGATTCCATTTTGATTAATTTCGTCATAAAGTCTGTACGTACGTACCTACTTATGTACGTATCTCGCATAACTCAAAAACGGTAAGCCGTAAAAAGTTGAAATTTTGTACTTCGGACTGCTATAACATCTAGTTGTACACTTTCCTTTTTGGTCATTACATAACTTTCGGAAGTGGTACTTTACTTAAAACCAATATTAGATTTTAATGAAAAACTATATTAAAATATAATCCGAAACTTTTCAAATTTGATGTATAAGACATATCAATGGGAATAACACAATAGGTTTTGTTTAAAATATGTTAACCGGAAGTGATACAATATCTGAAACTGTTAACAGTTTTTCTTGAGAAAAAGGATTTATTTTGATTTTAGAAATAAATGCTTCAAATAAAAGTTTTAGAGAATTAAATTTTGCGTTAAGTATTATTAACTTAGCCCCTTTTCTTAAAATTAAAATTATGTATCTGGGAATGGAAATAAAAAGTTTAATAATAATAATAATAATAATAGCCCTTTTTTATAAATAAGATATGTAAATTTAAAAATGATATACTTTTCGGTTTTTGTTATTAAGTTTGCTATGGATTAGGACAAAAAAAAAAAAAATTAATGTCTATGTCAAATTACGTCAAATACGTGCAATTTCATGATTGGATCTGTTATAACACATATTTTAGTTACTAAAAAAATACGTATATTTGATCCCACAAATACTTCACTACTTAATTTTTCTACACCCATCTCTTGCGTTTTACCTTGGTGAAAGCGTAGAAATATAAGCGTAGCTCTGCGCACTGTCAATATAAACACTTTTAAATCTTACATTCATTTGCACTGCTACGCTAGTATCGTCGCTCTTATCATTTATTACAGCTCCAACATAATCATACCCTAAGTTCGACTAAGCAAGCGATTAGCCAGTCGCTCGACAATCATCGTTACAATATACTTTAGTCCTATGACTAGCTAGTTGCTTGCTTAGTCGGCCTTAGTCGCAAGCTCAATACCAGCCACTGGGTTTTAGTACACTGCAAACTTGGAATACAAAATTCAGCTCGGCAAATCAGAATTGTTGTTTCTGACAATCAATTTTAGTTCTAGCTATCAAATATGTCAGAAACTGTTTACCTATGCAACTTTCGCTGATGTACGAAAACTTTTGATCCAATTATTGAAAATTCATTAATCATGTCATGTAGAATTTTCTAATAATAATTAAAGGAATATTTACCTTTTCTTCTAAATGTAGTTATTTCATCATTATAATGTAAATTTAAATTTTAGTTAAAGATTAAAAATTTAACAGTGTAACATTATATTATATAATATGTTAGTTTATTTTTATTCATAAACATTGATAAATTCGCTTTTTATTCGTAATAACTACTTACGGTTATTTAGGCATAACCTGACACTCTTACGAAGTAAATTAGTTTCAAATATCCTTCACTTCTTTTTTGGAGTTAGTAAAACCATGTTGTTTTGTTTTACTTTAAAACTATAAAATACATTAGAGTAAATATCTTGCAAAGTAACATTAGGACGACAATCTATAATAATAATTAAACTTCCCAATAATTTGAGTCGGATATTATTTTATTAACTACCTATATAACGTATGTATTAAAAATTTTGAGAAAAAAATTACGATCTACATTTTATAACTAAATAAGTTCTAATCTAGTTGTCATTGTACATAATAAATATGTTAAAATTGGCAGAAAAAGTTTTGAAAGATGCTATATTAATTTAAAATAAGCAAATCAATCTATAAATTATCTGGATCGTTGCCAAAATGTTAACGTTTTTGGGGATGAAAATATTGGACAGACGACTATTTACCGAATTATACAGGAAAGTGAAGGTTATGGAATAATTTACCAAAAATTCGATTCAAACTGTTGGCCCCAAATCGAAACAACAGAGACTCATTGAATGTATTCAAGATAAAGTTAGAACGTAGTTGCGCTAATTTGCGCAACTACGATTCACATGGCTCTTGGCAGAACTTTGGTGTAAAACGTTTTCAAATTTCTAAAATAAAAAGAAAAAAGAATTGTCATCAAATAAACGGCGACCGAGTATGAGCGAATCCCTATAATAACGGAATATTTTACCGAAAACGGAAGGAGACCATAATCCCCCAAATGTTCCTAAGCCGCGACTGATCGAAGACTATTTTTGGGCAATTCTTGCAGAAAAGTATGGGTATAATAATGGCTGGGAAGACCAAATGAACATATAACAGCTACAGACAAAATATTGCAGAAAGTAGATGTTAACATCGGCCAGAGGCAAATGAGATGCGATATTTAAAACAAATTAAAATTGCGTTGCCTTGAAAATAATGGTCCCATATCAGTATTGTAAAACTAGATTTCTTATCATCTATAAAATACCACTTATTTATTTATTTAATATTACTTAAACAGGCAGAGCCCAATGCAAGTAAATACAACATATACACAGAATAAGACAATAAAGAAATGGAGTAAATCGCTAATCACAAATCATTTGATTATATAAGTCACACATAACAACGGTAATTTCAATAAAATATTGGATTTACATAAAGGTAAATAAAATGTGTTGCCCATACGAGAAGATGTGCGTGGCACTCGGAAACTAAGTTTCATTAACAATTGCGGGCTGTCAATTTTGTTATAACATTTTTAAGTAAGCTTATACAGATCATTGCATGTCTGTCCTTAATTGAGGTACAATTAAAATTATTTAATAAAGTAATGCACTCAGTTCCTTGAGGCGGATAAATTGAGGTGGTTTTAAACCAAAGATATTTCAAAAACTTCCGTTGTACAGATTCTAATAGTAACCTGTGGCATTGGTAATTTGGGTACCAAATAAGGATAGCATACTCAATCTTCGATCTAACTAGAGCATAATAAAGACAAAATAATGTATTTACATTAGCAAAATGTTTAGAGCTACGAATCAG
Organism: Ophonus ardosiacus; assembly: GCA_943142095.1. Classification (NCBI taxonomy): domain Eukaryota; kingdom Metazoa; phylum Arthropoda; class Insecta; order Coleoptera; family Carabidae; genus Ophonus; species Ophonus ardosiacus. The sequence goes on from OW964824.1 coordinate 23,680,895, forward strand.
GAAGCCTAATATTTTACTGGCTGCAGTAGTAAGTGACAAAATAACCAATGAAATTTATATTTGGATCGAAAAGGACGCGTAAATCCTTGAATGAAGTTGTACGAGCAAGTGTTTGTGATTCAATCGCGTAATCAAAAGTGATAGATTGCATTTTACGTGTAAATGACATTACTTTGTATTTATTTATATTAAGGTACAATATGTTACAATTACTCCACTCGACAATATACTCAATATTACGTCGCAAAATAGAGCAATCTAGGATACTGCTAATTTCCTTAAACATGACAAATTACTCGAAATCTCAGTCATATAGCATTTTTTTATGAATGCTTGTATACTCTGATGAATATCTAAGTTTAGACCAAAACGTCAGTTTCTTGAATAAATGATTTATGCCTGAGATTTTGCGTAATTCTTTACACCTAAGTAAATAAATATATATCATACTAAATTCTACATAGCTGTCTCAATTTGCTTTTTATTTCGACAATGATGATACAGAGATATATGTATCACTGCACTTACTAGGTATCATCTCCTGGGCTATATTAAAGATGTTACGCAGTAAGGATCTTACTTTCGACTTTAGTTTGTAGAACTCTCATATGGAAAACACAGATACGGCGCCTTTTAAAATATTTTAGATCAAATTATAAATAGTTGACATAAATAAGAATTGATAAAATGATAGAAAGTGAAAAATATGTTTGACAGAAATGCCGTATTCTACTTCCTTTTCTTTACGTTCGTGGTAAGTGTTAAATTTATATTAGAACTTCAGAATAATAATTTTAAATTTAGCAATTTAATGTAAATTTTGCTTTTCTTATGATAATGTACATTGGCCAGAATATCAACTTAATCATGAGGGGACCTGGTAGTATCTCTCATCGGCCATTGTTAGTGAAAATGAGTTTTAGAAGATTTACATTGCGTAACATTCTAATTTGGATTCTGTATTTTAAAAGATTTCCGTAAATTTTAGATATAGGATCGCCTGATCGTCCGCGATATACATATTTGCTGCAATATCGTCTCTGAGATAAATCTTCCTACGAAGTGGAAAATATTACTAATCAATCACTTCAGCTCTCGCACGGTGCTCTGAATTATATTCCTTTGTCGGCGTGCATAGCCGTGCACTTTAAAATGCGTGTTCTTTGAAAAATATGATCCAACCAAAATAACAAGCATTTATTTATTGTCACTTGTTATATCAAATTGTGTATAATATTATTTGAATGAAATAATTTTTGATTATAGGTACATATTATATTTACTTACGGCCGATTTCACCACCGATTCCTAAACTGTTGCCTAGCAAGGAATTTCCTAATTTTAAGAACTGCCTAAACTGATACTTATCCATTTTGGATTTCACCAAACAAAGCAATGCCCAGCTAGGAATTATTTACGTAGACATCGGATTATTAGTTACTTTTGTGATATTATATTTGCACACTGGAAATAAATAATTTTTATAATTTATAACATTTGACAATTGTTTTTGTCAACATTGATAGTGGAAATTATGTAAAGCTATTAATATTACGTTGAGGTATACGAAATAATTCAATTTTTAAAGAAATTTCCTTTACATATATATTTACAAATTTGTATTACAGAAGTGGAAAATATAAATTAAACAAAGATGAAAATGAACAAGAAGAAAAAAATATAAATGGCAAAATATAGAATAAATAATACAAAAACAGAAACTGAATCCTATGATTTCAAGAAAAAATTTAAAATATGACAACCGGAACGCATATTTATGATATTTGGCTATGGTATTTTTGTAGAAATTATGAATTTAATTATATGTGTATACCCACTGTAATTTCCCAAAATATAAAATAAAGAATAAAACGATATAATTATGTATTTACTAATTAATGTTATATCATATAAATTAGTATAGGTATATAAATATTCTGTTTTCTAATGAGAAGGATATCTTTTCCAAACCATTTTTCATCACAGAATTCAAAACAATTTGTTCTTTCTTTTCTATCTTGTCCATGTCTTTTTATTTCTTCGTTATAACTATCAAAATATTCAATAAAATTGTACAATTTTCATTTTGAAGTGTCAGCTGTCAAACGTTAGGAAATGCTTAGCGATTTGGGCATCGGAAAATAGATACCTAGCTAAGTAATTCCTAAATCAAGATAGGCAATGCTTAGCGGTTGGTGAAAACGAAATTTTGCTAGGTAATGCCTATGTGGTGCACATCGGGTACATAGGCATTACTTAAATTTTAGGAATCGGTGGTGAAATCGGCCATTAGAGATCTTAAAGATGAAAATATTGCAACATTAGTTGCGATATGTATTAAATACTTGTTGTGTACGTATATCGTCATATTCATCTTAATTGCAGTGGAAGTCAAAAATTATCCTATGAATAGATAACTGTACTTGCATTAGTTGGTAATAAAAAAAAATACAGTTACATGCTCCAACTCTATATAAGAATTACGGAATTAAATACATATATAATTTCGATACAAATGTTATTTACTCAATAATATTCGGTGAATGTTTACTATTTTGAATTTATTTTGTTGCTGTGAAAATGAAATAATGATCAGTATATTCATGTTTATTGTTATAACATGTTTATTCTCCCAACAAAGGAATGAAAATAAACTAAGTAACATTTTTTTACTATTTACATATTTGTTCAATGTACATAGAACATTTAATTTCAAAATTTGTTTTGTTTAAAACTTTGTTTTCAGTATGTAGTTCAAATATTCCACAATTTATTTGATTATCTTTTGATGTAAGTTAATATAAGTTTTACTTATTTATGCATAGGCCACCCAACCTGTTAATGTGTATTATGTCGCCTACATTAGACAAAACACAATTGTCAATTTTAAAACGTCACACAGAATACCTACCACATTTGAAACTAAAAATAAATGTTATCGATATATAATATAGTTCGTATATTTGTCCATTTCATAATTTTTACACTAAATCTACTATTTAGAGAATTCGCCCATCTAGCATCTAGTTAACGTAGGCAATCGTAATTAGCGACTACTGAGAATTAGGAGCCATTAACCAGAGAACATTTAAACATTAGTGCACTTGCCGTTTATACAAAAATATTTTTTTACATCTGTTGTCTGTAAATTAATATTTTTATAATTCCTGTTTTTGTAAACTAAAATTTAATTGTCACTGATATTTTTACGTGAATTAATTTTTTATCGCTCATATTTTCAAACATTTATAAATTCGTATTGATATTAGGTTTTAATAACATACATACTTCCCCAACATAGACTGTGAATTATTGAGTTTATCACTAGTCCACATATGGTCAATTTTAGAAAATATTAATTTAACAGTAGAAGCATTTGAACCAGGAATAATATTTAACAATGTCAAAATTTTAAATAACGTGTAAATTAGTGAAAGATAAAATTTAAACAGTTAGATGTTTTCTAAGTTTTTGCCAAATGACGATAGCAGTTAAAACTATTTGGAACAAAAATCTATTCATGCAACTTTATACAAAATTATTGTACATTTTAGTATTCTCTAATGAAGTTACAAAACATAAAATATTGAAAATTTAAATAAAATTAACTACTTTATAGAATAATAGTATAATTCCTCAAAATCATCTCCGAGAAATCCGTTATTACATTTTATTTATCAACAAGTACGGCGGCGTTACTTCCTCCTAACAACAATATCAATATATTTGATTCTAAAACATGATATTACGGATTTGTGGGAAGAAGCACTAATATTAGCTTTATTATATTTATTGTTTCAAGATGCTGCCTTGCTACCTAAATGCCGTTCTTCTAATATTTGATCTACTGAATGTTGCGTAACACTTTTCAGACTACACAACTTCCAAAGTTAGGTAATTTTTTTATAAGAAAGTGTATACAATCCTAAACGCGTTTGTAAGTGTAAATACACTTTAACTTTGCCAAACCGAAAGCACAAAATTACTCGGGATTTGTGCTTTACCTAGGTTATTGTTATAATAAAGAAACCACGTTTAGGTTTTCTTTTATTTTGCAAAAGTCCAAAAAGTTTCTAGGAGGTAAGTACTAAACTACGCCTAATCGAAATAAAAAAAAATCTAAAGTACTTAACTTTAAAATAAAGACATCTGATCACTGTGACTACTTAATGGTTTGTTTCCAATTATTACTACATATAACCAAGAATGTTACAAGATTTATATATAAATACAAGAAATGCATAATTTAACAAATATACATTGCAATAGTAATATATCATTGTACACTAGTATGAAATTTTGTATAAAAGAGTCTGATATCTATGTAGAATTTCATTATGGTTTCATTCCTTAATGCACTGCACTACATCCATTTTTGTCAGTGTATGAAACATTGTCCTAGATTTATTATACAAATTTCTGTAAATTCTTTACAATTTTTCTCATCATTCATCTTTGGATCTTTAGAAACATCATGGTTCAATCAGTGTAATTTGAAAGAATGTATTCGTATCTCACATGCACCACTAGCAATGTTGGCATGCATCCATGCAGTGGAGTTTTTTTTTTATTATTATTTGCATGTAATAAGAATTACTATCTGGCTCTGAATAAGTTCAACAGAGAGGCTAGTCGGCCGGTAGCCAAGTGCTCTCGACCACACACTTTCAAAGAGAAGTTTTTTTCCTGAAATTTAATTAGATGAGTGCATACTAATTTTTTATATTTAAAATACGAACTAATAAAAACCGTAATATAAACTAAAAATAATAATACGCCTGAGGAAAAACTTTATCGCCCAGTTGCATCATCAAGGCTAAAATTTTAAGCTGGGTTTAAACAAAAATATTGCATATCAAACTTTTTACAGCAAAATGCCAAAATTCATTTCACATTTCATTTCGAGACAATATTGTCAATTAAAGTCAAGTTTAATATTTAAGTTACGTTGGTTTAACCGACTATAAAAGTTATAAAATAAAATTTACTCAAAAAGATTTTAAAATCTATTTATTAGGTGTTCTGGGTACATTACTAAATCCCAGTTAAGACTGTATAATGGAGTGGTTGTGCATTTATGGTTTAGAAGTATGAACAAGTATGGGAATCTCTGGTGGGCCATTGAATTCAAAATCAAAGTTAGGGCCGTTTAAATATAAATTAAAAGATAATAAATGAGCACAACAAAATTCATAAATTGGAAATTAATGTACATATACTTATACTGCTGTCGCTGTCACGGCTACTTTTCTTATCAGTCGTCCGTCCTTCTTCTACTCACAGGTTTATTCAGTTGTATGTTAACACACATCTCAGCCAATCTCACAGTAACAAGTATTATAATAAAATTTTATGTGATTAGTCATTTTCATTGCTTATTATAATATATTTTTTTGTAGTGAAGCAGTTTTTTGTTTTAACAAAAAATGTTTCTTAAAAAATACCTGATAGATTATCTGTGTATGTATTTCCATTAAATTACCTGCATACATATACATGTGTCCGTGTTAGAATGAGAACAAATAATCCGTAACAATGACATTTTTTATGTGATTGACTATTTTATTTATTGCGACCGAGGCGCTACGCGAGGCCAAGCAAATTGAGCTAAACACAAAAGGTTGTTCTACTCCAAATAACACAGGTAGGTATACTATTTTTTCTTCAAACGTTCCAAAATAAACTTTGAGGATTTTTTTTTTAGGTTTCTTTATAATTTTTTTTTAATTGTAGAGTTCGCAGTTTCAGCCAAAACTGACGGTATATAATGCATATCTTTTCTTCTATATCTTGCGATATTTTGCACTTCAAAATTCTAACCAAAACTCAAACGTTATAACAGTTAATTAACAATTTTCAACATGGTCGGTGTAGCTGCGGCGGTAGTTATCGCCGGCGGTATTTTATTTTACTAACAAAGTAATAAATAACATTATTTCACTAATAAGATAATGAATATTTTCTATAGTATGTACCTATGTGTACAATAGCATAATATAAATATTATAATAGGGTTGAAGAAAGGCATGTCTTTGTTATCACCAAACTTTTTTTTAAAAAAGAACCTATTATAAGAGAGACATATTTTCATTAAATTATCTGCAGTCTTGCTAGAAAAATGTACTTATACAGGTTGAATACTTGAATTTGTCACATAGGCGTTTAATAAGGAGAAAAAGTTGTTTTTACCTTCCGTCAAAAGGAAGGTATTGTTTTCGGTCAAAAAATTCGGTGGTGAGTTTTTAATGAATAAGCACGTTTTAGGGTCCCTACAATACGAATGTACTATTTTTAAGATGATGTCTGTATGTGTGTGTGTGTGTGTCCGTGTGTGTGTCCGTGTGTGTGTCTGTGTGTGTGTCTGTTTGTGTGTCTGTGAGTGTGTCCGTCTGTGTGTGTGACAAATTTTTCTCCGAAGATAACTCCAAGACTACAATTCTAAAAATTATGATTCTTTCATATTCCTCTTCTTTACAACTATATGAAGAGCTGATTAGATTTTGGTTGGTTGGTCAACCGGAAGTACCCTTATTTGAAGTTCTTAACAGTTTTTCTTGAAAAACCGCAGTTAAATATTTATAATATTATAATATTTTCGACATTTTATGTGATTATCAATAAAAAGAATATCTTATTCTCTATACGGTTCGATTATACATTTTCCTTCATATTCAATAGATATAGAGTTATAGAGAGATTAACTTTCGAAAATAAGTCAGCATTGCAAAAATTATGAAAACAACAGATATATTCAAAAAAATCTAATTGACAGATGTCAGTAGCAAGTGCAAAACCAAAGTGGAAAGTATATGATCTAAAAGTGATATAAGTGACAGAGTGTCCCTCGCCAGTGACTTGTATTTGCGGCCATGCCTCAAGATAGGAACTTAGAATGCCAGAAGTACGAGAAAGGCAAAAGAGAAGATGGAACGACTGTATAGCAGAAGATTTGAGAGAGGAAGAACTGTGTGACGAAGGTACTTTGGACAGGAATGAGTAGAAGAGAAGAGTAAGAAACAGCAACTTCTAATAAAATAGGGCAAAGTTGAAGCAGGAGGAAGTGTTAAGTGCAATACATAATGTACGTTCGTATTCGTATTAAAATTTTATTAAATTTTAGAATCTTTTCAAAGGAACTTTCAGTATGGATATGTAAAAAATAGTGTGTTCTTGTTACAATTATACAGGATATATAGAATCTTTTTCAAGGAACTTTTGGTATAGGATAGGTACAAAATACATCGAATTGACGGAAGGTTTTGTGCTGGCCCCAACAGATTTTTTTTCTTTCTTTTAAATACCATCTGTTCCATAAAACCTTAAGCGGTGCTTTGTACATAGAAATTTAACGATAAAATTCTGAATTTTTGTGTGCCAAAATTTTTAAATTAACGTTTTTTAGAGAGAATTTAATTTAAAATTGTGGTAAAATGGATTTAGTATGAGACTTCCAAAAATGAAATGCCAAACTAAGTAATTTGTTAAAAATAAGTTAACCGACCGTTCAAGTTGGACGAGTGCGATAATAGGCCTTATGAAAAATTGTTTTTATAATATTGAAGTGTTTATATATTAAAAAAAAATGCGAATTTTCAAAAATATTAATGGGTCTTTTTCATTAGTTATGCTAGTAGCGCTTTCCGCTAACTTCACAAATTGAAAATTCATACAGTAAATTGAGGTTGTATTTGATTTGAAACCACTCATACCACCTCTAGCAAACAAAAAGCGCCAAAAACAGTACGTTTACAGATCTTCTTAAAGACGTATTTTTAGTGCGTTTGTAGACTCATAACAACACAGAACGAGAAAGAAATCTATTTTTACCATGTCTTCAAATTATGTTTACTCGAGTATTAAGGCAATAAATTTTAAAATATTGGCAACAAAAAATTCAAAAATTTATTCTATAAAACTGCATTTATTCATGTATACATCACTCCAAATTTCTATGGGACAGAGAGTATTCAAAAAAATGTGCTTATGATAAATACTTGTCACGGATTCTCGTGTTCACCCTCTGTGTAGTAAATAAGTAGGTAATGTTCTACTGATGTCTATGTGTACTTCAGTTCGTATTTTATTTAAAAATTTTATTGTATTATTGTATCACCAAAATGGGACAGCATAAGTAATAACATTGTTGAAAATGATAACTAGGTTGTCGCATTGTGTGTAAAAGAGATTAGCAATAGTAAGCTTTACCATACATCGTGTAATTAATAACATACAAACAAAACAGTTAAAATGAAACTATCATTTATAAAAGCGTCATAAGACGAGTAACATCGCAGCCCATACAATTTACTATTTATTTGTATGATTAGTATTTCTATTTATTTTAAATATTAGAAAAAAAACTATTTCTCCTTCCCTAATGAATGATTATAAGCAAATTATTCTATCAAGTTTCTATATCAATGACGCCATTCTGGCTAACTCTTTATTTATTCTATAAAATTAACTTTATAAAATTCGAACTCTGCTAACAAATTTTGATATAACTGTCTCCAAATTAATTAGAATAGGTCTCATGACATTTACAACGTAATAACAGGGCTGTTTCTATTTTACGTCATTATTAAATTGACCAACCAAAACACGTTGAATTACTTCCAGGGTAGCAACACGAGTTATACTTACAAACCTTCCGTCATCACATATTTAAAAAATCTGATGTGGCCAACACAAAACCTCCCGCTATTTAATTTTTATTAATTTAAATACATACCTACGTTTTTACTAATGCTGCAAACTATATTATGTTCCATTGCATATAATTGTTGCTTTATTTACTATTTTCTTTTTAAAATGTCACTACTATTAATTTGAAGTGATTATTTTTTTGACAGTGATATTTACCTATCAGTTACATTCATTTTAAATATGAACTATGTAACAAAGGAATTGTGTTTATCTTAGGTTTCGGGATTATTAAAAAAAAATGATTTTTAAATTTATCTGTAAAATATATAGAAGAAGTATTAAAGTATTTCTGTAGGAAATTCAATTATCTTTACTTTTCATAATGACATAAAATGCGAAAAAAATGTCATTTAATGGTATTTCTTCAAGAAAAACCATTATGGGCTTCAGGTAAAGTGCCATTTCCGGTTATCTGACTTACACCAAAATCTAATGACATCTTCTCATATTAGAACAGGGTAGAAATACAAGGTTTCAGAATTTTCTGAATGATAGTATTTGAGTTACAGCGCCAACAAAATCCATCCACATACACACATACACATAGACACACACACACACATACACACACACACACACACACACACACACACACAGATACTATCGTGAAAATGTTAAAATTGGATTCTACGGACCTTAAAACGTGGTCATTTACTAAAATCTCGATAAATGATTTTTAGCACGATTTCTATCTAAAACGTAATTGTTATTTTCACGGCATGAAATGTTGTACAAACAGTATAGGGGCCCTTTTCTTTTTCCGATTAGATGGTTGGATGTATTGAAAGCACCATTTTTAATCATAATGTCAATCGTCGAAGTGTCTTTGTGTTCAGAGTGGTGGCTTATTGTTTAGCTTTGTTTTGCAGTGATTTCATGTCAATTCTATATGAGTGCTCCGTTGTCAGACTGAACCAAGAAAGAATTGAGAGCAGTAATATGTTTTCTTCACTCAGAGGATGTGAAATTCGCAGAGATTATTCGAAGAATGCAGCAGCTATTAAAAAAAAACTTGAATAACTCAACGAAAGACCTATAAGTGGATAGATTGTTTTTACAACTACAAAATTTAATAATATTTTAACATTTAAAAAGCATGAATAAACATAACGCTATACAGCACTAATGAAGAAACCAATTTGCTCACTTGCGTGCCTTTTCAAACTCGGCTACTGCCTTGTATGGAAAACTGGCACATACGTGAACAAAATTCTCAATTTCTTCACTTGTGCTATAATATACCTATACTATCATACATTGATTCGTATTGGTAATTTATTTCTTTGATATTAATAAAGTTTTTAAAGTGCTTTGCAATTAGCTTCGAACTAATTTCTCTTCTACTCCAGGTGCAATCAGCACTTGAAATCTAAAATAAGGTAATTAAGAAAGTTGATTAATCTTATTTCGAAAGCTACTAATTATCCAATTAGAGTATGAAGACAAACAATAATTAAAATTTAATCAATTCAATTTCTAGAAAACAACAATCGATATGGTAATTATAACAAAGTTCAATTGAACGATAATATCATCAGGATTCTCAATATGAAAATTAGTTCTGGTATGTTTATAAAAAACTTTCAGGTAATCAATATTAGAATTTAATCAGCTTGTAATCAATATTCCAAAAATTTAATTATCTTTTTCAGAAAAGCTTGGTTATTAATTTTTGTGAATATGCATGTATTTATAATTAAGGTCACCATATTTAATTCCACGAACGTTAAATTTGGGTTTACCTTCCCAAATATTCTATAATAAATCATCATTATCAAAATCTGTGATGAAAGATTACTCAACTAAATCGTTATGAAGAAATATTTATGTTGGTTAGGTTGATCTCAATTTTTACCTTCCGTAAAAGGAAGGTATTGTCTTTAATCAAAAAATTCGTTGGTGAGTTTTTAATGAATAAGCACGTTTTAGGGCTCCTAGAATACGAATTTACTATTTTTAAGATGATGTCTGTATGTGTGTGTGTGTGTGTGTGTATGTGTATGTCCGTGTGTGTGTCCGTGTGTGTGTCTGTGTGTGACAAATTTTTCTCCGACGATAATTCCAATACTACAATTCTAAAAATTATAATTCTTTCGTATTCCTCTTCTTTACATCCATATGAAGAGCTGATTAGATTTTGGTTATAATTGATCCACCGGAAGTACCCTTATTTGAAGTTTTTAACAGTTTTTCTTGAAAAAACGCAGTTAAATATTATTTTTCGACATTTTGTGATTATCAGTATGAAAGAATATCTTATTCTCTATACGGTTTGATTATACAGTTTCGTTCATATTCAATAGATATAGAGTTATAGAGACATTAAGAGAGATTAACTTTCAAAAATTAGTCAGCTTTGTTAAAATTATGGAAACAACAGACATATTCAGAAAAATTTAATTGACAGATGTCAGTGTCAAATGCAAAACCAAAGTTGCAAGTATAGGGTCAGAAAGTTATGTGTGAATGTGATATAGTGTGCCTCCAAAGAGAAGAAGATGGAAGGACTGTGTAGCAGAAGATTTGAGAGAGAAAGAATTGTGTGAAGAAGATGCGTTAGACAGGAATGATTAAAAGAGAAGAGTAAGAAACAGCGACCCCTAATAAAATAGGGAAAGGAACTTTCGGTATAGAATTTGTAAAAAATAGTGTGTTCGTGTTACAATTTTATAGGATATACAGAATCTTTTTCAAGGAACTTTTGGTATAGGATATATACAAAATATATCGATTTGACGGAAGGTTTTGTGCTGGCCACAACAGATTTTTTATTTTAAAATGAATTTCTTTTACGAATAACTACCCTAGAATACGATTTTACTATTTCTTCGTCTCCGACAACTGCAATTATAATATTACAATTTTTCGTATTCCACGTTTATGCACCCGTCCATATACAGAGTGGCCAGTTGACTATGCACTTCATGTGCATACCGACGGTGACCGAAATCTGGTGAAGTGATGATGTTGTTGTAGATGATGTTTGATAATTGTAAATAAATCTTGGGGATGGGTACACAAACATGTAATGAAATGAGCGTTATGGTCATTTACATATGAAATAACTTTATATTATAATAACTATTATTTACATTAAAACTTGAATATAAAACATAAAACTTAGTAACAAATGCTGAAGACGCTGCTGTATCCTTCGGCGAATAATCACGTCTTAGAACGCGGATCAAAAACACAAACTACATCTTTACGAAACTCAAAACCAGACCCTCTAAGAATCATTTCACCGGGAGGGTAGTTGAAACAATATATTAAAAAATACATTATCTTCAAACGGGGGGTGACCAACGCATAGAACTAAAACATCTGCGTAGCCAAACGAATAAACGTGTCGATATCTCTATCAGCATGACCCGGCTAAGCAGACAGATTTCAAATAAAAAAAAAATTAATTAAATAGTCATATGTGCATGCATGAAAATAAATCCACTAATCTTCATTAAATTTCTCATTCTTCACTTCTCAATAAACAAAAAAAAATTAATAACAGCTTAACAGAAAATAGAGAGTTCTAGGTTGTAATTTCGCTACGTACAGTCGAGTACAGCAAATCAAGACAATATGACTTCCATCGCTATAAATTCATAATGAAATCGTGAGTAGCATGTCATCCTTACCGAGAACTGGTTAAATTATTAACTCTTCACGGACCTAGCGAGATAGCTGCGTTGCTAATATTAAAGTTTTACTATACACAGATCTGAACTTACAAAATAAAGTTTGAGAAATAGTAATGGGCTATTCGCATACAAGAGGAATTTAAAAAATGTTATATTTTCAAGTTTAGTTTACTCAATTACATTATTTACATTACAAATTTTCCAAATAAATTGTGTTATTTAATAAATTTAACTTAAATATATAAATCTTGTATCCCCATCTCTTGATGACAACATAATCCCTAGCATTTGATTTGTTAATGCGAATAGGAGTTGTAATGGGGAAGTAGCCTATACCTATACGTTCACTATCTAGGACATATGTCATCAGTGATTGTAACGTCCCAAAGAAAAGTATTTATTTTTAACCGGAATTGACAAAATTTTGAAAAGAGAATAAATAAGGATCTTTTATATTAGACATATTGTTCAAAAAAATTGATATCATGCAAGTAGCCCATTTTTTATCACATTCAAAATTTATTATTAGATATACCCATTCTATACCTCAGTAGTTAATTTTTAACAATTGGTTAAAATATTTAACCAATCAAAGTCGTTGGTATATAACAAAAACTTGGATTTTTAGTTAATCAATATCTATTGAACTAAATTTTTAATCAGTTGCTAAAATTTAACCACTGACAATTATTTTTGTACTAAACAATCACAAAAAAATGAGTATGAATACAAATTTAGGAATCTATGGAAAGCATTTAAAATATCATAATTGTTATTTTTGTTAAATTGAAGAACTGAAAATTTTGCAAATCGTTCGAAATTTGAAAAACTCTGAAATGTTTTAAATCAAGAGTTGATAATTTTATACCGTTTCAAGGATTTTAACGTTTCTAACCACATCTGCCATTTTTTACTCAAAATATAATGTATTATTATTCATTAAAAATTACCCTTGCCATATGGTTTAGAGCCTGTGAATATTTCACATATACAAAAAGGTCATTATAGTGTTAAGTTCTTAATTTTAAATAAAGATTTTTCATGAATTTTGCTTGTTCCACTTTTAAACCAGTTTTCATTTTTCCCTTTCATCCAATAATATTTTATCTGTTCTCTCTTCTCTTTCAAACTCTTTAGAGAACATCATCACATGTTCCAGCATTTCCTCCAGTCTGCCACAAAGCCTGCACATAACGTTGTTTCAGATTACTTAAGTTAGTTTTTACTTTCTTCATTATGAAAAAGAAATCTTGCTGCTATTTTTATTTTGTTCTATCTTACTATTTAAAGTTGTTAGTTATCTCCGGAATTGTTAACGCAGTTTAAAAATAATAGAATATTTACATTTATTTTTTACCAATTATACATTAAGCATCAGATATGTTTGAATATATGACTAAAAAACAAAAAAAAAAAAACAAAAGGTGTAATCCGATTTTTATTTATTTTTGAGTTACAGTGTTTAATAAGTTTTCAAAGATGTATCCATAGAACTATATACTCTGTTTTTAAACCATATAAAGTGTTTCAAAGGTCTAAAATCAAAGCTTGTGAGTGGTTGTTTCGCAGACTGTTTTATATGGTTGAACGAAGGTTGAAATTGAAATTTGGTTGACTGGAAAACCGGAACAGCCACTCACAAGCGTTGATTTCAGCGCCAGAGTTTTAAAACACTGTTTATAGTTTACTAGACTACAAACATTTTCTGATTCGTTGATCAACAGAGCGTGTTACTCTTCCGAGCTCATCTTAATTATCCTTTACGCAAGACACAACATTCAAAATACAATGAATTTGTTCATCTCGACTATTCACTTATGATTTGTACACTTTTCAACTAGACCCACAAAAAAGTCTATTGCAGAGATTCAATGAGAGGATATTGTTTGATAATTAAAATTTGCTAGCCTACGCCATTGATCTTAAACTTGAAAGACGCTGTAACTAGAAAATAAATCAAAAAATTCTCAATTATCTAGTTATATTATACATGTGTAGTAATACTAGGTATGTATAGTGGCACTTTCCCCATAACTCACTTTGTATATTACGGATCTAGAATAACAAAGTTGTAACTATAAATGTTTGGTAAAATATAATTTTTATATAGCTAGGTTCTATGTGCCATATTCTATCTCTTTCTGATATTAGTTTTTAGAATTGTTGTCCTTTTTCGCGTTAGCACAAAAAAAGTTCTACCTGCCAAAAATTAAAGCAAAGGTGTGGTGAAGTTCTATCCACAATAGTACCGATAGAAGTACTTTAAAAGAAGTATTCCTTGAGATAAAGAAGCTAAAAAGAGATTCAGAAATTAGAAGAGGAATGTTTTGAAACAATGATGGCTGGCTGTAATGACTGAACAAAACCATTCTATAAAATAATATTAAATTTAAATCAGATTTTTTGCAATGGAAAAAATTATTATTAATATTTGTAGAGCATAAATTTATTATTTTCATATTTTATTAATAAAAATTAATAATAATTTCCTTTATTGTACTGAACTGTTTCTTTAAATGTGCGCAGATAGAACTTAGGTCCCATGAAAATGTGAAAAATTTGAGGACAAATTTCTAACTACCTATTTTTCTATTATTGTTTTGGTAACTAAGCATACCATTGTAATTTTTTTTCTATATTCTTATAAAATAATTAAATCCATTATTAGAATTAAAAAAAATGTAACAATAATGTATTTAATAACGAGTTAAAATTTCAAAACAAATTCTTATCCGTATTACTTTCTTGCAGTAACAATCTTCGTCGCTATATGCAGTTGACTAATGATATTTTGCATTCACAATAGATTACCCATCCAGATACGCATCGTATACTTTTGCTTTACTTTATAGATCACATAAAAATAGGTACGAATGCACGATAAAAAGCCCGTTGCCTTAATATTATATTTTCTAGATTTTCTGTAGATATTCATTTACAATAATGATATCATCATCATATACTGATATTCAACAATTATTAATCGTTGTGTAAAGTTCTAGTGCGAGAAAAGTTCTCCCGTCCAGCTCTGTAGTAGCGTGCAGCTTCGTCGTAAAGAACACAGAACAATTGGAATCAGCGGCACGACTGGCCATTCAAAACCTTGCACTAAAACCTTGCATGACATAAAACAAAAAGCATTTTACACGCCGACGCCGCCCGAAGCTTATGGGGTCGTAAAAAACAACCCTGTGCCGGCCCAGCAGCGCTGGAAATCAATTTACAAACTGTTATTGCGTATAATATATGACACACAGCAGGACTCTGCGCCCAGTACACACACGAGTACGAGTGTCACTAGAGACGGCCATCTCTGTGTTCAAAGCACCGTGGTATCGTACATTTAAACTGTTTGGGGGAAAATATTGTTGCTTATAAAATATAAATATCATCACGGCATATTTATTACCTATATGATGTGGACGTGTCAATCTCTTTTCATTGAATTTTTCCACATTTTAAAAAATATTTTTTAATGAAACTTTATCTAACTTGAAAGCAATCTTTATAGGTCCAGAAAGCCCTAATTGTTATTTGTTAACATGAAAAATTTTGTTTCACTGATTGATATTAAATATTTGATTTTATTCACTGTTGCTAGATAAACAAAAAATTATAATATTTTATGACGTAGCTGTTAAGCTCATTTTGTTATCTCTCTTTTCGAGTTCGCTAATAACTGAGGTCATATAAATTGATATTACATATTATTTTAACACAAAAATATATAAAAACGTTTAAAATAACTCTCGAGGTTAGTAATTGTATATATAAGCTCATTTTGTTATCTCTCTTTTCGAGTTCGCTAATAACTGAGTTCATATTAATTGATATTACATATTATTTTAACACAAAAATATATAAAAACGTTTAAAATAACTCTCGAGGTTAGTAATTGTATATATAAACGAATAATAAGCAATTCAATAGAATAATTAATAAAAAAATAACTACTTATAATATAGTCCATGTTTTGATTGCCACTAACAGTCTATTACTCGGTTGCAGAAACGTTCATTTCCTTGTTTAGTTAGCGAACCATCAAAATGAACAAATTCCAATCGATTTCCTTGTTGTTATGACATTTAAGTCATTGCTGTCAAAAAATCGCGATGCATTTGTTCGTTTTGATGAACCGTTGATTGATTAAGAAATTGATTAACGTTTGTGCAACCGGGCATTTGTCATTTAACATAAATTCAATCAAGTATTATTTGGTTTACATTACTTGTTATTTTCCGTATTCATTTACTTGAAAATGAATTATCATACAGTTTTATGATTTAATTTTAATATAAATTATTCTTGTCCTATTATTTTACTTAAGCTAAATGTTGAAAGCATTCGGAAAATTTTATAAAATGTGCACGAATTGTTTAAAATGTGATAATTTGGCACTTTTTTTATGCTATTATTGATTTTTGTGTTTATTTCATTTTTTTTTTATTATCAGCTTTTGTGCTTATTTAAGCCTTGTTTTAGTTTTGGTGAATTCTTTTTTTTCTTATTTATTTCGTCATTAATTAAAATTGTGTGTGAGATTCTTCAAATATTGACATTAGTAGATCCGTTCGCTTATCTACTTAGTTCAGTAACGTTAAGTATAGTAAGTGTAGGGTTACCAAACATCCGGATTTGTCCGAACAGACCCGGATTTTTAAGCTCTTGTCAGGATTCCGCCCGGACTTTGAAATTATCTTGACTTCTTAATTATTTACAAAAACAAAAGAAAAAACTCCATCAAACAAAATGATCAACATTATCATTGGTATCAATCAACTGCAAAAATAATCTTTGACACTTTGACAGTGAGAGAGAAAATTCTTTCTACATTTATATAGCGATTGATATTAAACTGAAAAATGGCAAAATGTGGTAGAAAAGTAATTGAAATCTTAATAGTTATACAGGCTGTATCAAAAAAGTGTAAAAAAATGTAAGGCCATATGGCACTGACATAAATGAGTAAAAAAAGCTTAATCAACATAGGTCTGATCTTCAACAGTTTCCGAGATAAATGAAAAATCGAAGAAAAATTGACAATGATAGTGATCGAACAAAATTTTGTTCTATGTCAAAAGTACATCTAAGATGACCTCTGAAAGGTACACAAAAAGTCTTATTTAATTAATGTTGTAACTCTTATAGTTTTCAAAATAGCAGAGATAAACCCCGTAAATACTCATTTTTCACTGCCTCATATCTCGGAAACTATTCAAGATCGGACCTATGTTGATTAAGCTTTTTTTACTCAATTTGGTCAGTACTATGCTCTTAAAAAATTTTGCACTTATGTTGAAACACCCTGTATACGAAAAATTGAAGTGATGAAAATTCAATAACAATTTAATGAAGGTATAACTTAAATTTTGACATTTGAATATTTTAATTCACGCAAAACTTGATTATGTAAATAGACTTATAAGGTGACATATAAAGACACTTTTCAAGTCAGTTAAAAATAAAAACTTCGTCGTGTAATCCACGCTTAAGTAAGTAGGCGCGCTGGTCTTACAGCAATAGAAACTCGCGGCTTTCCCAATTCATATGAGGTATCGGTATCGCGCATATCAATAATTCTGAAAGTTTTCGGGCCTCTCTATTTCCCGTAAGTGTAGTCAAAACGGTAAAAAACTTCCAAACAGCCCACAAAAATTAAGAACTTCAAAATAATTTTACGGTTTTGTAAGCCATCCCATAAAATCTTTAGAAAAACATGAAATGCTGTTAGTTGAATGATTTCAAAGATGCAATTTCAAAAGTATCAGGGCGCATTGGGCGGGAAGTAAAATCAAAATTAGATAATGTGGGTAATGAGGGATTTTCAATATTAAACAAAATAAGCATTTTATTGAGTGTATGCAATGTTACGGATATAGGTAATGGAATCAGATATTATTATGGGATCCCGTGGCCGCGTGCCTGGTCGCGAACCTGGGGGAACCGGGTTCGATCCCGACAAACGCCAAATATTTCCAATTTTAAATGGCACAAAAGTGACCCCTGTGGTGCACTCTCCACACCAGCTATGAGTGCCCGTGAGGTGACGCCTGGTAAGCGCCCTCACCGATGTCTACATGTGTTGTAGATACTGGCACACCCAGAAATGGGTAATATGCCGTGATGATATATTTATTTATTTAATCAGATATTATTGTGTTTCCGCCTTCAAGTACATTTTAAATAATAGGAGGCAAAATTTTAACACTTAAAGAGGATCCGATCATTAACAGTTTTCATTTATGAATAGTTTCTTGTGTATGTTTTTTATTTATGTGAAACATCTACCTATACGGTTTTATGGCGCGACGCTATGTGACATTCGGTCAGCCTCGTGATTCGTCTGATCTCTCCGTCTCTGCCGTCTCGACTCGCATAGTGTTGTTCGTTTCGAGCTAGAGCTACATAATTTCAACAGCGGTTCGCAACAATAACACAGCTCACAATATTTGGAAGAATATTTTTCTTGATACAACTGAGCGGTATAAATTTATATTGCTACAAAATAAAATGTAATTTTAGTTTATTTTGTGGACAATGCAAATTAATTTCGACGTTTCACATCTGTTAGGCGCCCCGCGACGGTTCACATTATTTTTTTTAAATAAAATTTGATATTGATTTTCTTTTCGTTTTACGATTAAGGCAGTAATAAATAGTGTTTCTTTTTAGATTTTGTTATTCTAAGTCATTGTTTATTTGACAATGTAATTAATTAAAATAAATAAAATGTTATAAGATATATATATATATATATATAAATATTTTTTTTAAACGGTTTTTGAAGAAACTTTCGTGCCTATTTAAGGGCTTTTTTTCGTTTTATGTTTTATGATTTTTTGGGGACACTCGTGTATTTTTAAGCACACTATAAAATATAATGTAAAGAAATAGATTTAGCCAGTATTGACAGGATTTACATACATAATACTCATAGGAATATAAAGGATACTCACATAGGTCATTCGGAAATTGTTTAACTCCTTCTGGATTTTCGACAAGTATAATAATTATTCAAATTTTCAACAAATGTGTTATTGAAGTTCCTTTTATATAATGCGACTACATGCTACTACTTATGTGGGACTCTATTCAATAGCTATTGTCAAGGGAGACATTTGGGACAGGGTTTCGAGCCCAAATTCAAAACAAATGTAATAACGTCTTTCAGTAATTTATAGTACAAGTGAATATTAGTATTTATTATAATTACCCGAAGGTTTAGAATATACAGAAAAAAATAACCCAACTTATAATTTCAATATTATAAATACATTTCAATAGTTACATGTTATAGAACAAGTGAATAAAGGAAAATATATTTTATCAACAAGTGGAACGCTTAGCACACTCGACTAACAACCTCGAGTAATAATTTCCGAGAGTAGATAAAATGTCTGCGCAGGAAAGACATAATATACTTCTTCCAGCACTTACATACTAAGTAAGACTTTTTAAACTAAAATTAAAGATGATATTTGTAGACGATATTATGCTTAATTTTTATAGTTACTAACGCACTTGCATTTAAATTTTGTTGATTGCTATGAATATATGTTTAGGTATTTAATCTATTTACATTCATAAAGTAAAACGAGATTTGAGAAGATAAAGTATCACTGTTATGTAGATGTTGCTTTGCGTACTTGCAATTTATAAAAGATAACATTTAAGTTACCAATACGTAATTTTAAAATGAATGAAAAGTAAAAAATATTTAAAATTGTTGTAGAGGCATTCTCATAAATTTGAAAAATTCTTCGTGATCACTTGACTTGAAATTTTCTATGTGCACCAAAATTTTGCCATACTTAACGGTAATATGAGATTTTACCCACCATCGTATTGTATGTTTTTGTCTTGTCTTTTGCATCAGCTGTTGTAGTTTTATTATTTAAAGCCATATTAAAATTAAATTAAAATAAATTGGAATACATGTAATATCTATAACCTCACTTAAAAATAAAAGTTCGCTACGACACCTACGACTCTTGCAATTATTATAGAGAGGAATGTCGTGTGCTGCTGACACACGACAAACGGCTCAATATGGGAGTTTCACTATGTGAAATTTGAATGTTTTAGTACTAAATACTGAAAATATATCATATAAGTACTCTATTAAAAAATATAAAAGTAATATTAATTTTGTTTTAATATTTAAAATTTTTAATTAAAATTGTAATATAATTCAAAAGAAGCGGTTGTTCGCCATTTAATATCAAGTTATGACATCAGACTTTCGACAGCGCAAAGTGACTAGATTATATGTGAGCAATGGGACGTATTTCGTAGTGCAGAATGAACATTATCACGTTGCTGTGTATTTTAAATTTAATCTATTTAAATTTCACAAAAGAATACTTGCCGCTTCATGATCTCTGGCTACAACCACGCAACAAAATAATATATTAATACGATTGAGGTTATGCTCGCTACAGGGATACGCTAAATGGCTGAACGTTACAGTTATCTTTTGTCTTTTTCTACACCATGGTGAACAATATCTATCTTCGTTCAACAAAGAATAAATTTCTGGACTTTCTATTTTCTTTTATCTCTTACTAATAATATGGTATAAAACTATCTCTCTTTTACAGCGAACGATTGTTATGTCGAAAGTCTGACCTATTTCCTCAGCTATTAGCGCGATATTCAAAATTATAAAATTTTAATATTTTTTTCAGCAATATGGATATCTTTATTTATAAAAAATAAAAAAATACGTATTATTTCATGTATATTAACATATATTATTTACAAAATTTGTGAAACTCCCGCATTGTAGAACAGGCCTAATACATAAGTTAGACGGAGCATATTACAGGCTAGACTGTAATGAATATAAAAGCAGATTGGCACTCCCAGAAATGGGTAATAAGCCGTGTTGATAAATGTATTTATATATATACGAGTAATACTTCATTCAAAACATAAGTCTACTTATTAACTCCTATAAATAACAAATATATGTGATGAATAACAATTTTATCATAACGAGCTAGGAGCATTATAATTAAATGTAATCATTTAATGCTTTATAGTAAATATTTTAAAATTATTATAAATAAAAAATTATTGCTATTTCAACAATATTTAGAAAACAAATCAAATGACGAAATCGAGCTGTATTTTTTATTAGTACATTATAAACGAAGTTTAAATTTGTTATATAAAACGTTCAAATTATTTTATTACAATGTTATAGATTATTACTGCAATTATTCTTTAAGTTAGTCAAAGGATTTAATAAAGTTTTAGTGTAGAATTGACTGTCCATAAATGTAATACTGTCGTCATTCAAAGATATTTGTCAGCATATGAATGTAAGTCGCTATAAAACAGAATAGGTAGCTACTATACAGAGTAATCCCAGCACGAAAATATGATGTAAGTCGCTAATACCCGGTAACGGACCCCGGCGTACGGATACGATCGCCTCAAGTCTAGCGAACTAATCGTTACACAACATTGTATACGTGTGATACACTTTTAATGGTACTTTGATAGTTCTTTAAGCGGGGTATTTGCATGTGTTTTTTAATCTTTCGTTTTATTTGGGCGTAATTCTTACCGGGTTTCAGCCAGCGCATTAAAAGTCATTTGTGTGGCTGATCATAAACTTTCCAATCGATATTTATGGCAGGTAAGGAATAAAGTCGTTAAGATTTAGCGCTTTCGGCTAATTAACTTTAACTACTTCCAAGACTAACTCAACCTATATTTTCGCCTCTATATTCATGTAAAATCAAAATTTTGTTCATTAATTATAATGTTTCATCCTCGTAATTACAAAATAGTGTAACAACGCTTTAACTACCTTACGATACTAGGACATAAAACTCTATTATACAGTACGATTGAAACCATTTTAATAATAAATGAGGGACTCACTGACAAAATTTAGATTTATAAGAAAAAGCATATAGTTCAATTTTGAAAGAAAAATATGCTCAATTCTGCGGTTAGTGTTATTTCGTTATTAAATTTTTATTTTAAATATTTCCATCTAACAGGATTGATTAAATACTGTAGGGATGATTTACACTGGAAAATATTATACACTTTCTTACTTTAGCGTCGCCGACATACTTTGGGTTCCATACCGCAAACATTAGATAAATTGTTTTATACAGTTTTTATGTATTATTATATAACGCTTTTTCTATTAAAAGCAGAGTCCCATTCGCATGTCCACACGTCTCTTATAACTACGAATTCGAATTTACTTCAAAATGTATTTAATAAAATATTATATTTAATAAAATATTAAGAAAACACTCGCCATGATTCACAGAGTCTGAATCAACCTTTCAGCCATCATCAGACACCGGCTATGCTGAGCTAGTAACCATAGACGCGTTTCGCTCTTGTTACAGCTCATCAGTATGGTATAACTGCCGTGTCTTTGCAGAGACAATTCCCAACTCAGCATGGCGAAAGATATAAACATCTCATAAAAGATAGTTGACTTACGAGGGAAATGTACCCACATGCACCTAAATATATTTATATGAATATTGCACAACAAGGTTAGTTACATATAACATTCTACACGTTAAATATGATATGGATCATATGAATCATAGAAGTACACTTTATACAGGTACTAAATGAAGTATATAATTAAGATTATTTAAAATATTTTACGCTTTTATTCTTAATAAAATGATTTTAAAAATTAGTTCAGAATGGTATTGCCAAAAGTAGAATACTAAAGGCATATAATATAAGTAAATACAAAAACAAGACAAATATCATTATAAACATAGATGTTATTTTCACTTTTTCAGTGATAGAAGTCAATTTATGTATGATATTCAACACTGGGAACTAGAGAAGGCTAGCCGTTTATCATTAGTATTTTGCAAGAAATTTTAGGGAAACAAAAATATCTAAAATGGTTTCCTAAAGGAACATCATTTGTCCCATTTTAAGTCGTAGGTAATTTTCGAAAACTCACTGGTAAGCATTCTGTGACACATTGGAATATCACAATATTGATTAATATATTTCGACTATTTTTTATTCAATTTTTAAATATACCTACTTTTATATTTTTACTCATACAAAGATACAATAGGTGTCCTTAATAGTAGTCTTTAAATAACATACAAATCTACAAATTAATGGCAAAAAGGTCTTACCCCGCATAACGTGATTAATAAGTGCCTGTAATGTTGAATCCTAAGCAAATCAGAGCTAAACGGGGTCTGTTTCTTTTTTATGAACCGCTAATTAAATACAGTTCACAGTGTGAATAGAGATGCACTGGATTTCGAACTTTGGCCCGGCCCGGCTCGATGATAGACTCGAAATCGAGGCGGGCTTTTTTTATCAGGCCGAATAGGGCTAATCATTTTCAAAAATCGAGGCGAGTCGGACTTGTGATTTTGGCCCGGCCCGAAAATTCGAGCTTTTCGAGCCGGCCCGAAAAATCTTATAGTTCAATCAAATGCCACAGTTTCCTTAATAATTTAATGAAAACGGATGAAGTTAAAAAAGATCAAAATGGTTTAATAACAACACACTTCACATATTAATAAATAAAAATGTATTATCTTACTCCAAGAATTCAAGGTAAAAGCATAATAATTATATTGTGATGTTGCTATTATTATTGTTATTACTCGTATACTTAAATAAAAGTGATTTTTGTTCCCACCATTATGATTTCTTGTCCTATTTTTGAGCAGAAACAAAGTTAGATAAAAAATCCTTAAATTATATTTTTTTATATAAGATTTATAAAAAAAAAATTGTTTAAATTCTTTGGTAAACAAAGTGTTAAATACTCGTAGGTCTGTAATTTTTATAACAAACTTACACTGGAAGGGTCTCTTTTTTAACTACTTATGTTAACTAATGTTGAAAGTTATAAGAATGTCGACGTTTTTTATAAGTTTGACACGAAAAAAATGAAACATTTCGCCTTAACATAAAAACCAACATTAGGAATGCCGGATGCACCCAATTTCGAGCTTTGGCACGGCCCGGCCCAATTTCGAGTCAATTTTCGAGCCGGGCTAGATAATTTTTTTGTCGAGTTGATCTTCGAGTCGGGCCGGTAATTTTTATTTTCGGGCCGAGTCAATCCAAATCTCAAAACCTGGCTCGGCCTGGCCCGAATCATCTCTAAGTGTAACCATGAAAACAGTAACATACGCGTTTAACATAGCATTATAATTTTGTAAATATTTCAAGAATAAGCCTTTAAATTATGACTATTTAGATACTCTTCGATGCCAAAATAAGTAATAAGTAAATAAGTAAACTGGTCTCATGTTAAACGCCTATGTCACGGTTTTCATGGTTCACACTAATAACAATAAGCAAATATTAATTTTGAATAAAGCAATAACTTTTTTCTAATAATCAGTAATTTTGTATTTGTAATTACGAAAATATATAAATAAATATAGTAAAATATGAATGCACTAGAAAATTCTACAAATAATTACATCAGCATAGTATGTAATAAATTATGTAAATGTCTCTTTAGTGGAGAGTTTTTTTTTTTTTTTTGTTCATGTGTATAAAAATCGAGTACTTAAACAAGTCACACAATATTTTTTCTAAGCCTGGAAATTAAGACAACAGAAATATAGAAGCACAGCTATTATGTACTTATTTTTACTGAATAATAACGGTGATATTGGTTTTATGCTCTAATGTCTTAGAACTTAGATCGTTGATGAAGCGAAAACTATATATGCTAACTTCAGTCTGTGATTAATGAATTAGTTGTTAGCAGTGGCGGCTCGTGCTATAGGGCACAAGGGCGCAGCCCTACCAAATAAAAAGACAAGAAAAAAAGAAATAAGCGAGTACATATACATTTTAAAAATACATTAATTATTATTTATTTACTTTCATTATTATGCAATTCTTACTACATTGCCGATAGCTAGATAGCCTATATACTGACGTGTGCACGTACCGATATGCTGCTAGAAGCTAGGGCACAAATGTTTCTGCCCCGGTCTCCCACTATTTTTACTCGAATTTTGACCAATAGCAGCGAAGCGCGCGAAGCTGCATATGACTGCATTAAGCCTGTTCCGGGCACAGACCAATTTAAACGAAGATGTCCGAGTATGTCCGGCATTTTCCGAGGTAATCTGTTATTGTTGAATTGTAATCGTCTAGTACTCATTTAATTACGAAGATGGCTTCTGTATCTTAAAGATTAAATAATTTAATATACTCTTTTTACTTTTTTAAATTTTTGTGCCCTACTATACAAAGATATCACCAGCCGCCACTGGTTGTTAGTGGTTTCTAGCTTGACTTTCGAAACCACTGTTATCAAGTTGTGATTCAGATATTGTTTATCGCAATTGAAATCTGTACCTTAAGCCACATTTTAACAATGGGAATTGAAAATGTTAAAAATTGTGTGGATCCTCTCAGACGCAAAACAGGATTTTAATTAAAACAAATCAAAAATATCACAAAATAGCGTATTCGGAGTAGCACTACTCAGGGCCTCAGGGTATTGCCTCTTTTTGTTTTCATTTTATAGAGGCATTAGTTTAAAAATGGATGAATATTCCAGATTAAAGGAAAAAATTATAAAAATGCTTTTATTATTTTTAGCGTAATGAATTATATTTTTTTTGATCTTTGGGCAAACGTATGACTTGGTTTATTTTTAAAATTGAATTGAGCATTGAGGGTTTTGAGCCCACTTGAATAATATGATAATTTTTCATTGCAAATTTAGTGTAAAGTCCAAGTCTGATATAAAAGCATTTGAAAAGTCCATAGAGCGAAAAGTCAACGCATGTAAATGAGTTTTTCTACAAAAAGTCGGTTCGGTGAAGTACGTAGAGTGTGGAAGGCTGAATAGCCACTAGCAAAACGCGTAAATAGGAAGCAAAGCTTGCGCTGAAAAGGGCAATGTTGTAAAAGCATTAAATGCTGCAAAGCTTTTAAGTGTGATCGGAAAGCTATATAAAACTTCATGTTTTTGAAGTACCTGTCCTGCAAGTGCTTATATTTACCGAAACATGTGCATGTCATTACAACATGCATTACTTTATACGAGCTGCAGTACTTAACACGCTACGATTATTAACTTTATCTTTATACGTCATAACATCAAAATACTCTATATTGCTTAATTTCAGATCAATTATGAATGTCAGTCAACTAAAAAGGACAAATAGCAGAAGCTATAAAATACACTAAACATAAAGAACTCTATTTTCAAACGTCAAGTTGGCATCATTATGATCAATTGTAAGCAGGCGTTGGACATTTTTTCTACAGATAATCTTTGTCACTCAATTAACAATGACAACTTCTTATAACAAGTTCGTTTTTCAACAATAGTTTCTCAGACTTTGGGCTCGTAATATTAATACTTAATATGCCTATAGCACACTGGTCTAAAAGCACCACAGGGCATTAAAGAACTCTTTGATGAAACAACAGTACGCCTCCGTCATCGCTGATTATATGTTTCATGGATGACAAATACATAAGTTGGTAATATTACTAGTGAAATGCTCCTATTCCGTTGGTTTTTAAAATGATATTTCACTAATTTATTATTACTTGGAGGTTGTGTTTCCAAATTAAACCCTATTTTGTGAATGAAGGAAATAATTTGTAAAAATATACTAAATACGCGAAAATGACAAAGTTGACACAAGCAAAATAAAATCCGCGCTAAGTTAAATAAAACACAAAAGATACGTGTGAAATGAGATACAATCGCTTCATTGATGAGCTCATCGATGACGGGTAGTACTGTTGTTCCATCGGAGAGCTCTTCTTTAGGGAAACACATCTTAATATTTTATAACAAATGTTATTTTAGATTTAATTATATTCCGTAAAATAAGCTCTCCAATTTAAGCACTTGACTTAATTTAATGATTAACTAACTTAACGGACGACTCACTGATTACAATTCAGCACGATTGACGTTCATAAAACAAAACTTTTTCGTATTGCGAGTACATATTTCTCAGGATGATTTTTTACATACTATACGACAAAAACTAATGAAACTCCATATTCCTCATTTTAACATTACCAAAAAGAGCTGATTAGTTTTGGTAACACTGAACAACCAAAAGTAGGTAGTAATTTACTGGCATTGGTAGTCATATTTTTTTATTTTTAAATAAAAGTTATTGCAATTTTTCTGTGTTACTTTTAAATTGTTTGTTATTATAACTTTTATGTATTTTTATATTAAAGAAATCTATTTAATAAATAATATGTTGCGATAAATCTCACCAAAAATACTCCAAAAGAGCCAAATTAGAAATTCAAATGTTTGTGAAATTGTCTATGGCAAAACACAAATGTAGTTTAAATATTATTAGTTATAAAATTTTGTCGTAAATAATAAATGTAATATAATCAGGTATTTGAAATAGTAACTGAAGTACCTTAAAAGTTCAGAAATCGGTAAAAAAGTAATCCATTATCTATACTATATGACGATTTCATGCAAATGCAGTATTGCCAACCTTATGATAATTATTGTAGATGTAAGATAATCTGGGCAGGTGTACGATGTACAATAGTAAATTTATACGTAAAATGACAAAAAATATGTGCAAGAAGAACAAACTAAATTATTCCAATGAAGAGAGTTGAGGTAAAACACAATTTTATTAGTGTTATTTACGACAATATTAATGTCCGAAACCGAGAATAACAACATTAAGTATCAGAATGACAGAGAGCCTAACATAACCTATAAAAATAAATATTCTATCAATTTTCAACTTTAAAAAAAAATTCAGTTTACTGCTCTCATCACTGAAGTTCCTTTTTGTCACTCATGTGATTTATTTCCATCGGCCTTATGGGCCCCGGCAAATAAATACCACATCCGTGATAAAAAGAATAGAACTCGTGCTTTGATATATAAATAACAATTAACAGCATTATAAACAATTTTCTTTGCAAAATACGTTACGATACTTATGTTTATGAAAAATAAAATACTATTAGCGGGAGGTATTGGGCTAGTCACAACAGATTTTTTTTATTTACAAAATTGTATACTACCAGAATATTAAAAATTATAAACAAAATTAAAAGTATGGATAAATTTCAGTTATTACTGTCGATTTTATTTCTTTGATATTGTGAATTTGGGGTGGATTCTGTTCAATCATAGGATTCAATTTAGTTCTCTATTTTAACTTTACCTACATTCTTAACCGATGGTTCTAAAAGTGTTCTATACCATTCTAGAATATAGGCCTATAATTTATTACATAACTTACTCTTTATTTCGGTTTTATAGTTGTCATTTCTTTTGCTATTACTAGACGGTATATTTTGTTATACATATTTGCTTTAAAAATACAGTCGTTGATAGAAGTGCAATGAATGAAAACATTCAAAAGCATTTCATATTTTGTTTAAATTCTACTTCAAAGCATTTTGAAAACACCTATTGCAAAAAGTGCTCAAACATAACAGTACTAGCGTAGTTCTGTGACAATTCACTTCATAATTAACAAATGCAAAAACACTGTAAACACAGAGGCAATTTATAGTAAAATAATAAAAAAAAATACAGGTTTTTACAAACGTATCACCATCTATTCTGAAATATCCATTCTTTCGTGCGTTAATCTCGGTGTTCGCGTTTGATTTGAATGTCTTGTATCACGAGCGAAATTAAAACCGAGCACAAAGCAGCTAATTATGAATCGCGGGAGGCGACGACGATGTAGATGGTTTGTGATAGTGTTCCTACACATTAGCGCCTGTGCCTCAGGGATACCCACAATAAGCCGGCGGGAATACGGGAAAATGAGGATGTTGTAAGAAACAAGAATAGGATGTATGGAGTTTTGCACGGTAGTTTATAAAATCTTCTGCTGTGTAGAGAAATTCTAAACGCTTTAGTATTAAAATATATGACAGTATAATCTCTATTATTTTTTTTCATATTTACTTTTTTTAAAATATAAACATTAAAAATGCAACCAAAAGTAAAAATTGGGATTGAATTTTATTTTAATTAAGTTTAAAAGCTGTCTTCGAAAATTTAAAAAAGCAAATGAAAATCTGTCGGTATTTCAATATTTTGGAAAGAAGTGACTTAAAATCTACAAGAAATTTTTACTGCTAGAAAAAGCAGGAATACACGTTAGTGAACAACCCATAAGCGAACAAACAATATTTCATACATACTTTAGTTTATTTGGATGCGTTTTCAAATGTTTGCTATATTTACTTATTTGTTTGTCTTTATTCCCCATTATTTTTTAAAAAATCTGTGGTTGGGGCTATTTTCACATCAACCCACCATTTAAACAATAATGTTTGTTTAAATAGATTAATGTATTCATTCTCGTTTGTTTGTTAATGTTTTAAAATAATTATATTTGTTTAAACTCTCTGTTTTTTCCCCTTATCTTTAAATTATGGTGGGGCTAAATTCTCATTTTCCGCACTTAATTAACCCACCGTTTGTTTAACTGTAAAAATATGTTTTGAAGTATTGTTGAAACCTTTACATCGATTGTTTGCGTGTTTTAATAAACTATTTTAAAAAATACATATGGGTGCGGTTAAGTTCTCATTTTACGCATCCAATTTGCTTACAGTTTGTTTAACTTTTATGATCTGTTTTAGAGTATTAGTTTAGTTATGTTGAATTGAATGTTTTCTAGAATAATTAATTGAAGTTCTAATAAAATTAATAATAATATGTTTTTTTATTGGATAAAGATCTCGATAAAATAATATGTACCTACTATTTTTTCTGACTATTTTAATAAAACGTATCTCTTAGTTCTTGAGATTGCTTCAATAGTTTTTGAAGAAGTCGTTGACATACAAGGGCAGAAAAAAGAGACGTACGAGGCGTCGTTTTAATATTCCCGGACAAGGCATGAAAAGGAAATATAAGAACAGCAAGAAAAAATTATATTTTAATATAGGCCCCTTACTTTTGGTTGCACGAATTACATTGTTTCAATAACATCTTTAATTCACTATAAAAATATTCCTTTGTTTTGTCCGCAAAATGCCCTTCAACAGCCACTGTAAGTTCGTTTCGTTATCGTCCCTAATTTTTCCCCCATACTGTTTTTTTGGAATTTGGAAACAAAAAATAGTCACATGGAACTAGATCTGGACTATAAGGTCAATTTCTACGAAGCTACATTCAGCAACGGCGGCTTCTGAAAAAGTCTTGACTTGTGAGCTGATGCATTGTCGTGGAGCAACAGGACACCTTGCATAACAACACTAACTAACAGATATTAGAACTATTATTGCTGCAATTATTATGTAAATTGTCTCATACGTTACCAAGGCATATGTGTTTTAAAAATAATATAATGAAAAATTACAATAAAATATAAAACTGCCTAGTCCGGGAATATGAAAAAGACCCCTCGTACAGGATGAAACATATTTATTTTTAATATATATAATATAAATCGTGAGCGTATAATTATAAAAACTAGGTAATACCTCGAAATGTACATTGTACAATATTTTTTAAATAAAATATTATTTTGAAACTAAGTATATATATTTATTTTATTTATTTATTTATTTATTTATAAATTTGGAGAACCAACAGTTTTTACAAACCAATTATAGGTTCCCACATATTATCAAAACTAATACATATGTAACAGTGTCTATGCCTTAAGTAGCAAAATGCAAAAACAAGAATAAAAAATCAAAAATACAAGTAATACAAATAAACAAGCAAAATAATAATTAACACAGAAAAAATATCTGAATGACGAAACATTTACGTACAAGACTTCATTATTTTTTTTATTTTATTTATTTATTTATTTACAACCTCCCAACAGGATACAAAGTATCCCAATAACAGGGGGGTTGGATAAACCAATACATCACAGTAACATGAATAGACACACAATAAACTAAAATATCAGTGTAAACAATAACATAACAAATTTCCGAATACAACAACAAAAGTAGCGATTGATTTTAATAAATTACATTAAATTTTTACATAAAATATTTCTAAATTCACAGTAGCTTAAATTGAAAATATCTATACCTTCTTTCATCATACTCTCAACTTCATTATAAATTAGACATAACCGTCTGATTGGATTTCTATTTTCATAATTTTTCCTACATAACTTAGTACAAAATGCTATATAGGACCTAGATGCCAACCGAGGAATATTTATTTGAATACGACTCATTGAATTAACGTCATCTATAGCATTTCGCATCAAACCATGTAAATATAAGCATGAGCGTATCTTACGTCTGGAATCCAATGTATGCATATTTAAATTAGATAAAGTTGCGGAGTAGCTGTAAGTAAATGAATCGAAAAAAGGAGAAAATTTCATCGCGCAATATCGGACAAACTTTCTTTGTACCCATTCAATTTTGATGCAATGAGTATGATACATTGGATTCCAGACAATAAGACAGTACTCAAGTTTGGATCTCACTAAAGAAAAGTATAAGGACTTGAGAGTTTTGATATTAGTGAAGTTTCGTGAATTTCTAATAATGAAACCTAATGTTTTATACGATGTGTTCACTAAATAATCGTAATGAGGGCCGAAATGTAGTCTGGGATCAAAAATAACTCCCAAGTCCTTATGAGTATTTACTCTGTCAAGACATCGGTCACCAATCCAGTATGACGAAGTAGTTGTAGTATGCTTCATTGTGTAAGACATAACTTTACACTTTGAGACATTAAAGAAAAGACGTGAGGAAGAGCACCAAGCCAGAAGATTATCAATATCCTTTTGAAGCTGATGGCAATCAGAAACTGAATTAATGACTTTAAATAATTTTAAATCATCAGCATATAGTAGTGATTCTGAATATTCTAAGCACTCAGTAATATCATTTATAAATAAAACAAAGAGAAGTGGCCCTAAATTTGATTTTATTTTTAAATGTAGTGAAATTTAAATAAAAAATATCAATATGAGTGAAACTATTATTATATTTTGACATCATTCTATTGACAGGAGAATTTTTGTAGTTATTAGTTGAGGTTTTAGGTAAATGAAAAAGTGTACTGGAGCGAGTTGTTTTCTGAGGCACATGTAAATTAAATAATTGTAAAATAGTACTGCAATTAATTTTGTTGTTAAATATTTTATAGAGTAATGACATGTCTGCAAAAATTCTTCTGTTTTCTAGACTGATCATATTGAAATGATGAAGTCTAGCTTCATAGTTATTCGCATCTACTTTAAATTTATTACATAGTACGTACAGAAATTTTTTTGAATACTCTCTACAAGCATTATGTTTTTATTATACATGGGATTCCAAATTACTGATGCGTATTCTAATTTTGAACGTACAAGTGAATTAAACAAACTAATTATAGAGAACGGATCAGTAAAATTTTTGCATTGACGTAATATAAAACCAAGCATCCTATAGGATTGTTTTACCATTTCTGCTATATGCTCATTATCTGTTAATTTCGGAACAAAGATTATTCCCAAGTCTCTAACAAGTGACTCTTTTTTTATAGTGATCATATTGAGATTATAGTGAAATGTTAAAGGGTCTTGATTTCTTGTGAAGGTAACATAATGACATTTATTAATATTAAGCGATAGATGATTTAATGTACAATAATTGAAGAATTTGTCTAAGTCAATTTGTAAGTCTACGCAATCGTTTACGCTTGATATAGTTTTAAAGATTTTCAAATCATCTGCGTACATCAGAAAATTTGAATACTGAAAGCAATGGGCAATATCATTAACAAATAGATTAAACAATATAGGTCCTAGATGAGAGCCTTGTGGTACTCCAGATGTTACATTGATAATACGTGATTTAAAGCCATTGCAGTAAACGAGTTGCGATCTATGTGATATATACGACTCAATCCACCTCAATAATGTTCCATGTATACCCAGGTTACTTAGTTTATGAATGAGTGTAGGATGATGAACCCGATCAAACGCCTTGCTGAAGTCAGTGTATATAACATCAACTTGCTTTTTTTCGTCCATGGTTGAACTCAAAAATTCTTTAAAAGGCACTAAATTACTTACAACAGATTTGTTGGAACAAAATCCGTGTTGTTCAGGTATAATCATACTTTCTAATGGAATTTTAAGTTGTTGAACCACCAGTGCTTCAAAAATTTTGGGGAAGATGGATAACAAGGATATAGGCCTGTAGTTGGTTGCATCATTTATATCACCTGATTTAAATATTGGAGTTATATAAGAAACTTTCCAAACATCAGGGAAAACTCCAGTTGTTAAAGATTGATTGTAAAGAATGTGTAACGGTTCGGTAAGATACCAGGCACAAGTTCGAATAAATATAGGAGGTATTCGATCAGGTCCATATCCTTTATTTATATCAAGGGTGGCTAAATACTGAAATATACACTGAGTGCTCAAAACAACAGAATTTAAGTTTAATGAATTTGAGTCGTATATATCACCGGTAGAACATTTATTAGCAATATTAGCATTGTAAGTTTTTATAAAAGCAGATCCAAAGTGTTCTGCCAATAAATTACAAATTTCTTGACCGTTGGAAGCCTCTTGTTCTTTATAACGAATTATATTAGGCATTACATTTGATTTCTTCAACGATTTAGAGTAATGCCAGAATTTATTAAATATAGCAAAATATTGTTCGTAGGGATATCGCTCAAGCAGCTGTAGACACGTGTTTGGCTCTAATAAGAGCGAAAAGAGTGAAATGCACTAGTAGTTGACATTTAAATGCTTTCATATTTTTAGTTGACATCTATGTGTACTAGTAGTAGACACCTTGTAAAATACAGGGTGTTTCTCTTTTATGGGTTAAACTTTAAGGGATGATAAAAAAGTCTAATTCTGAACTGTCTTCGAGATATATAGATCATCTAATATACTGATTTATCGACTTTTTTTTATCTTACAAACTATAAAAGTTACGATTTTGGTCCAATGAGGAATTTTGTTTATCTTAAAGACGTCTTCTCCGATGTGTTTTTAATTTTCCTACAATTTCTCAAAATAAGGCATTCCGCTGATTTTTTTTAGAACTGGACAGCGAATTAAGCCTTTTTGACTACTTTTAGCTGTATGATCATCCCTTAAAGATTGATTAATAAGTAAAGAAACACCCTATGAGTTAATTTAAACAAGCTTTTATGAAACCGGGCAGCAGTGTTTTAGTAATTGATATTTAACGTATTATTGACACCGTCTCAACTACTAGATTTAGAATAATGACAGAAGTTTGAGTGCAATATAGATGTAGCTGCATTTATGAGAGTCCAAATAATGTTCATGCGATGTGCAGTGTTTTGGCGCTGTCAATTGCTTATGGATTATTTTAGCGAAAAATACTGAGTGTCTAGTCGCGAACCTGGGGGAACCGGGTTCGATCCCGACAGACGCCAAATATTTCCAATTTTAAATGGCACAAAAGTGACCCATGTGGTGCACTCTCCACACCAGCTATGAGTGCCCGTGAGGTGACGCCTGGTAAGCGCCCACACGGTAAAATATATCGTCATCATTACCGATGTCTACATGTGTTGTAGATACTGGCACACCCAGAAATGGGTAATATGCCGTGATGATATATTTATTTATTTATTTATAAAAGTTGCGTACAATTATTGTTTCTATAATTGTTATTTGAAGTTTTTTTTCTCTAAAATAATCCATAAATAATTGACAGCGCCAAAACACTGCACATTTACTCCTCCTAGTTAAAAAAACAGAGTATAGTATTTTAGACCCCACATGCAGTTGCAAGTTAACCTAGTATCACTAATTTTTCATAAAGTTTATAAGGTCAGTTGTTATTAAAACTCTTATAAACGGAAGAATATAAAAAAAATTACTATTAACAACTTATTTTATTAAATATAAAAACTTTCATTCTTAACTATGTCAGTAAGAAAAAAGTAATGACAATATGTATACATATTATTCTTACCTCTAAATTATTTTAAGATCAAATGCACTCTAACGATAATTATTATGGTTGGATTTAATAAATTTAATTTTTCTAAAAATATCTTTTCATTCATACATTCATTCATTCACTACCTATCTCACTTTTTAGTTTTTTGAAAATTTATTCTGTTGATATTATTACATGTTATATAACTTGAGTACTTAGTTATAATTATGGTTAATTGTATTGGAAACTAAAATATAAAATATAATCTATTTTTATTAGACAATTCCTGCAAGCAAAGTATTTACATATGGAAACAGTAATGGTGACATACATAAACAAATTGCAAAATCGTTTGGAAACATTAAATCTGTTTGCATTAAAATGTTTGCTAAAGTTAGTCTAGTCTGCTTTTTGCATCTAATTAATTATTAAACCACATCCCGTTAAATAATGTAACAAACCACATGCTTAAATATTTAATATTAACTAAGAACGTGTGATTTCATTAAAGAACAAGTTTACTTAAAACTTTAAAAATTATTTACGTAGTTTTTTTTATTAAGTATAATATATTTAATTTTTCCTTATTACTGCTATTTAATGATTGCTAAATTTATCAGTATGCTGCCCCAAAAAACGCATGCTCGATAGGTATCTCGAGAACTTAGGAGATACGAATTTTGTGAATTAGACAAAAGTTATCCCGTTAAGGTCATTCTAGTATTGTATAGGCAAATACCTATAAAAAATGTGTGTATAAGTAATATAGGCATTTTTTTTTTCACAAGCATTGTTGTCAAACCAAGTGCCGTGAAACAGGTGGCTTGCAATAGTTTGGTTCATCTTGAACCTCCAGGTCTCCATGCCAAGTCAACAAAGGTACCGCAATTTCCTAATAGTAATAACCTGCGAGCTTATACATACTAGAGAAGTGATTCTCTATATTTACGCATAGCATGTTGTGATCGGAAGACATGCATATCTCCCGCTACCCTTGGTAAGGGAGGTATAGGAATGATCACGTTTTAAGGTCCCTAGAATCTAATTTTAACATTTTCATGATGATGTATGTGTTTATGTGTGTATATATGTACGTATGTATGTGTATGTGTGTGTGTGTGTGTGTGTGTGTG
The DNA here is from genome assembly GCA_943142095.1 of Ophonus ardosiacus. NCBI lineage: Eukaryota > Metazoa > Arthropoda > Insecta > Coleoptera > Carabidae > Ophonus > Ophonus ardosiacus. Next base: position 23,717,262 of record OW964824.1, read on the forward strand.
TATGGATTTGGTCTAAGCTCTAACTCAAATACTATAATTCAGAAAATTCTTAAACATTGTATTTCGACTCTATTCTAATACGGAAAGAAACCATTAGAGTTTTGTGTAAATTGCATAACCAAAAATGGCACTTTACTTGAAGCTCATAATGGTTTTTCTTCAAAAAAAAAGAAAACATTAAAAGCCTTTTTCACATTTTGTGTCACTGTAAAAATCAAAGTACAGGTATCCCTACATTAATACTTTTTCTATATATTTTGCACATAAATTTAAAAAATAATCTTTTTTATAAATCCCGAAGCCTAAAATAAACACAATTTCTTTATTACACAGTTCATATTTCAAATGTATGTAACTGTTAGAAAAATGTCACTGTCAAAACTGATCACTTCATTTTAATAAATATTAAATAGCGGGAGGTTTTGTGTTGTCCACATCAGATTTTTTGCTTATAGTTTGTGAGTATACATTTATTTTGAGATTATGTTTATCCTTCTTACCTCTAGCTAATAAAAGTATTGGATTCATGCTAAAAATCGCATATCCAGATTTTTGTCAATAAGCACGTTTTTAGGTCACTGGAATCCGATTTTACTATTTTTACAATGATGTCTGTCTGTCTGTCTGTTTGTCTTATACAAATATTAAAATAATATGCAGCTCGCAATACACCACGGCTTCTGTCCCAGCAAATTTCCCCTACCGTATATCTTTAATGCAAATATTTACACGAAAAAAGATTGTATAGTTTTACAATTATTATATTTAAAAAATACAAATATAGATTGGAAATTTTGGTAATCGGTAGACTATAAGGTGTCACTCGCAGTATGTCAATATCTGCAATTAAACTTAATAATTATTGTCTATTTAAATATTATTTACATTTAATCAACCTCCGACTAAACTTTCAAAACTATCTGGTAGATAACCCTAATTATATTATTCAAATAGCGCATTTTTATTAATCAATTTTATTATAAAAACGAGTTCAGTATGTCGGTCGATATATTGTATGTATCGCAAAAGTCGCTTAATAGATACCACTTTATGAATAATCAAAGTGTTATTGATGGACAATTTTATTTGATAAATAATAGAGTAGTTGCGAAAAAAATAAATGTTGTTTTTCTTCTATTAATTATGAAATATAAACTAATTCTAAACATATTAATGTAAAAATTATTAGAAAATATAATACTTTTCATTCATAATGTCCATAAAGTTCGCGGTGGAATTCTTGTGACGTAGACTATTAATAATTATATTGTTCAACCAAGTCTGTATGACTCATACAAGCTTGTTGTAATAGCATGACAAAACGAAAAAGTTAAATTTTGTTTTAATTGTATCATACAAATATTTTCACTATTTTCAGTATAATTCTAAAAGTAAAATAACAGATACAAAAGTATTATTTAACAGTACGTATATTTTAAAATTATTTACTGGAATACCAGATGTTTTCAAGATGCTTAATTCTTATATAGACTATAAGCGATTACATTTTCTTCGCCAATAACAAACTTATACGCTAGTCTGCACACTTCAGGGAATGTAAATAAATCTAATTTTTAGTTTTAACCTATGTTTTACGTGTAGGACGATTGATTCGTGTTAAAATCATATTTTATTATTCTTTTCCATAGCAGCAAATTGAAGACAAGGAAATGAAACTTATGAATTTGTGTAAAAATGAATAATTTCATTTGAAATAGTGCTTCTCTCAAAAATATGTAGTCAACTACTGTATTGTTCCTTGTTGCTAAACAACTATAATAATAAAATCAAATGAATGTCTTTGACAATATGAAAATAATTTGACACACACGAAATTATCATAAGCGTAAACAACATTAGTATAGAGTGTACTACTGACAGTGTACCGCTACGGCGAGAAAGACTGGTGATTGATATTAATATACACGTCAAAAAATTTGAAATAAGAATTTTTTTAAATATATTTAGAAAAATATACAGTTGCCAGACATAAAAAAAAATATATCATCACGGCATATTACCCATTTTTGAGTGTGCCACAATTTGCTTTATTACAGATATCGGTAATGATGAAGACATATTTGACGTAGCTGACGTGGATAGTGCACCATAGAGGTCACTTTTGTGCCAGACGTAAAGCATGTATTAAAGTGAATAACTCAAATAATTTTTTCAGAAAAAAAAAAAAAATTGAAAATGCGCAACTACCGTATTGAAGCATTTATTTAACTATTTTACATTTATCCCGGAATATTTTTGTTTTTAGATGAAATTATAACGATATATGCAACATCTGCTTTTATTAATATTAATATTCATTTTGTTTAAATTGCAAATACCTACTCTCTAAATAGTCCAGTCAATGGAGACCAAAAAAGACCTTTGCCTTGCAAAAGGTGGGGAAAAAACGATTTTCACATATGTTGTTTGGGTCGAGATGGGGATGAAAAATTCAAATTTGTGACCTTGAGGAGGCTCAGCGTGAGCAGCCATCTTGGATCAAAGGTGCAAAAAATGAGTTTTTCGCTATTATCTCAAAAACAGTTGCCCGTATCAAAATTTTACAATAATACAAATTAAAGCCCGTTAATTTTTGTACAAAAAGGGTTCTTGCATTTTTTTTACCTAGGATGAACAGTCAAAGGAGTTATGTTCAAAAATAGGTAAGCAGAACAGCAATTTATGAAAGAAGATTTAATCACTCAAAATATGCACAATATTAATTTTTTAATACTTAGTCTAATAGATTTTGTTATTTGTAACAGTTTACATTTGTCGTAGCATCTAAAGAAGTAAATTATCGATGATTTTTAAATAATTTTTGTCAGCGCTTTTTCACAAATTCATCAACCACTCTGATCCGGTTAAAGATACGGTACCGCGGTTTAAAAATTTTAATTCAGTTTGGAATTCTCCATCATGTCATGTTAAAAGATTTTTGCTCCGATAAGCGGTTAGCGAATTATTATCAATGTAAACTTATATGAAATTTCACTTAAATTTGAAACATCTGCAAATCGGCTCAGTTTTCATTTTTACTTCTGAAATTTCGATACGTATTACATGCACAATAAAGCTTATCTTTAATTGTGTCCAAATTTTAAAAGAAAAAATGAAAACTAAGCCGATTTGCAGATGTTTCAAATTTTAGTGAAATTTCACATAAGTAAACATTGAATTTGAATTTTGCATCCCCGTCTCGACCCAAACAACATATGTTAAAATCGTTTTTTCCCACCTTTTGTAGGGTAAAAACCTCTATTGACTGGACTAAAACACTAATGCCCATATTCATAAACACTCGTAATGTTTCAAAACGGTTCGTTATAATTTTTGACAAATAGAATCAAACTTGACCATCGACCTTTAAACTAATGGACCAAGTGTCTCCTATTCCTTTATAGTTAGAATATTGTTCCAACATATAAAGATAGAAATATATATTCTGTCCTTCATCAGTACGGAAGTTCTCAGTTAAAGTATACTGCGCATGCGTTCGTACTCATTGTACATCTTTTTCAGTCATATGTAAACCTCTATACATCGCTCTCTATCACTAAATAATTGTCAAAATTTACATTTGACGTTTCGTAACTGTTTGTGTATTATTTGCTTCTTTGGAGAACATTTACAATTATTTCTGTCAATATATACGTGTATGTGTTGTGAGGTGTGTATGTGACAAAATAATGGGGAAACGGTGTATTTCGTGCAGTCAACAGTACGTACGCGGTCCAGCTGTGTCATTTGATATGTAAGTTCTTATTAATTATTACTTGTCCCCTATAATATAATATTTATGTAATATATTGTATTAAAAATATATAATGAACCTAATTATGCACAAAATTAAATCTATACTCTTAGCGATTATGCACCAAGTACAACAAGTTAGGGATAAATCAATTTTTTTATTTTGCTGCGTTTTCTTAACTTCCGTAATATTGAAGGATAGATATACTATGTCTGCACCGTTATGGCGGGACAGACGTTTTGCTTGTACGCTGCGTCTATTAGTTTAAAGGTCGATGAACTTGACAAATAAAATTTCGATTTTTCTTTCAATGTCGACTGTTTTTATTGGATAAAAATTATAACGAACCGTTTAAAATTTTTACGTGTGTTTATGAATACGGGCATTAGACCCGTTGATGTATAAGTCAAAATATATTATTATATGAACTTGCTAACTTACACAAGTCTCTCTTAATAAAATTTATTCCATATCTAACTTTACGACTTAACCACGACTGGAATTTATGACATTTCTTTAAAAAGTTCAGTTTGCCTCAAATATTGTACATTAATGTAGCCAGTCATTTTATTTCACATATTTTTTTAAATTTTATTTCACAATTTTAAAAATTAACAATTTGTTTAACTGTCAATAAAATTTGATGTTTATGTATTGAAATTGGTATGCGACGTATGTCATTATTTAATCGATTAAATTACCACACGGAGTATTTCATGCAATAGTGCAAGTATTGAGTACGTTCCAAATGTGAGACATAAAATATGTTTTCAATTGTGAAAATGTTTATAATAGGTTTCCATAAATACGTATAAGTTAATAAATTTTATATAAATATTTTATTTAAATAATAGGTACAGTAAAATTTTTGAAAGAATTCCGATCAAGGCCATCTACGAATTGCATCTATGAATTAAGATTTTATGCTGTCAAATTTAGTAGTGTCGTTTACATAGTTTTTATGAGGTACACAAGATATTATGTACCCTCATAAGAACTAAGTAAAAGACAGTACTAAATATGACAGCACAAAATCTTAATTCATAGATACAATTCGCAGATGGCCTTGATCGGATTTCTTTCAAAAATTTTACTGTATGTAGATACGTTTTTAAATTAAATCTGTCAAAACTTTGGAAAAATTCGATTATTATCTGTGATATTACCAAAATGTCAAAAATTTAATATGTTTTTCTAAATATTATTAGTTCTAGAATATTATATTAAAACATAAGTTACAGAAGGCAACTTATTCTAGCACGAGTTTCAAATTAGCTCTTGAGCGTGTGAGCGAAAAAACAAGTGCTTGAATTCTTCTGTAACGTTTGTTTTATACTATTTTCTCTATTGAGGCTTTCATTTACATTATTTCTTTATAAAAATATTTGATAATTTCCATTAAGGGAATGTTTTGGTAAAATTATTATGTTGGTGACTAGGATTTGGGTATTTTATTCTGGTCGTTGTCCAGATATTAAGTGTTTTTATTCCATTCATACCAATATCAAATAAACACACTATCATCAAAAATCGTTTAAGAACGATGCTCGTTTTAACATATGTGTGCTAGAGTATGACATCCTAATTCCGAAACAGAGAAACAATATATATATATATATATATATATATATATATATATATATATATATATATATATATATATTAGTTTGAATCGATAAGCCTCGTCAAACATTGTCACTCACTAAAAACTCATGCACTTTGGTTTTTTACCTCTCGCTAAGAGAGGTATTGGATTCATGCTAAAATTCGCATATCCAGATTTTATTGAATAAGCACGATTTAAGGTCCCTACAATCCGATTATAACATTTTTAAAAATGATGCGTGTGTGTGTGTGTGTGTGTGGATGTGTGTGTGTGTGTGTGTGTGTATGTATGTCTGGATGTTGTAGACACGATTCCTCAAAAACTATAAGACTTAAAAAATATTTAACTGCATTTTCCTCAATCTGACATTCCTGGGAAGAGCTGAAAAGGTTTTGGTAACAATTGAACAACCGAAAGTAGTAGCTTCTTAGAAAAATTCTTCTAAATATAATTTTTGGGAGTTTTTTTTTATTAAAAATTGAAGAACATAAAATTCCCCATCTAATACACTTAAAAAATTTATTATATCTTGTATAGATTTAGAGATAAAGACACTATAATTTATAGAGTAAACTAATCGCAGAGGCTAAGGCACTAAGGAAACCAGTTGACAAATTCCAATGTTTATAACAGTTTGTAAATGACACATATCATTGTCAAACATCAACAGTTTTAGTGACATTCTGATAGCTTTTTCTGGGAAGTATATTTAATTTTTCTTATTGTTTTATTAATTAAATATTTGAAATTATAGGTAAAATTGTGGTAAAATGCATATATCCATCAGAAATACCGCCAATCTGGTTAATGAATTGGAACAATCTCTGGCATTTAGAAACTTCTTCATACAATGAAAAATAGATATAATTAGAATTATATGTGTGCAGAAGACATGTTAAATACAATAAAAAAACAATATTTGGGTAAAGTTCTGTAATATTTTGTTATAAAAAGTGCAATACAATACTTATATAGCCGAATATGGAAATGGCGAGAGGTCTTGTGCTGGCCAATTGTAAATATTGTCTCATTTATGTATATGTGCGAGTATATAGTTCTTGTTTCTATTCCTAACTTCAATAGCAACAACTTTTTTCTGTGTTACTCTACCTGATTCGACCCTCTCAAGTGCCTCCTTAAACATATATTTTTCATACGTGATGGCACTCTGTGCTGAATTCTATTTCTTTGGCTTTCATCATTTAGACATCTATTCTTTTTCCTTCATTCAATTTCTCTTCTACGCTCATATTCTTTATTATTTTGTAAATAAAATTCCTTCCAACAGTTAAATTGTTTTTTCAATTATAACCCTACCGTAACACACAACACACACCATGGCATCCACAAACTTTTTGTTAAGCAGTTTTTTATTATTGTGATATCTTCATTAAAATTTACAGGTTGTAAATTCTCCAAGACAGTAAATTCCGAGCGGATGTTCTTATCTTGTAATTAGGTAGTGAGTAAGAATCCACGTCATCTTATTATTTGATAGGTTCGGTTAGGTTTAGTATAAATTATGTAGCTAGTTGGTAATTTGTTGCTGGGGTGACCGCGCTCTCTCCAGACAGTGATAAGTGGTCTACAAGAGAAGAAACTTGCAAGTCAACTCCGCCACTTTTTAAACTTTTTGCTATTGTTTTAATACAATTACCTCCAACTTTTTACCGGCTCAAATTTAATTATGTAGTAATTAATGAGGTAATAAGTGTCACAATACAATACTCTGCATCCAATGATGAAATCTGTATGCGGAAAAGTTTCCTCTAAAAGATTAAGTACATGAGTAGATGATTTATTTTAAAATAAAATGAAGTTAATTTTTAAAAGCAAATATGCAAAATTGGGAGATATGTTTTAAAAGATAATCGGCTTATCTCCAAAAGAAATTTTATTCTATACTCTGGATTATTTTAAAAATTATTTAAATTTAATACATGTATACTACTTTAAAGAGAAACAGACGAATAAATTTAAAAAAAATATTTTATTACGGCTTATTACTTTACGCAAAAATTTGGTATTAATTTATTTTAATAAAATAATTTTTACACTTTTCTTACTTTTAAGGCTGGACAGATTTTAAAACCAATTAACCGATTTTTAAAGCAGAACACATTATTTTTATCTGCACCCAAAACTGATATATTTATTTAAAATTTACAGGTTTTATTTTAAAGCGGTTTTAAGAAGAAAGTGAAATGCACTATTTCCACCCTTTTTAACTTTTTTGACTATAATATATTTTTACAATTAAAATGAAAAAAAAATCATTATGGGCTTCGAAAGAGAAGTTTAAGCAAATAATATATGTTCTCATTGGGTACTTAAGCAATACACTTTTATAATGAGAAAGGATAAAAATCTCTTTAATAAAACTAAATACATGTAGGTATAGGTATATTCGTTTACACCTCTTGTGCATAAAATATATCTTTAGTCACTTGTTCTATAAATAATTATCTGCACTCATAAAATACGCTACGGATTTAAGTTATGTGACATATAACCGTTCACATATTATATTTTACAGTTAACAATTTTAATTTCTGAAAGCCCTTTTGAAATATTGAAATTTGGAAGCTCTCTGATGAATGAGATTACATGCTGAGCGAGAGATTGGGGTTCGCATCTTATATTTGCTATTACTGCCATTATTCAAAAAAAAAAAAAAAAAAAAAAAAAAAAAACATCAGACTGGTGGTCTCTTGTAAAGGCTGTTGGCTGAAAATTCTAGATTCAAAACGCAAGTAAAAATGATCTTTTTAACAGGTGTAATTTTTGTCTCATGTTTTAAGATGATTATTGGTTTATAACATAAACTAATTTTCAAATTATGTGCTTTATTCCTTACGCTTATTATTTTAAGATAAAATAAACCGTGTTACGACACATGTAACGTATATGCTTTTTACATTACTTCGTAAATTACTATTCCGGTTCCCTGATTTGTAAAATCATATTAATTATTAAAATTGATCCCAATATATTAAATCTATTTTTTGTATATAGAATATATTAAACAAAAAAAAAACAACATGAACAATGTAATATAGGTATTCTTAATGAGTGAAAAATGTTACTTTAAAATTTTTTAAGATCTAAACACGTTCCTCAAAATATTCGCCGTTCATATAAATCTAACCGATCTTCTTTATAGTTATTCTTCTACAAATCGGCATGAAATTTTAAAATTTCCTGGAAAATAATAAGAGATGTCATTCACTGGTATTGGAACCGATAAAAATATTAAATTTAATATAATACCGTTTTGCAAAGAAATAATATAATAGGAATAACCGCTATTTTACTGATTGATGAAACATGATCATATTGAAAAAATGTAGCTAATTGGAATAATGATAAATTCCTCCATTATGTTATACCTTCATTGGAAATACTACAATAGAGCATAACTCAATTAGCTTTTGAAAATAATTGTAATATTTTCCAATATTAAATCCTGAGTAATGGGAGCTAAAATAAAATAATTAAACTTCTAAATCTCTTCAAATAAAACAGAAATCAATAATGTATTATAGCACGTAAACAAAATCAACATGAATTTAATTTGAAAAATATTTAATTTGTAATTTAAACTTTTATATAATATGTAGATCATGTAGAAATATTTTAAAACATCGTAAATAATTGAATGAAATAAAATAGGTATGCCAATCACGAGTGAAATAAATAATAAATGTATTAGTATTCAAATACATTGCTCTGTGAAATACAAATTTCATAATAATACAATTGCAAAATCTGACAAGTTAATAAAATTTGTTTCATGGATTTTATTCTCGTTATTATTCATATCAAATCATTGCATTACACGTATTACATATTTTGCAGATATTGTTACTCATTCTTTCACAACAGAATTACAGAATTAGTGTCATTTCATTTAAAAGTTGGAGACAGCTTTAAGAGCAAAGAAAAATAATACCCTATCCCTTCGTACTGTCATAAGCAATCGAAGTTAAATTTTTTGAGGTATAGGTAAGTAATTAATTTCTTATGTATCTACGGAATAAAACAGTTTCAAAATACTGCAATACAAATGAACTTGCATTTGAAGTGAGCATTACCATTACACGATGAAGTTGTGAAAAGTGTCTTTTTGAGTGACTTTACAAGTATATGTATTTAAATAAGAAAATATTAATCGTGTAATGCACGCTTTATAATAATAAATGCAGTATGCAATAACTGTAGTATAATTTTAAAATTACCTCGACTGCTCTTCAATAAAAAATATTATTATATAATGTTTTTTCGTTATTATAATTTACCTTAATGATCTCTGCAGAAATAAAATTAAAAAGATTACCTTTTCTTTTCAACTTTGTAGTAAAATATAATTAAAGGAATAAAATGTGGTGTTCTCAGACTCAGGTAAATTCCATATTTTCACTCAAAACGATATATACTTGAAATTGATTAACTAAGATCTAACTAATTTAACTTTCGCAACTTAATTTCAAATGTCAGGTAAATAACTGTTTAAAACGATAGTGCACATTTTGTTTCTCACTAGCGTGACCTTACACGAGTTTCTTAAAAATCTCGTCATAAAACAATTAAAAAGTTAAAAAAGTTCCCTGTCAACCTGTACATCAAGTAGAGTAACCTATTTGTCGTTTACAAGATGAATACTAAAACATATACGAGGCATGTCCAGAAAGTACGAGTACTGAGCCTCATATTTTTCACCAAAGTTGTAGTCCCGTTTTGAAATGAGCTTTTCGATTCCGAATCTCGCCATCTGAGAGATGAGCAGCGTGATCCGGTACCTTCTCGCAAAGGTACAAGTGGTGTTTAAAACTGGCAGAACGAAATATCACGGCCTCTGTCTTTTGGTACCGTAAAAGGATTCTCCTCATTGAATTTTTGCTCCAGGAGGAAAGAACTAATACAACACAGTACTGTGAAACCTTAAGAAATCTATGGAGGGCGATGTAGAACAAAAGAAGAGGAATGCTAACAAAGGGAGTGTGATTGTTTTATGACAATGAATATTCCCAAATAGCCTATGCCAAAAAGCAACTCCTGGACTCATTCGGTTAGGACATTATCAACCACCCCGCTCACAGCCCTGATCTGGCACCTTCAAATTTTCATCTTCTCACCATTGTAAAGTCGTTTATTGGCAGAAAAAGGGTTCCGATCAACCATGAGGTCCATAGTGCCGTCAAACAATGGACCAAAGAGGTGGCGGGAGATTTTTTTTGACGAAGTTTATGAAAGCTTACCCTCGGCTTACAAAGTGCATTGAAAAAGGAGGCGACTACGTCGAAAAATAATGTTTGATATTTGTATATCAATTTGTAAATGTTTCAAAAAATCGATCGATTTCTCGTACTTTCTGGACATGTCTCGTATTATACAGGTTGTCCGAGGACTCGAGGGCGATAGCTTAAGTACGTATTATGGTAGTGACCCAAATATGTAAAAAAGCTTACCCAACAATCTTTAATTGTTTCCGAGAAATAAGGCAGTGAAAAATGAATTTTTACAGGATTTACCTCTGGTTTCTCAAAAACAATAAGATTTATAACTTCGATTAAATGAGACTTTTTGTTTACTTTTGAGAAGTCATTTTAGATTGTTTTTCAAAAAAATCATATAATTGCACTTAAATTGCAAGTTAAATGATATGGCGACATTGGTCATTACTTAATTTTCAAATAACTTCGTAACTATTAGAAATTGAAAAAAATGTTTAATAAAAAATTTTATTGTTACTTTTTATAGTCTATCTATCGATATAGACAAAATTTTGTTGTATCACAATCTTTGTTAGTTTTTCTTCGATTATAATACGAAATGGCTCTTTCTCGGAAACTGTTGAAGTTGAAGGTTAGATCTATGATCTATGTTTACTAAGCTTTTTTTACTCATTTTAGCCAGTACTACATACCTTTATGCTATAGCCCTCGATCAATGGACACTATATATGACGTAGTGCAAATTTTGTTTTCCACGGCCTAATTGATTTTCTTTATTTTTATTAATTCTAGTTTGACCCTAGTATGATCAAAAGAATGTAATAAATGGATATACTTATATTTTATATTGTCATTTGTCGCTTTTAACTGTTATTGTTATTGTTTTAAGAGAGCACAAACTTAAATAGACGTATTCCAGGAATCCATGATTTAACAATATTAAATTTAATCCATACTAATATAATAAATGCGAAAGTAACTCTGTCTGTCTGTCTATCTGTCTGTCTATCTGTTACGTTTTCACGCCTAAACCGCTGAACCAATTTTGATGAATTTTGGTATAGAGATAGATTGGACTTTGGAGACGGACATAGGCTACTTTTTATAGCGAAAATAAAACTTAAAGGGGTGAAACAGGGATGAAATTTTGTATGGAGAACCCATCATTTAGGGATATAAAAATTCTTAATTATGCTTTTGGTAAGAAATAAAGAGTTTTAGCGTTTTTAAAAAATCATCTATCAAGGCGGTGGCGATAGGGGATGATTTTAATTATTTTTTTATCTGTAGTAAAGTTTTAACCGTTAGCAGATTTTCGATATTTGTCGGAGAGATAGCTTGCATCATATGTACATAAGTAAAAGTACCCGAGACATGTTTAGAAAAGGCGCTTTGAGGTGCGGTGCGGGGATCGGGCGGAGCCTGTTACATGTACGATGCGAGGCAGGTTGCCGGCTCCCTACGCAGCGCATGTCTCCGAAGTACATGTGAAAAATTACTGGTACACGTGTAGCTAATTGTTATTTTAGCTTTATCCGTGCGAAGCCGGGGCGGGTCAGCTAGTGTAGGTAAATATAAACCTAAATGCATAACTACGCATATGTAAACTTATGTAGGTAGCAACATATTGATCAGTGTGAGAGATAATATGATAATTTGCTAAAGTATGTAGGTTGTACAACATACTGACCAGCTATTTTTTGTTCAATTTTTCTCTCCCTATAAATTTTCAAGCATCGCAATTAATTTGAAGACAATAAACGCAAAACAAAAACATAAACTGTGAGCACAAATCCGAATAAGCATAACGCTCAAAAAATATTTATTCTCGTGTCAGTTTACGCGAGGCTATAAATAAAGAAGAGTGTAAATTTAACTTGTTACAGGCATAAACAAGTGCGTAAATATTCCTCTTGTTCGCTGTGATTTCATTCCCTTTAGCTCTTGGCCCTACACGATCCCACGAGCATTGATTCTCTACATACCGGCTGCACAATGAATTTGACAATCGCGAAAGAGAGAGATTTTTTTTTAATTTAGACAAAACGAAAAACAATATCTCTGATAATGATGTTGATATTTTCAAGAAATTCAATTCTAATTCTGGTTATGCTTTTCTATAAATAATAATACAATTTTCTACTATGCGACATAAATTTAGGTGAAAGTAGTAGTTCCATGTTACAAAACACCAAACTGTCTGAAATTCAATAAAGCAGTTAATATTTTCTTATTTTGCCTTGAACTATCTATACTTTAAGCAAAATATGTAAAAAATTGATTCAGACTAATTTACGCAAGTAGGACTTTTTTGAATGAGTGCCGAGTGCGTATATTATTTTTTTACGGTCATATTCTGATTTTTGATAAATAATTTTTTTTTTAAATGTCTGTGATTAATTACAAAATGATAATTCAAAATGACGTTTCAATAGTTTTTACTGCATATAAACACATTTGTCTTTTCCATAAAGCTCTGTATAGTACATATAAGCAACAATAGTGGCTGTATGAATAAAGTTCTATAATACGCGTAAAAGCTAATAATGAATAAAAATTATATCAACTGATGCACTAATGCAATAAAGTGCAATTTTTAGCAAAAAAATAAATTCAAACATAACATTTTCATTATAGAAAAAAGTCTATTATACCTATTCGAACAAGTAAATGTGATGCTGACTTTTTTATACGATAGTCGAGTATGCGAAGCCGAAGTCGAGTGGTGCCACCATACGTCTGTAAAAAGGGCTTCATGTATTTGTACACCTTATTTTTACTACGATTGATTCAACAAAAGTACTCATTATTCAAAAATATTTTCTCTATGCCGTCCAACAATGGTTAAAAAAACCAATACAGTATTCTAGTGAAAATTGTATTAGAGTCAAAAAATAAGAGCCTTATGTTATGAGTGTAATGGTTAAAATAATCTCCATACGAAATATATTGCATTTCACGTATTGCTATTAGCAATTAGACTTCACGATCAGTGGGTAGTAAAAATAAATTTCATTTTTATAATGTTACTTACAAAAATAAAATTCGTTCTTAGAAAATCTTTCAGAATACATAATGTAACAATAAAACATTAAGAATACTTAAATCGAGTAAAAACAAATCTGTCAGATAAGCAAAAAAAAAACATAAATTATTGATAATTTCCTTAAATCGTTGATTTTCTTTTACTTCTAATTCGTACATTAGGAACAATTGAACAACAAACTTAGTATTCAATAGATACAGTTTTTCATTCTGAACATTTTTTTTCATTACACTTTTGTTCTAAAATTAATAGTTACAGAGAGTTATCGCCAAAATAAAATTTTAACATTCAATTTACCTATATTCGGAAAAAGTAGACATCCGGTATATAGGTACATGTTTTTCAAATATTTCTGTACAAATATATGCCATTCTGCATGTCCGTAGGACTTTGTTTTTTTCAACAAATATCATCAATGGCCAATAGTATAAAGGTCAGTTACAAATGTGTTAAACTACAGTTAAACAAACAGAGTTTATTTAGTGAACATAAGTTAATTATATTTGGGTAGTATAATATTAAAATGAACTGGGGTCAACTGGACGCAGATTATCCCTTACTCAGTCGGTAATATTTAATACAACTCATTTCATGTCGTTCTATTTGTCAATTTTTATGAAAGAATGTTAGCGATTTCATGTCGTTCTATTTGTCAATTTTTATGAAAGAATGTTAGCGGACCTGTCGACCTAAGAGTATAAAATGAACAAATATCAGGGATCTAAGAATTTCGATGAAGAAGAAAAACAGACATTGATAAAAATAATGCAACAATATTTAAACATTATTGAAAATTAAAAAAAAAAAAACTGATTCAGCAACAAATAACTTGAAAATGAAATCATGAACCGAAATTACAACTAAGTTTAATTCGTACAACCGAAAATATGTTAGAACTTTGGAACATCTTAAAAGCTGTTATGAAAATGTAAAAAAAGAGTGAAAAAAATTAAGGTTATTAAAATTTATAGTAATGCATATATTGATTTATTCCTATTCATGGGAAGTTCTAGCCGGGATCCCAAAATATGTGGAAATTCTAAAACCGTTCGTTTTTCAAAAGGAAACCGCAATTGTATATTTCGAAAGGATTTCTCTTTTCCTGAAATATTCGAGGGAGTCTATTCATTATATTCTCGCCGTCGTTATGAGAACTTGAAACGTACATCATTTTTAATCTAGAATTTAAAACAGCATATAATTTAAATGAATTATAAAATACTTGCTTAAGCACTAAACTTACCAAAATATTAATTATAATCAATAAACTTTCGTAAGTAATTATTAACAACGTAGACACTTCAAATTTTGAATCAAACGTCAATTATTATTTAAACTCAATTTGAATGGATGAAATCGGCCGCTCAAGTTAAGCGTAGTGTAAACTAAAGTAAAAAGCAGATTTTGTTTTATATTATAGAAATATTATTTGAACCTAGTTCAATATTAATTAAACTTAGTTAAGTGTATTTAACAATTAAATTCAAGCGTATTTTAATACTTCCAATAACATATATAACTTCACTGATCATTTCTGCTATTATATAAGCTCGTATACGACGACTAGACGACATGTCTTTCATAAACGAGTAGGATGTCTTTCCGGTGATGATCTCTCTATGTCAATCACGTCCTCTCGTCAACTGGACATCGTCACACATGTTCTTGTATTCTCCTGCGAGAAGGACAATCAGAGAATGTGTTGCTCTGTGTTAGTGTTGTATGTCGCTGCTATCCTGCTGTGTGTTTGCGCAGAGAGACGACATTTCCTGCAACATGACTTCTGTCTTGCTTCATTCCGATTCAATTTTCGCTGATAGTTACCACAACAGGATGTCAAGATCGTGGAGGAGATAATCATAATTACAAAAATTTACTTTTCAATATAGTGTATACTTATTTACTCGTATTTCTTAATATGAATCGACAAGAAAGGTAAGTTCTTATTTCCGTATCTATTCAAATATTTTAATCATATACAATTTAATTTTTTTTAAATGTCTGATCAAGGTTTTCTGTGAACTGTATGAATCAAGATTTTAGCTACAACTATTCTGTAAAATTCAATAGTGTTTTACTTAGATTTTATGAGGGAACTAAATTCCTACTGCTATTTTGTTATTAAAAGCATTCGAAATTCAAAAGTAAGTCAACTGGTAAGTTTATTAGCAAATGTAAAACCAAATACATGAAAAATAACATACTAACCCAGTGTCAGTGTCAGAAAATAACGCTATACTCACTACTATGAATTATGGTAATATATCTGAATTAATAAATGAATTTTCGGTACAGCGAAAGTATTGTCAACAACGTGCATCGTTTTAAAATGAAATGTCCTAACTTATGCCGAATTCGTGCAGAAATTTATATTTATCATTTATTTTAATTTAATTTATTTTCAATTTTCTTTTTTAAAAGAACCATTCATGCAACCCTGCATGAGTTAAATAATAATAATAATAATAATAATAATAATAATAATAATAACCTTTATTGGCAAAGTTCAGCATTAGCTGTTCTTGCACTTAACCTTTACAATATTGAAATAAGACATACATTTAATTTAGGTATGATGTGAATATAGTACATGCGTTGTATTTACATAGTTTTAACAAAGTTATAAAAACAAAAATATGTCAAATGTATCTATATATCTACTTAACATAAGCAAATGTATGTATAAGGAATAAATGTTATACAATTCTTGAATAGAGATGACCATTTCAATATGAAACAGAAGTTATTGCATATTAAACAAGTGCTTTTTTAGTTCAACAGAAAATATTTGTGCTGACATGATTTTGAGGTTAGCTGGGATTTTGTTATAAACAGAGGCACAATTATAAGTAAATGAGCGTTGAAACAAGGAAGTGCGATGCTTGGGTATATGTAGTTCAAAATTATTTCGCAAAGTTCTGTTATGCAAATTGGACCTGACAAATATTTTTTCGAAATGTAAGGTGGAATATTTGAAGAAATGATTCGATGTGTGAAGCAGGCAAGGTGATGAATTCTACGGTTTTCCATATTTAGCCATTCTAGATTCTTAATTAGAGCAGAAGTTTTCTCAGTCCTCGGTACAGAGTATATAAATCGAGCACAACTATTCTGTACTTTCTGTATTCGTTGTTTATCCCGAACTGTTAAGCATGCGCACAATATCTAAGTCAGATGTCTACGAATATATTTTTTTTTTATTGGAGATAATCAATTAAAATAGATAATTATATACAACAATTTAGTTTTTATTGGTTTATCAATGATTATTTCTGATGCTCACATTTCATACGTCAAAACAAAGCACGAAATAAACTTCGAAACTGCAGCTATGCGCAAGCGCAGTATGCATTAAATTTATCATTTAATTTAAAAAGTTGAAATATAGTCATCTTATAAATTGAATTAGAGATAAATGAAAATTAAATTAAATATATGAGTAAATGGTTTCATATGAAAACATATACTTATCTTTAAATTTTAAATTAAATTAAATTTAAACGAAAATTTCTGCGTGAATCCGGGCATCAGTAGAAACAATATAAATTTTTGGAAGACAAGCGTGTTATATTCATCCTTATCGCACATGCTTTTTGTCATTGCAAATGAGATAGATAAATGAACACTAATTCCTTAATTCGTTCATGATAAAGATGACTTTGATCGTATTTCTTTAAAAAATTAACTATACCAGTACGGATGATGAAAGTACTATTATAAGTAGTCCACAGAATGCAAATTTACTGCATGTGATTCGATTATTTATGTTATCTCAATAACTAATACTACAATTTTAGTGTAGTATTGTGAATTGATCAAAAAGAAATGATACTTCAAAATCAAAATTAAAACTCAGAATTTATATTGCACAAAATTTTAAAACTGCTTTTTGACAATAAGTTTTGCTAGTACAAATATTAAAGAATGTCCAATCCACCATATATTTTGATTGTACATTTTTTTACAGGTGTCCCGGAATAACGTGAACAACAATTAAATTAGAAAATAGTTTACCCACTTAGAGGCCATTTTATAAGTATATTGTTTACCTGGAAATCAAACAGTGACCAAAAAAATTGAGCCTCTGCATTCGAAAAAAAAACTGTTGTGGCACAAGACCTCTCGCCAGTTCCATTTTATAACAAGAAGACTACAGAACTTTACCCAAATATTGTTTTTTTTTATTGTATTTAACATATCTTCTGCACACATACAATTCCAATTATAACTATTTTTCATTGTATGAGGAAGTTCCTAAATGTCAAAGATTCTTCCAATTCATTATCAAGATTGGCGGTATTTCTGAATGGATATATGCATTTTACCTATAATTTATTTAATAATAAAACATAAGAAAGATTAAATGTACTACCCAGAAAAAGCTATCAGAATATCACTAAAACTGTTGATTTTTGACATTAACTTTTGTCTTACAAACTATGTTATCAACATTACTATGTTATAAATATTTGAATTTGTCAACTGGTTTCCTTAGTGTAGTTTAGCCTCCTCGATGTATTACATCCGCTTATTCTATATATTATAGTGTCTTTATCTCTAAATCTATACAAGATATTATAAAAATTTGAATTGTATTAGATGGAGAATTGTATGCTCTTCAATATGTGTAATAATAAAAATTTCCTAGAAATTATATTTAGACGATTTTTTCTAAGAAACTACTACTTCCGGTTGTTCAATTGTTACCAAAACCTTTTCAGCTCTTCCCAAGAATGTCAGTTTGAATAGTTAAACATTCTTACGTCTTATAGTTTTTGAGGAATCGTCCCTCTAACATCCACACACATACACATACACACATACACATACACACATAGCACATACACTCATCCACACACACACAGTCACACACACACACACACACACACACACACATCATTGTAGAAATGTTATAATCGGATTCTACGGACCTTAAATCGTGCTTATTCACGAAAATCTGGATATACGATTTTTAGTGTGAATCTAATACCTGTTGTAGCGAGAGGTAAAAAGTACTTAAAGAATTATAAACCAAATTCCCATATTATTTAACGCTTGGAAGTTATTTGTGAAATAAAAAATTGCATAATTCATATTAATGGCTGGTTTTATAAACGACAGATAAATTTACTTCCAAAGTAAATAAAATTTATTTCTTCAAATGATATTCGAACTTTTGACAATGTTATACATACCATAAAATGAATAAAATTAATTCGAATTTGTTAATTAAAATAAATTTACTATGAAATTAAATTTACTTTGTTCTTTATGAAACCGGGGGTAAGCAAAATACCTTTAAAATAACCTCCCAATGAGACAACTTTTATCTTAATTACCCGTCTTCGTTCTCATGTTTAATGACAAAATATATTAATAATATTTTTTTTCTTTTCATAAATTTTCAGGCTCGTGTTACTTTAGGAAAACAAAACAGTTGAGCAGTGGCGTATTTAGGGAGGGGTAGCGGAAGAAACTGCATCCTCCAACATTCAAATAAGCAAGTCCGGGTCTTCGGGGCTCCCAGAGGATATGATATTTGTTTTGTATAACACATTTGTTGTTACTTATAAATTTAATTATATGTGGATTTATAGTAAATTGATTGACAATAAACAATCCGTATCTATTACTTAATACTCTCCTAGTAAATGGAACTTGTGGTTACGTCTTTGATTCAAGAAACTTGGCTCTCCAAAAAGAATTTCTGGATACGGCACTGCAGATATTCAAACGTGTAATCGCTCGTTGCGCCACTTTCAATTACTTTATTCCTTAACTAAGCTGGGTTTAAAATGATAAAATGAACCGAACTTATATTTCGATTTTGTTATACCGTTCATAGTTATAAAAACTTCACTAATGGCCGGTTGCGCCGTCACTTAAATTTTAAGCCTTCCTTAAATAGACAATATGGCATCGAAATGAACTGTCAAATGAATTATTATATATTGCTGTCAAAATTTCGATATGCAATTTTACTTCCTTATACGAAGTAAAGGAATTATTGTAATCGCGAAAAATTTCGGTTTCCAAATTTCAACGGATATGTCCATTTTGACCATCCCTGAATCCATTTTGACTAATTTCGTCGTGACGTCTGTTCGTACGTACGTATCTCGCATAACTGAAAAACGGGAAGCCGTAGAAAGTTAAAATATTGTATTTAGGACTGTTATAACATCTAGTTGTCCACCTCCCTTTTTGGTCATTACATAACTTTCGGAAGTGGTACTTTACTTGAAGCCTACAATAAATTTTAATGAAAAACTATATTCCAAAACTCCTCAAGTTTGGTGTATAATACTTTTATTTCAATGGGAATAACATAATAGATTTTAGTTAAAATGGTCTACCCAGAAGTTGTACTTACTTGAAGCCTATAATAGATATTTCATTTTTTTGGGTGCCCAGTCATATTGGGATTAAAGGAAATGAGATGGCTGATGAAGCAGCACGTATTGCGGCAGAAAATGACTCTGTTGATGTATCACTGATAAAACATTCAGACACATGTCTCCACCTTAAGAAAGAGGTATTGTCCATTTGGCAAAGAACATGGAATGAGGTACAGAACCATCTACGATCTATCAAGCCGTCTGTTGCACCAGTGCTACTTCCCAGTGATCTTAAGAGAAGGGAACTGGTCAAAATTCATCGTCTAAGATTGGGTCATACAAGGTTAACGCATGGTTATCGTCTAAGTAGGGATAACGCTCCTATGTCCAACAGATGTGATGTTATAATTACTATACATCACATCCTTGTTGCATGTCCAGAGTATGACCAAATCAGGCAACTTTATAAAATTGACCAGAACCTTTCTCTTATTTTGACAGATCATAACAAGTTAAGGAATTTTTTGAAATTTTTAAAAGCAGTGAATTTATATGACGATATTTAAAATTCTAAGTTTTTCTTCAAAAGGGTAAATTAATTACATTTATATTGTTAATTTCAAATTTTTGTAACTTTATATTGTGTATTGTCAAACCTTTATTTATATTGTTGTGTTATTTATTGTTATAAGTTATAGTTTTATATTCTTGTATTGTTATTTGTATAGTGTTATTGTTAATTTGTTATAGGGTAATAACCTTTGAAGTTGAAGCCCAATAAATAAATAATAATAATATAATAGATTTTAATGGAAAACTATATTAAAATATAATCGGAAACTTTTCAAATTTGGCATATAATACTTTTATATAAATGGGAATAACATAATAGATTTTAGTTAAAATAATCTAACCGGAAGTGATACTTTACTTGAAGCTGTTATCAGTTTTTCTTGAAAAAATGCTGTTATTTTGATTTTAGAAATAAATGCTTCAAATGAAAGTTTTATAGAATTGAATTCTGCGTATCAAACATCAAGCATGATTATATTAGCTCTTTGTATAAGCGAGATATGTAAATTTAAAAATTACGTACTTTTTGGTTTCTGTAATTAAGTTTGCTATGAATTAGAACAAAAAATAACAAACAAATAAAGAATTTAATGTCAATGTCAAATTATGTTAAATAACTGCAATTTTAAGGTTGGGTCTGTTATAATACATACATATTTTAATTATTAACAAAATATGTATAGTGTAACAGGCGTACAAGGAAGTCATGTGGTGTCCACATCAGATATTTTTATTTAAGGATCGTTTAAAATTTAAGTTTTATTGGTGCAACTGGGCATAAATGTCTCATTTATAAACAGAAATAAGATTTTCTAATGATTTGTTTATTGTTCAGCTATGTAAAGGCTATGTCTAAAGAATATTTACTAATTATAATTACAAAATATATTTTAATTTAAAAACATTTTTATACGAATTGGCATTTACATCAAAATTTAAAATAACACCTGACGTGCTATGTTGCGTTCGTGATATAATTATCTTATAAATGATTAAAACAAAACTTGGTTTTACTTACATGTTCTCTAAGTTTAATAATGTGCTATGTTGCGATTTGTGGTATAATTATTTTATAAATGATTAAAACAAATCTTGGATTACTTACATGTTCTCTAAGTTTAATAATTTCTAAATAAACTAGGAAAGAGTGAAAAGATAATGTCAGCCACCGGGATTTGAACCCAGACCCACTGTCTTGCCGGGACAACGCTCTACCAATTGAGCTATGGCGGACTCCTCCCGTTGTCTCACATTATCTTCCACGAATATTAGACTGAAAGATTCTCATTTTTTGAGAATACTCAGCGTCACGTATTGATGTGGGGTTACGGTTTAACCACTACATTTAAACATCAGTGACTTGTCGTAATCTATAATTATAAATATTTGATATGAACTTTGAGTACGCAGCCTATATATTCTAAATAAATTAGGAAAGATAATAATATCCTTAAAAATTATTTCATTTACTTTAAAATATCAAAACAAATATTCCAGTATCGAATTTGTTGACAGAAGACAATACCTTCCTTACCTAAAGGTGACTATAGGTCTTTATAAGGGATAAATTAAATATTGAAATATGAAAATTTCAAAACAGCATTTTCAAAACAAGGTCATTGTTTCTATTGTAAATTACTACAATAATTCTTTTAGAAATTTTATTTAATAAAACTTAACATCCTTACAACTTAAATTCGTTAAATTTTTATTTAAATTGTTGATAAAACTAAGTATTAGGTATTCATTTTACATTAAAAATTAAAATATTTTAGAAAACATATCTTGCTATGTGTCATTAGAACGACAAAATGTCCGTAATATTAATAAAAATCGGCGATTATTTATGTTGGTATTATTTTTATAATAAATTAAATAAAATGAAATTCGTCAATTCAAAGTGATGACCCGCCCAGAACAACTTATAAAAGCTGTATTCTAGTTATACTACTATTCTAATTACCGTAACTCAATTTTCGAACTCTTGTTTTGTTTTCTACTGAGAAAAGTTTGTAAATGTTAAACGGGAAATATAGTTTTTAATTTTCCATTAACCTTTACCTATTATTTTTAATTAAAATTTAAATTCAATTTCTTTGAAATTTAATGATAATTAATAAACAGTCAGAACAATAGATCTGGATATTATTGCCACACAGCAGCACAACAAACTAAACATATAATGTTTCCAGGAATTTAATTTTCAGTTAATTAAATGTTTAATATTGAAATACAACAGAAAACTGTAACACTAACTTGGAAAGCAAACTGAAAATCCGTGTAATTTCTGGAATACATTTACATTGATTACCTTTCTTGATAAGAAGGAAGAGTTTTTATCAAAGTTGAATTTCTCCGTCAAATTCGTAATAAGAAAGTTTGTACAAAATGTTGGTCTGAATCGAAACGCCTATACACATTGTACGGAATTAAACAGTTTTGAATATATCGATTCTCATCCGTAGTTGGAAAGTTTGTACGAGATACGAGATGTAAATACGAACGAGAATTCTTACGGAACGTAAGTGACGTAAAATAAGGATTTGCCGTAAGTGGGAGAAAGTTTCATTTCTTGTAAGATCTGGGTTAGTTCTTCATACGAACACCAGGTTCCGTTCATCCATCAGTTGGAATTCGATACACGCGTGAGAATAATTTAAGTTTCGAGTACTTTCAAGCTATTTCCACAAATTATTTATTACTTCTACAATTCCTCTTACAGAGGAATCAATTTAAGAAAGGAAGAAACTTCAACAGCGGTTTTCCAAAAGGTAAAAAATACGACATCAATTACCTTGTCATATAAAACAAAGTAACAATCAAAAACGTGATAGTAATTCTTTTATAGAAGTAGTGGTTGACGTACTTGATATTCCGCACAAAATTTAGTTAGCTGTATTTTTTTTGTTATTTCAACAATATGTTTTTGCCGTGTATATCGAAAACTTTGTATTTTAAGTTTCCAAAACAAAACCATTTTTGTTGTGTATAAAAAGTATTATTTGCTGTAAAATATTAGTCATGGTAGCAATTAATATTAGTAGTATTAAGCAGTCATTTTGTTACTTTGTTCAGATTACAAAATCATTTTGCAACAATTAAAAATTTTTAATCTGTTACTGGGACAATTCTATTATTTTTTTTCCTGTGACATTATATTTTGTAAAGATTACAAATTCTTCTTCCCGCCATATACTTTGTACAGGTAACTAAAACTTTTGTGCAGACAGGGTATTCCCTGTTATACAACATAATTCACTGTTCGTGTTATACTATTGTACGTCGTGTCGCAATTACTTGCGCTGTTAAGTTTTGCCTGTGGAAAATTGTGTTTTAAAAGTGCTTGTTTCTTGTGCCCGTCAATATAAATGGATGATTTTGTAAAAGATATTTTAAAACAATGGCAATTAGAGTGTCTTATTGAGAAATTTGAAGGTATGTATCGATTACTGATAAATCTATATAATTTAAGTGAATATTGTTTCATAAGTTATTTTTTTATATAATATTTGTTACATGTATATAGATTATAATTATAAATAAATAAAATTATTATAATACGCATGTATTTAATTTTTACCTTACTACCTCATTAATGCATTTGTATATCTATCAAAATTAATTAATTTCCAAAACAAATCCATAGTTATTAATGGTAACTTATTTTATTTGTCCGCATAACAAATTTATATTTTTTAATAGTAACTTAATTTATTTGTTCGTATAACAAATTTATACTTCTTAAAGGTAACTTATTTTATTTGTTCGCATAACAAGTATCTTTTGTTATATATAACAAAACTGTATTTGTTTCCACAACAATTTTTTACCAGCAAATTTACTTAGGTAACTGTAACAAATATATTTGCTGGTCCTATATTGACAAAAAAAAAATTGCTGCTGAAACTCATTTTTGGTAATCACAACAAAGTTTTTATTTACCGTGTAGTCAAATAAAAAGTAGGTAGGTAATGATTTTTTTTTCGTCACCTTTAGGTAAGGAAGGTATTGTCTTTGTTCAAAAAAATCGGTAGTGAGTTTTTAATGAATAAGCACGTTTCAGGGTCCCAATGATTGTGTAATAACATCTCAGATATTTCAATAACATGTAACAATTAATTAAGCTGAAATTTGCTACACCAACATATACATTACTTAAGCCCTTCACATCAGTTCTTGTCTTGATGTTGTTGCGATCAACCCTGATTATGTAGCATATCAAGAAATAATCGTTTGGAGAAATTTTGTTCCTCCCTCATCTTGAATTTTTTTAAATTGGTGGTATGATTGTTTTAATGTATTGGAATATTTTGCCAGAGCGCGTTTGTTCTCCATGTTGTTTTGTGTTGATCTGTGATGTTCATCCATCCTAAGTTTAGAATATCGTTTTGTTGTACCTACATATGTAGCATTACAATTTCCAATTAAACTTTGTAAACTACGTTTGATTTGTAGTTCTATTTATAAGTACGAGTATACACGAAAACTTTGGTTTTGTAAGAATAAATGCTGTACTTATTCATTTACAAAATATATTAAAAGGAAGCATTTGTTAAACATGATGAGAAGTAAATGAAAATATTTACGGGTTAAGGAAAAACGGTAAAATTGTGCACCTTGTCTAGTAAATATAAAGAATGCAACATCTTTTATATAAATGCAAAACATCGCATTTTAAATATCTAATACTTAAAGACGAAAGAGACAAAATTAATACCTAGACAGATGCAGAAACGAAGAAAATAAAAACAAATTATTAAAATATCTTTCAGAACTCATATTATAAATTGGAAAAATACTACCTTTTTTTAAAATAAAAACAAATATTAGAAGAAAGAAGTAGACCGTATTTGCAGTGTACGTGAAAAGTCATTAATACATCTGTTACATAATTACAAAGACCTTCCAAGAGAAGCCAATGGGCTACATCACATCCTAGACGAGACCGGTAATAAGAAGAGGAAAAAAACGAATAAATTATAATGCAAAACAGAAAATGTTTAATATGCCAATCAAATTTATTGATTAAAAAAGAACATGTTTCACTAAAATCTTGAGGCAGGCTTTTACAAAAGCCGTTTAGATGTGAGCCCACCCATCATACACATAGACGGTTGTTGTCGCCATCTTCTTTCGTCATCCCCTTCCTAGCTTCTTGGCGTAAAACCGAACCCGAACCAGGTCTTATCATTATTTCATTTCAATTACATTATCGCCTGCATATAACCATATCACAAATGAATAAATAAATATCTTTTTCCATGACTGAGAGTAAAAGTCAAAATCTATGAACTATGGTATTAAAATGGAAAGAGTTCACCATTTTTCCTCTAGAGAAAAATGTGGACATTATTCCCATAGTGGAGTTTTTATTATTTTAACAGGTGATGACATTTACTGCTTCATTATGTAGATAATAATTATTTGCGATCCTTGCTAAATGATTAATTTATAGAAATGGCCTTAATAGATCAAGGAGATTTTAAGCCCACGTCTATGAATTTAGCTTTATTATAGGTACAGGGTAAACCATGTATTCTAAGGGTGGAAGGATCATGCCCCGCTTTATTCCGAATTAAGTTTAATTGCGATATTTACCTAGTCCTACAAGTTCTGTGTATAGCTAGAGAACTTTTTAGGATATAGGCAAAATATATGAAGACAGAAGAACTCAAATTACACTAGCTAATGCGCAGAAATTATTATTCCTCCAGCATAATTTAAAAAATGTAATTTTGAATATTATTTTTTTTGTATGTGTTGTTATTGTTTAAAAGGTATATAACTTTTAATTTTGTATGTCACTTTGTGTGCTTTATTATGTTTTATTTCAATTAATATAATAAGTATATTTTTATTACCTACATATAATAAAATAAAATTAATAAATAATATTCACATGTAGGATAATATTTAATAAAATGATTCGGCTGAATTTTCTGCGGCTGGAAACGGAATTCCGGTCGAGATCGGTCGGATTCGGTATTAAAGCCGGATTTTCGTTTCATCGCTAAAAAGACCATGTCAGCATATTCCACATTAGTGAAAGTTCTAGGCACAGTTCGTGTTACTGATACTTCAAATAAAACAATAGGTGAGCAATAGCAACTTAGCATTCTTATTAGAATAGACTTTTTATTATTAAAGATTTTGCTT
This sequence comes from Ophonus ardosiacus, assembly GCA_943142095.1. Classification (NCBI taxonomy): domain Eukaryota; kingdom Metazoa; phylum Arthropoda; class Insecta; order Coleoptera; family Carabidae; genus Ophonus; species Ophonus ardosiacus. The sequence continues at coordinate 23,743,969 of OW964824.1, forward strand.
GTTTCAGTCCATATCTCCAAAACGGAGAAAAAATTTCTCATAGTTTATATAAACTTTTTTTTACTTAGAATAACCCCTAGAAATACATGGTGAAAGTATGTCACTTTCTTTAAAGGGACACCTGTTGTATAATTATCAAGATTTCGAGGGAAACAAGTTTAAAATTGCCGCATTGACAGCATCAACAACTATATATGACGGTTCTTTAGAACTAAACAAGTGGATCCTGAACTAAATTACAATTACTGAAAGCAATTTTCAACAAACTGTCAACATATTATTGTTTTCATGTGTAACGATTCAGCTGTTAACAAATTTCTGTTGCCTTCTAGAACGATGCAAAGGCTACTAAAAGTAGCAAAGTTACAAAAAAATTAGAAATTATTTATTTTTTTAGAAATAACATTGTCCACCTCCAGGTCATGGAAAAATAACATATACACCTCTCGATGAGTAATACATTCCTCTCCCTTGTTATATAAAATATTACTGCACCGATTTGTACATCGGTAATCAATTAGGTGTTCCCTTCTCGATTTAATTCCTTCATTGACAGTGTCTCTGGCTGGCGTGAACAGTGTAGCCCTAATGAAAATTCAAACACTATGGTAGGTGTGCGTGGTTTTTGCATAGGGCGTTAGGGTTGGTATAAATCACACAGACCCACCCATCTCGGCTTGTTTTGCTGCGAAAACTTGCTCTGGCGTCCGCTGGTCTTCATTAACAGCTAGAGATTTACATTGGTGCGATCGGTTTTGCTGTTTATTTCAATGGGAAAATACGAATTTTCGATACAGTTACTAATTGAATCCAATAAAAAGTAAAGAGGAATTTGTGAATAAACGGAAAATATTAATACTTAAGTAGGTTTTGCCAATTTTTTCGATCTTCACAACATTCACTTCAATTTTGTAAAAAAATTTAGCAACATTGTTATAGCGGAGAATTGTAAATAATTATTAATAACTACAAATAGTGAATAAAACATGAATAGGATAGGATTTACGTTAGTTTCCATTGTTTGTAATTTTAAGTATGTTGTTAGACTTAGAAACCTTCTTACAGAATTGGGATAAATGAATTAAAGTGTAAATAATGTTTATATAGCATTTAGTGATAAAATATTCAATTGAATTACGAGGGGAATTTATTATGATATCTACATTTGCTCTACAATAAAAGACAAGCGATTGTAATTTTCCTCCCAAATTAGTACAAATTGAAAGAGTTTTGCAGTTTCTGTAAATAAAGGGTGTGAGTACAAGAGAATATACAATTTATAACAGAAGAGGGCAACGGGCAAAGAAAAAAACAGCAAAAAAGTTGAAGATTTGTTTGTAACATAATGAAATATGAAATATTTACCAGTCGAGGACGAGTTTGGCATCCGAAAGAATCGAGGGCTGCCAATTTAGTCCGAGACTGGTAAAATATATTTATTCACAATGATTATAGTAATACACCGATTCCTAACCTTTCGGAAGTTGGGAAATATGTCATTCCTAACTTTAATGACAATCTCTTGGGTTTGAAATAACAGATTTCACTTCCATCTCTTGAGTTGGAAATGTTTATGTAAAGGTGGCCTAGCAACATTGTCACAGGTCCTTATATTAAAATAAGCTAAAACAAATTTTAAGAAAGCTGTCAAAAATATTAATAAAATTAAAGTTTATAACTCACTGATTTATTTTGAAAGTTATTTATATAAAATGTGGATATTGTGAATAAAATACATATAGTAAGTATACATAACCTCGGTGGGAGTTTCATCGCAGCCTCGCGCTTTATCTCTCAATTTGAAAATTTTTCAAAATTTCGTGCATGTTTTGCATTTTTAACATTTTACGACTTAAAATAGAAATTAAACTTGTTTGGTTCAAAAATATCTAATTTTTGCATTAGAATATAGACATGGCAAGATGGGTCTGTTATTTCCGAATCATTTTATGTATGAAAACAATAATAAACACTACTCTTTGTTTGTACCCCATGAACTAGCGCGTCAGAATGACGTAAGTATATGCAATAGAACAGGTAACAGTATACAGTTGGTAACTAAGTAGTAAACAAAAAAAAAAAGTTTTTCTAGTATTTTGAGGTTATATAAGAATTGCAATGTAACTGTAAAGTCTACACAAACTGCTTAAAAATGATACAAAGTTTAATTCTTATTTAAAATTTATCACAAACATAATTTTTATTAAGGTACACGGGGGTAAGTGAGACCTAACATTTCAATAGTTCAACTTTTCCGCGTTGTAATTGCTGTTCTTATAGAAGGAATTTACTGAAATTTTCAGGGCATACTGCCAAGCTTATTTAAAGATGACATTTAAAAAAAAAACAAAAATGTACGTAGATTTTTTATTTGAAATTTAATTCCTTCCTAGGTCAAAGATTTTCACTACCCAAAAAAATTGGGGCAAGTGTAAATCCTGTGTCTGAATTTCTGCAAAAGCATGGAAACTTTATTGCAATAAGTGCAAATGAAAGAGTAAACGAAACATGATCATATTTTTTTAATAATAAAGGTATTTGGTATATATGTATATATTTTGATCAAATATAATTTTGAACTGAAATTGCGCTGTTTTATAAATATTTGGATTGATTGTTGTTATAAGTTGGTAAAGTTTTCTTACGAATATAGTACCGAAATAAAGTTATTACCGTTTCAAAGAAAATTACGTCATCGGGTGTTAAACAATTCCTAAATAATAAACAAAACCCAACATAATAATAAAGTTAAGTGTCGACGCATCTACAACATTTAATGACATGACGCGCTAACAGCTGAAAAAAAAAATAGCACAGTGTATAATTGACATTATAATACACCTACTGAACCATAAATGATACTACTAGAGCAATATTTAAATATGAAAATTTGCATAAGTTACACTTACCCCAAATTCACACTTACTCCGGTGTACCTTGAAGAATTTATTTTTTGTTATTGTTAATTAAATACATTTACTAACAATTTATATGTTTCTTCCTATCATGGCAGTTTTATGAAGTATTACAGAATTAAAGTGTTTTTAATGTTTGTCATTTTAATTATTATTCAAATGTGCCTACACGAATTAATTTAATGTTTTTATGCATAAATATTTTTTACATTGTTTCACATTCAATGTAAAATATTAAAATTATTGTATTTTAATATATTAGTTATTTATATTGAATTCAAATTTCAATTAAATATTATGAATATATTTTAGAGATGAATAATTTTACAGAAAATTGATATGATCATATTACAATAGGATAAGAGAGTATACTCGATTTTAACATTATAAAAACATTTGTGACCTATTAATATTTGAAAAATTAAATTACTAAATTTAAAATCATAATCAATCCGATGCTTTCCTCCCTTAATTTCGTTGATGAACGCATACTCTCATGTAGAGCAAATATTTTAATAATAAATATTGCCTATACAGATTTAACCCACACTAATTTTCTCTATCGAATATTGGTAAATATGTTATTAATTCCAACGTAAACAAAAAATATCATATTGAAATAAGCTCGTGCAAGATTATAATTATTTCATTAATCAGAGATATTAATTTGGTATGTTATCGAGTTTGTTGACTTGCACAAAATTTATTTTTCGTTAGTCCGCAAATGACAAAGGTAATGTAAGTAATGCTAAATAAAGATGATAGTTTATAGATTTTTCGTTAACTCCGACAAAAGAATAAAAGTCATATTTTTTTCTCTACTCCCGTTGTTAAAATGTTACTTAACGTCGTGGTTTCTATGGCGCTAAACATCTTAATCACAGCGTGACAAGCTGAGGTTTTGATCGTATTGGACACGTATAGAAAACAACTGACATTTTATACTTTTAAAAAGAAAAATGGAGAAAACAAACATTTATCTTACTAAAGTTTAAATAAAATTACTTTCGTCTTTATATTTATTCTCTAATCAGTAAATATTTGTAAAATATTCAGGTTCTAATTTAAATAACAAAGAATCAAAATAAAACATCTGTTGTGGCCAGCCCTGTATCTCCCCCTCCCGGCCGTACTGTGATGCCATAATTAGCTAAATTGTACAATAAGGTAAAAATATACTTCTCTTGTGAAACTAAACCGAGTGTTATTACTTTTTTTTAAACTTTTATTCATTTAAATACATACCTACCTACTTATCTCGCTACATACTTATTAATGCTGGAAACTATATATGCATTCGTAAAACTATATTGTTTTATTTATTATATTTATATAGAAAATCGAATGTTCCTGTGGTGACTATTGAACTTTCTCAACAATGTGGAATGTGAAACGATTTTACTCTTATCATTAATATTTCTCCAGATACCTTTAAAAAATATCGAAAATGAGACACCTGTGCATATCTAATAATTAAAAAATAATGTTAAAATATTACTTTTCCAAGAAATAACTTAATAATAAATAAAATAGAGTTATAAAAATAGCATGAACTTCTACGTTATAAACTCCCGACATGATCCTTACTGTGTTACAAGTAATTTAGTTGTGTTGTTTTTTTGGAGTTAATCCTGTATAGTCCATTATCTTTACCGTAACTGTTTCACGTCTTAAGTTTAATTTATCCCTGAAGAACTATTCGCTCTTAATAAACTCGTTTACTATTTTACTGCTCTTTATATGATTCTCTATTATAAATCTAGAGCCCGACAAACAAGTACATTAAAATACACGGAACCAGAAACCATTAATTAGCAAATTACAGTTTATTATAAAATCAAATTTTGATTATTCTGGAAATCGGCAATTAAATATGAAAAAATAACAAATTATACCGCTATATTACCTGTAAATTAGAATCGTTTTAATTAACGGTAACAGAAGGAATTTCTAAATTGCCTATTTCCGAGTAATTGGATCATACATTCATACTACGAGTATATATGTAAATAGGTACACGATTATTGAAAATATTTCTGTAATAATTATATTCTCGTATTTATTGCGGTTTGTTTAGAACATTCAGCATAAAACTAGATTTTATGCTATTACCTAAGAGATAACTCGAAAAGGAAATGTAGGGTGATTTATAATGGTTGAAACAAAATTAAAACCCTATATTGGAGAGTCATTTTGAAGGTGTAACTAATCAGATTCGTTTTTATTAATAACTCTGGTACTAGTTAAACTAAAATTTAGAAACTTAGTAGGTATGAGGATACTACTTACTTAATTAGGCTCATGCTTAAAAATATTTTGTTTCTGTATCCCAACCTGAAGCGTCTCATATGAGGAAAAGGAAGTCATAAACTTTTTTGCTGTTATATTTCTACTCATTATTTTTTTTTTATTTTTACCCATAAAATATAAAAAGATATTCTAGATAAAACTTGATAAACGCAGTAGTTTTTGAGATATTTAATTCTAGAACATTTCAAGCAAAACAATTAATTCAACAAATATTAGTTTATACTTCATATTGATATTTTTTTGCACGATCGGTTTTTTTATGTTTACTGTTTAGGATGTCCAAGGCAGTAGGTTTTATTTGCAAATTACTGTCGCTAAGTGATTGGGAGCCGAAACGGTAGGTAAGTAAAAAAATTCTGATGTGGCCAACACAAAACCTCCCGCTATTTAATTTTTATTAATTGAAATGCATACCTACATATTTACTAATATATGATAACACTACAAGCCTTGTAGGCCCATGGCTTCTTGGATCACTCTTCTCCATTCCATTCGGTTCATCGCTTTTCCTCCCATCTTCTTATCCCTAGTTTCTGAATGTCCTCTTGGATTGCGTTGAACCATCTTCCCTTCGGACGCTCTCTCCTCTTTTTTGTCTCTACACCTCCTTTAAACATCATTTTTACGACTCTATTGTCCGGCATTCGCACTATATGTCCCAACCATCTATGTCTTTGCGTCTTTATCACACCCGTAATACTAATATCACCATATAAATCCATTAGCTCTTTGTTGTCTCTGTGCAGCACCAAATCATCCACTTTCTTGCCACCGAATATTATTCTCAGTATTTTCCTTTCCCACACCTCCAGTCTTTCATGATTTGTTTTGTTTAATGTCCAAAGTTCACTCCCATATAAAACCGTCGGCCTAATTATCGTTTTGTAAGTCCTAATTTTAACTTCTCTTGATATTTACATTAGTGACATTTACCAATAGTTACATTTATTTGAAATATGACCTGTGTAACAAAGGAATTGTGTTTATCTTAGGCTTCGGGTATTTCTGAAGGTTAAAAATATTTAATAAGTAATATAATAAGAAATATTAAATGAAATTCATAAAAAAAGCCTTCAGTAATGTTTTTGGTCTTTTGACCCTGAACTTTATCTGTTAATTACAAACATTTTAATTTTTCCATTTGTTTTCCATGGGCTGCGAGATTCATTTACAACGTATTATTTTATATATTTATATTTCTCTATCTCTAACAAATTTTCAATGTATAGGATAGAGATTTTTATTTTCTTTAATTTTTGTAATAACATAAATTTTCAAAAAATAATATTTATTTTTTTTATGAAACTAGTACTTTTGGTTGTCCAATTGTTACCAAAATCTAATCAGCTCTTCCCGGTAATGTCAGATTGAGGAAACCGCAGTTGAACATGTCTTAAGTCGCATTTGAGAAACTGTGCCGCCAAAATTCACACTCACACACACACACACACGGACATCATCGTAAAAATGTTATAATCGGATTCTACGGACCTTAAAACGTGCTTATCCACTGAAATCTGGATATGCGAATTTTAGCATGATTCCAATAACTACCGAGAGGTAAAAAAATAATTAATTACTAACATAACTCTCCCAACTTAACTTCAAATATCGCATAATAACTAGCGTGACTGCCGTATGTAAATTTCTTATAAATTTTCGTCCTAAAATGATTAAAAAGTTAGAAAAATTCGCTGTCAACTTGTACATCAAGTAGAGTGGCCTATTTGTCGTTTACAAGATGAAAACTAAAACATATTATATACGACGTAGTTGCCCGAGTCTTGCACATTTGTCAGTGTAATACGGCCTTGCCAAAATCAGTAATATGTGAGATTATTCTGAAAATGTTGCTAGTTTATCTCTATTTTATTCCGCCTCTACATTAGATCACAGGAAGTGTGAAGTTGAAACTACATCTGTGTAAGCTGCAATGTTAAACTGCTTAACGTAGTTACAAAGCAGACTGCGCGACACAAATAAACTACAATTTTGTAAAGATTAGTATGAAATACTGCATTTCATGTGAGGATATGCATAGTAAATAAGTTTGTGAAGTTATACATAATTTTAATAGAACGTTCTACATTAATTAAAAATTCAAACGAAAATTTCATCTATATCTCCGCAAATTTAACTTCCATTTTATAAACTATAAATAAAAATAAATGGACCATATTAACAGAAGCTATTGCAATTACATAATTTTCCACAAAAGTATGATATGCGATCAAATTAAATTTCTAACTTACCCCAGTTTAAAAGTTGGATTCATAATTATTTAAAATTATCAATTTTAAAATATTTGGCGAAACCGGTCTAATTTCGACGAAATAAATTGAAAACCATTGTTCGAGATTTTCTCTGATTTTTTTTAAAAGATGTTCTTTTCTTATTTAAATAAATAATAATCGTGAATTTTTAACGTATGAGGGAGGAAAATTCAAGAATATAGTGTATTGAAACGAAGAATATGAGACTTTGCAAGACATCATTTTAATAATTAAGTACCGGAGAATTACTCGAAAAATTGAATGATGGCTTAAACTTAGCAAAAATATGTTTCCGAATTTCTAAAGGTTTAAACTAGTTTTTAAGATGCTTAATACATATGTACAATATTTTATCTACGATAGAATTTAAAAATCCAATAAATATGAAGAAAATACTTTTATTTATGAATTAGGATCACAATAAGAAGTTTGCCATTATAACAAACTATTCATGTAGGTTTTGCAAATTTAGCGTGTTTAAAAATTTTAATTACTCGGTGCTCGGCAATCCGTGACTAATAAAATCTTGTTACTAAACAAACGTTTTGCAAACTTAAGACTAATAACTATATGTTAATTTTACGCACAGCAGTATAAAAAATAATTTTTAAACACTTTATTGAAGTTTTTTCGTTACAAAATCCAAATATTTTCAAGAACAAAAATCTTCTTATTTCAACACTATTCATTTAAGACTGTGGCAAAGTTTCGTCACACATAATAAACATAAAAACAAAATGTTCAGTACAAAATTTTATTTTACGTCCCTTAAATGATCCTTTTATTAAAAAAAAAAAACCCTGGGACTTGTTTTGAAGAAGGAAATGATCTTCAAAAAAAATATAAAGTTAGGTATTTTTCATCTTTTTATTATTTTATTAAAACAAATTTAACCCTTTAAATAAATATTTCCAAATACAGATGCCGACTAATTTGGTTCTTATGTAATTACATACGCTCAAGCGTTGTTTGGTTTTTGACTAACTCGTGTTATTCATATTGTGACGCGACCGTTGTCCAACGATATGGCACAATAAACCGAAAACATCAATAAATAATTTGGTTTTTATGGTAAAGTTCAATACAAATCCTTTTTCCCAGTCCATCGCACTTCGCACAACTGTTAGTTGCAAGCATGTTTCCCTGTTTAATACGTACTCGTAGATAGTGCTGTACGGATTTCTTAATGTTGTCTAGAGATATATGCGGCACATCAATGATTTTTTTAAAAACAAATTTCACTTAAATGAAATTCGTTGTTTAAGCAAGAGGTAATTTCAGAGTACCTACTTAATTGAGGGACTCAAAGGAAAACTGGATAATTTTTCAAAAGATTTGGTATACTCGTAAGTGTATGAAACAATTCTAATGTTACTAACATCTGCAGTTTAGAAAGTTCAGACTCATAAGTTTTTCATTTAAAGTCTAACTTTACTCATTGTTTTCTCTGCTTTTAGATTTTCTCCACTTTATACCACTTTCTCAACGAGTCGTTCAATTATTTATTATCCTTTCCGATGCACTATTTTTAAAGGTAATTATTTATTTATAAATTCAATACCACACAAATACTGTATACTACTACAATTACGTATTTTTCTCCCTAATTGCGTTTCAATGTGACACCATGTTATTACCCAGAAGAAATATCAATAATAATACTCCAATATACAACAGTCATTTTACGACGGGGCATTTTTGACATCCGATACATTTTAATACCTCGAGCTACATATAGCTGATATTGTAATGACATACACATACGATACGATTACTCGAAAATCACACGCTTTGCAACAAAACGAGTTGATATGATAGGAGGATTTTTACTGCTCATTGTCAATCAGATTTAGAATTACACATGGATATGATGATATGAACATTTTTTTATAATTTGATATAAACGCTAATAGGGATATAAAAGCAAAATGAGTGCATCAATGATTATTATTATTTTAAGAACCAAATAATAGGACAATAAAATATATCATGTACTTGCATATTGTTGAATTTATTTATAAGCTATAAACAGTTTTTAAACAATGATAAGTAATATCAAAATTTCCTTTGTATGATCTATGTTCATAGTCTGATTTAGGCCAAGGAAACTCAGGCATTTGCTTAGTGCCCATAGACAAATAGTGCCCGTAATCCCCGAAAGACGTAAACTGTGTAAAAAAAATGTTTAATTACAATAAAGTGTGGCGACACACACATACATCTACATATATACACACACACACACATTCATAATTATATACTGTAATTAATTATGTAAATAAGTTTTATATTGCGCTTACTATAAATATTGTATTTCTTAGGTGTAGGCATGTCACTATTCACAACTTCAAAATCTGTAAGATTTCTCCACCTGCTTCGCCCTACTCAACTGCATTTTTAAACATCTGTTTTTCATATATTATCACTTGTGATGGCCTCTATTCTCATGCATGTTTTCTTTAGCTATCAGGGAGTCACCTCCTAGTGTTCATTTATTCCTTTTTCTCTATGCAGTTTCTCCTCTGCTGTCCTACGCTTTATCATTCTTTTGTAAATAAATATCCTTTCAACAAATATATCAATTATAATCCTATCTCCTGAAAACACAGTCTTCCACAAAAAAAAAAAATTAACTACAATGACAAAAATGATTAATCACACAAAAATATAATTATATTAATTGTTGTGACTGTAAGCCGCTTTAAGTTTTTCGGGTATAAGTACTCAAATACATATGTATATAAAGACTGTAAAGAATCTTGTGAATATATGTACCTCGGTTTATACTTCTACAATTTAACTACAACAAAGAAAATTTTAATAGAATAATAAAACCGGCTAATTACTCAAAAAAAGAGAATATAATACCTAATTGCTATTGTTTGTTTTTAGTTTAAACAGGGCATATGTATATGTATCAAGACTGTAGACAATTTTTTTTGTTTTTTTCTACACATTTTAGTTACAACAAAGAATACTTAAGTACAATAAAGAAAATGTGATTACCACATTGAAAATGGCTATCTAGTTACAGAAAAAATTGATTATAAGAATCGTCGGTACTAGTATTTCAATATGAACCCGAAAAATATATTCGCCTGAAGCTCTTAAAGTAGGGTCAGCGCAACATAAAAAATAGAAGCGTACATAGTACATTTTAATATCAGCATCTTGTTTTAATTATCAATAAACTAGGTAAGTGATAACTTAAAAATTGTGTGTAAATTACAAAATCTGGAAGTAGGGTTTTGGTTAAAAACCGAGAATAGTAGATTTTGTACTATGGTTCGCGCCACAGTACAGCCCCGAATTCTTAGATTTATCTTACTGACTCCAAAACCACTTTGAGATTGTCGTTTACAACCGCTTTAAACACGGGAAGAAAAAAATCCTTTTCTACAAAAAGACTAAGTACCTAATTATTACTCATTGCGTTCCCTTTTTTTAAAAACAGATTTTCTGGTAGCGCTACTAAACCTTTAAAAAGTATAAATTAAGAGTAGGTAATTTTAAAGTCACATATTAAAAGTTTACTTCTCTCGCCTTTACTGCTAAAGTATATTATACAGCAAGGGAGAGAAATGCATGACATTTCCAGCGCACCAAAGAAAAAATCGCATTTTCTTGAGGAGTACCTGTATACTTTGTTTTCCATGACCGGGAGGTAGAAAATTTTGAAATTTTATTGAGTATTGTGCCACATTTAGCAGCTTTCAAAATTGTTTTACCAGAAAACATATTTATTGACATTTGAATCGTTACACATGACAGCAGAAATTTGTTGATAGTATGTTGAAAATTACTGTCAACAATTGAGGAGCGAGCACGCATAACAAGTTAACTCCATTTTACAAATATTGGAGTAAATCGCAAAAATGTTCTCATGTAAAATCCCTTTGGAATTTAGTTAACTGATTTATTTCATTCTGTTGATAATGTTAAGCAGTTTAAATACCCACAATACAGCATATTTTGGTTCAGCCATTTTAGTGTTGTTTAAAAAAACTTTTGGATTTAACACGGTTTGGTTGATAGGGCTTAATACATTTTTGTGTTATTCTTATTTATTTGGTTATTATAATATAAAAATTACAAAAACTAAAAGAAAAAATATACAAAAACATTTAAAAACGTTGATTAAATACAAAAAAAAAATAGAGTTTGCTCAAATATTGCTGTAACTTGGCATTTGACGCACTTTGCTTGATTTAGCAGCTTTTGGCACCCATTTTCTATAGGATATAACATAGTTAACTTGTTTCTGAGTTCACCAATGAATTTAACTCATACCCTAAACATTAATGTTTAAAATAAAAAAAGTTGATTTTGATCAAAAGTGAATTTTACCCATCACACATGCTTCCTCCTCAATTGTAAATTAGTTCAGTTCTACACTTAACTGCGTGAAAAGGTTGATGCTGCCGATGCGGTAGATTTAATCTTCTTGCACCCGAGATTCAGATAATTGTATGATAAAACATTAAATGTCTATTTGTCATAATAATAAAAACTTCCCTGCAGGAATAATGTCCACATTTTGTCCCTAGAGGCAATTTTGATATTAAAAAGAAATTAATTTTTACTCTCGGTCATGCAAAATATATTTATATTCATTGAAATTAATATTTCGAGCAACGTCATTTTCTATGGTAGTATTGCTAAAGAATCTAATCTTTACCTGCCCATTGTACAACGCAAGCAGTTTTTTACCTTCCGTCACTTTTAGGTAAGGAAGGTATTGTCTTTGGTCAAAAAATTCGGTGGTGAGTTTTTAATGAATAAGCACGTTTTAAGGTTCCTACTATACGAATTTACTATTTTTAAGAGATGGAAGGATTGTATCGTAGAAGACTTGAGAGAGGAAGAACTGTGTGAAGAAGATGCGTTGGACAGGAATGAGTGGAACAGCAACCCCTAATAAAATAGGGAAAGCTGAACAAGAAAGAGGAAGTGTCAAGTGCATTTACATAGTGTATGTTCATTCATTATAATTTTATTGGATTTATAGAATCTTTTCAAATAAGCTTTTTGTAAGGAATTTGCAAAAAATAGTATGTGCTCGTGTTACAATTTTACGTGATATATAGAATATTTTCCAAGGAAATTTTGGTATGGGATTTGTACAAAATACATCGAATTGACGGAAGGTTTTGTGCTGGCCAAAACAGATTTTTTTATTAATTTTACTAAACTAGCATCCGTTATTTGCTACAGTGACAGGAATTGTTTACAAAATTGTGTAGCATATCCATATATAGGGAAAAAAAAATGTAAATTTTTGACGTAAAGAAAATGAAGGATATCTTTAAGTGGCGAAAAAGTATTTACCATGAACGCTCTCGGGTTGTCGCCCGGTTCGCCCGCTCCTTGTAAAATTCTTTTAGGCCTTGTCTATGCTTTTGATTTGATATATACTAAGAGAAGTAAATTTTATGGCATTGGAAAACAAAACAAATCTGATGTGGCCAATACATGACCTCACGCAAATTCCATGTTTAAAATAGCAATGAGCTTTAAGTAAAGTACATCTTTTCCGTTCCGGTTGGTCGTTTGTAAACTAAAACTAATATGTTGTTCTAATAAATAGAAGTCTGTAATACGAAATTAATTTCGTGCCAAAAATAATCGATTATCATGTGCCTATAGCGCTCACTTATCATGTGCCTATAGCGCTCACCATCAACTATAATAGTTCGACCTTCATCATTTTCGAAAAAGTAAGTTCCAATGACGCCACCTGACCATAATGCGCACCAAACAGTCTCATTTGGGCATGTAATGGTACCTCGTAAATCACATGAAGATTTTCCTCTGCCCATATATAGCAATTTTGCTTATTAACATACCCAGAGAGGTGAAAATTTGCCTCATCAAGAAAAAGATAATCCTCGAAAAATCAGCGTTTACTTCCAGGTGCTCTAAAAACGCAATCTGTGTAAATTCTTTGCTCTACATGATCCATTTCGTAAATGTGTAATTGTATACCAATATTTGACACTTTGAAAACACGTACTTATACTGACAGATTTATATTTACAAATCAAATATATTTAAATTATTAAAATATCTTTCAGAACTCATATTATTAATTGGAATAATACTACCTTTTTTTTAGTTTAAGTTCAAATTCAAATATATTTACTAAATATTACCTTTACAAAGATTTATTTGTTTTACATTTTTATAATTTTATTTCATCACGTAAATACAACATTTCTTCAGAGACCAAGCAGTCCTAATTAATTATTTATTTTTTATTAAATGATGGATCTACAAAATATAATTTTAAAATAAACATTCTATGTAAAAAGAAAATGGAAAGGTTTCTAAATAAGATGTTTTTATTTGATTTATTGAAATGCTACAGAAATAAAGTCATGTGTCAATTATTTGTCAGAAGGAGTTAAAAAAATGAAAATTATATTTTCATCTTCAACTATGAAAATTTTGAATTTGTTCCTAGTGGGTAAATTCAGTATCATAAATTATTTGGAAATAATTTATCTCGATCAAAACTAAACTAGGGATGTATAGTACACTACACGTAACAATGGCATTGCGCAATAAAAAGTGCATGATTCTTGAAAACAAAGATAATTGAAGTAGTTTCTTTTCACACGTTATAAAATCTGCTCATAAGGCGACGTACGTCGAACTCTGTTCAGAAAAAAATTGGAACTTTCAGCATACGAGTACATATGTAATTGGCGTGTATTTTAGCATTTTTGTGTCTCGTGTTAATTTACAAAATTAATAAATAATGCCATAAAAAAGAATATCGAAAAGGGTTAGAATAATAGTCTTGTTTGCATGTGCGTTTCTTGATGTATAAAAAGATAGTTCCCTAGTAAGTGTCAGCAGAAACGAATTGAACTACCTATAAATGAATTATTATTGCGCAATACCATTACTCTTCGGGAAGATAACTATAAGTGAACAAGAGACTAACAAGATATTTGATTACGTACTTAATATTAAACTATAAAATGAATACAGTTTTCTATTTTCCTAATTGCATTTTTTAAATTTCCTTATTACAAAGTTTTTATCTACCCTGTAGTTTTAGTGCTGATGAACTATCTTGCAAAAATAAATTAACTTCATTTTATAATTTTTATGCAAGAAAATTTAATTAACTAGACTAAGATTTACAACTTAAAGGCTATAAAATTATTTATTCATTGCATATTCAGAATACTTTTCCAAGTGCATTTGAATTATTAAAAATCCGATTTGCCTCCAACATAAAAGATTTTTTCATGCGAAATATGAAATTGATACATACTTTTATATGAAATAAAAAATGTATTCTGTTTCCGTATTCCTTTTAAAGAATGTTTTTATTATTTTCATTTTGACTTTGAATCGTATCTTGGATACAAATATAAATATCTTGTATCCCTCAATCTAAATGTAGGATAGGATTCTCTGTTTAAATCCGAAATATTTCAATTTCCATGTTTAGCAATGAGGCTTCGGTATTCATGGAATATTTTATTGCTCGCCAATCAACTGGTTTGATTATTAATTTATTTTTCTATTAGTTTATTAATTAGTTTTTTGACATTTAGATTAAATTTTCATTTAATTACACCATTAATTGAAAAGTTGTAAACACTCGCGATTTAAATATTAGAATCTAATAAATTGTTTGCGTGATAACGGCAGATAAATAGTCCCTTTATTTTTATCATCCAATTATGTTGGATTGAAATTAATAAATAAAATATATTGGATTGGAAATACATAACTTTTTTTAGAAGGTTGGAAACAAAATAAACAGTGGTAAATAAGTTTTTTATTCTCCTGCCAACGTTTCGAATATAACAATATAAATTGCAATTAGCATATTAAGATGAATAAAATATAGTATGATTCTAAACACAATATATATATATATTTATATAGTTATTTGTAGGTATGAACATTAGGCTTGTAACCACTGAAATATATACTAACTGGAATGCGCGTACGTACCGTGACTGTGAAAGCATATTGAAAGCTGGCTGCTGGAGTAGTCGGCAAACATCGGGACAGTTCGTGAGTAGACGGAAATTATTTCGTGTGGCGCAGGTTTAAATAAATAAAGCATAACATGAAAATAAAGCGATCAGCTATAATACGAATTATTCGGTTAGGTTCGGTTCGGCACGAACGTGCGCGAAGAGGACCAGCCATTATTATTCAATGAGGCTTCAGTGCAGCGTACGCTGATGGGTAGAGTATGCGAGTTCCAGTTAGTATATATTTCAGTGCTTGTGACGAATATTCGGTAACTATTCGGTCTTTTCGGTAAGATTTTTGCTATTCGAAAGGCCAAGTAGATGAGAAAAATTTGGGGTATTTATTTAGATAATTTTTTACTTTCATAAGGTACACACATTATTGAAATACCTGTTATATAAAGTAGATATATTGTAGGTAATAATAATATTTATATATATATATATATATATATATATATATATATATATATATATATATATATATAACTTCAAAATTAATTAAAAATCAAAACTAATTACCTACGTGCCGTCCTATTTCAAGAAATAAGTTCACATCTTTAGTAGTAAATTTTACACGTAACCGTATTAAGAAGGTTAACAGAAATTACTCAATATGTCAACTATTCCAGTCGTTGTAACGGATCTTTTTACAAAGCGTGGTTAACATTACACAGCATGTAAGCCATAGTTCTTACAACACTCGAAATACGTATTTATTTTTCATTTTCATTTAATTTTAAGATTAGATGTAATTTTTGTTTTATTACGAATTATATTAGCCTGACAAGACTACATAATATTCAATTATCACAAAGTTTAATTATATTTTTCAATAGAAGTTTTATGTGAAAGTATCAGTTTTATTACTACTTTTAAAAAATATTTAAATCAATAAATCAAATTAAAATTTAATACATTATCATCTCTTATAAAAATAAATCTGGAAGTGTAGAACATAGTAATCTACATTTTTGGAAAATATGTATATGTAAGAGATGACAAAAGTATGGAGAAACGTGTATTATAAAATGTTTAACATAAAATAATTACGACTGCTAGTCTGATAATATTCCAATCATCTAATCTTCAATCAGTGGATTATCGCTTCAAGAATTTTTTCCCTAGATTCTGTAAGCTTCTGTAATGAAAGTACCGCTGAAACTATCTATATAAAAATATGGCGATATAAGCAAGAAGCGAGTCTGTATTTTTTCATGTAGGTTGTAAAGCTCGTGAAAAACATGTCGCCATAACGCTGTAAGCAACGTTATTATTCACATTTGAGACGACAAGCGTGTGAATAATATATGCAACAAAATTATTTTCGAGCAGTTTTTTTAACATTTTCAACGGTGAAACGTTGTAAGTAGTTTTTAAAAAATACGTAGTTCTTAAAAATGCAATACCTAAGTAAATTATTATTTCTATCAATATTACATGTATTTGAAGCTTAATTCAAAAATTAATGTACCTACACGAAAATTTCATATTGTACAATATTCATCTTGTTTTTTTAAATATAAAGAAGAAATTACTTACGCACTCATTTTTTGGGAAATAAAAATTTGAAATCAGCTTACCTGAAACAATAGAAATATAATTACTAAACAGAAAATTTAAAATCTAAAATGAACGTTTGGATTAATCCACATTATGGACGAAGACATATGGCATGAAAAACAAGACTAAAATAATGATAATTACCAAACAACAAGAGATAACAGATAAGATATAAAAAGCGAAAAAAAAAATAAGCAAATCAACAGGTTTTAATCTGGGATACAAATACAATGGAATACAACAATTCTAACATAAATGCAAAATTAGACGAAACAGAAAAAGTATTTCATGCAATGTAAAATAATTTCGAACGAATATGGGAAATAAGCAAAAATATGAAAATAATGGTCTAATGTCTTAGTTGTGCATACAATTTTGAACGTACATCAGGTCAAAAGAAAATTACGCCCTTAAACTTCGTCCGCAACGTATTCTTTTTCTGGCCTCTATTATAAATAACTATTTTACCAAAGTTTTTTTCATGTAAAAAACTAAGTAAATTACTCGATGTAAATAACTTGCACAACTCTTTCCTTGTCTACTCTTTCATTAACTGTACTCATTCTTGCTATGATGATCAGATATGAATTATCGTATGCGATAGGATAACCATAGGATCATGTACCATCATTTATTACTTTTTTCAGAATGTATAGTTAGTTTTCCGATTTGTTTATTTAAAAACTAGAAAGCAGTGCAATGGTTAATTGAATTATTAGACCAATCAGTTTATATTTTATGCAAAACTGATGATCATCCATTCCATTAATTGATCACGGTTCACGATGTGTTGATACCAGAATTATGAGATAGAGCTGATAATGTGGCGCGTGTTGTCATTGTAATTTGCAAAAATGCCTGGAAACATATTTGGGTAATTTTTGATTGTGGCGATACAATGCACCGCAAATATGCGCGGTGTCACTTATGGAAATTGGGTCACTGTCATTTATTACGAGATTATGCCCATTGTTTTGAAATACTACAAGAAGATAATAGTATGAATACGGCGGCGTATAGAGGATATGCAGACACACAGAGCACTATGAAATTAGTTCACATATTGAGGAACACAAACTAGAGTTTTCATTGTTAACAAATGCACATCATTAAGGCGTAATCTTTATTACAAAGAAATTGGAGATAATGACTAATAATAAGAAAGTTGAGTTCTAGTTCTACAGCTTAAAATGAAGTCCAACCATAGATAACAACTGTAAAGCTCCGCTAATCCGAAGATACACTAATCCGGAATCCGGATATCCTTGCAACAAAATAAAAAAATATACATTTTATATTATATACTTTAAAATCCGAACCGACCAGCGATACCCTAATCCGGATCGGATGTCGAGTGTTGTCGTAGGCACCTCTTATATCAGCAACCAATTGTACAAATCCATCCAACCACATTTAACTTCGCAGTACAAAACCATCTCCTAGCTTTTGCAGATCAAAATTCGTGCTTCACTTAGAATAATGTATCAGTATTTACATTCTTTTAACTAGATATTTAACGCTGTGGTCTAATGATCGCCGTCCATAAGCCGATATCGATTTATAAATAAATTTTATTAAAAATACAGTACCAGTTTCAATGATCCGGATTAGCGGAGCATTATTGTAATTTTAAATACAAAAGAAATGCACTTGTGCAGTATGCAAAGCAGTTATATTATGTGCTAGTCTTATTTAGTAATGTGCCATTTGAATGTTTTAATTTTAAGCTTTCAAAATTGAATGTTTGAAGCTTTAAATTTCATTAAACTTAAATAAAGTAAAAGAAATGTAAAACTTAGCCAACTAAAGATATAATTCTGAAGATGGAGGTCTTTGGACCTTCGAAACGTGCAAATAAATTTTAAAACAAGGAGAATTGTGAATATGAATTATCCCTCTTCTCAACACCACCTTGAGTAGGCGAATAAAGTTCGTCATTTAGAAAATTTTCATGAAACTTTTATTGAAAGTTTCATTTACTTCTTTTTTCTGAAACGTTCAATGAAATTTATAACGAAACATTTTGTGAACCTTTCAGGTAACATTCAAAAATATAAGTTTCTGAAATTTGCACGTCACTAGTCCTAGTCCAACAAAAATTCTTCGCAAGATACCTTCTTCGAAAAAAAATTGCTCGCAAAATTCTGCCCCAATATTCATTATAATATCTTTCAGGAGTCATTAATTTTGTTTCAAGTATCATTCACAATTTTCTAAGTGTATAAGGAAATAATTATGATGAAAAATTTTCTTGACGATGAATTTTCCTGGGAAAAAATGTGTAGCGAACATTTTTCACGATTTTCCTCAAAGAGATGTCAGCAAACCGATACAAACATATTGGTCTGTGCTCTGAACTCACTTTTTATTGGCATTTTTCACAAAAGTAACGTTTTATGTCATAAGAATGTCGTACAACACGAGGCTTTTATTCCTCTTCCTCGTTCTTATTATATAAATAGGATACGGGGCTCATCACGATTACAGAAATTTGCTTAGAAGTAGACTGACAATCAGAATACTTTATTATTTAGATTTTTTTTCTTTTAACAGTATACGTTAATCATTTTCATTAAGGTATGGCTCGAAAGAGCCGGGTTCAATATCGGTTAGACTTTTCTTGCTACATTAAGAAAATATGCACAGATTGAGTAAAAACATACAGAAATAATTAAGACAAATAACAAAATTAATTATTAAATGACACTAATCAAAGAACAAATAAATAATAACTAATAAAAATGTAGGATATAGTTCTCAATATTTTTGAGGACTAGCTACAGAATTTTATTACATACATTTAAATAAAAAGCATAACAACTAATTCAACATTCCTACATTTTTCCATTTTGTTGATAGCATCCCCCAATAATGTATATAAACAAAATGTCAATTGTCCTTTCAAAAATTAAAGAATACGAGTAATTATTTGTCCCCAGGTTTGAATTGATACATTTTCGCAGAATTTTTTTGAGTAAATTTACAAAATTACATTTTTTTCAAAAAATCGTAATCTATGCATTTAAAAATATACAATACCGTTAGGTAAAAGTTAAATGTATAGGACATTGTTGATCTTTGGAAAGCATGGAGGCCCGTGTCAGAATGACAGCTAATAAGTATGTACATAACTTACAAATATCTTAATTTTTCGTGAAAATTTCATAATTTTTTGATATGATGTTGTTTATTTGCCACCAAAAGTGTGGAATTTAGATCTTGAAGAAAATGAACCTTATGAAATTGGAAAATCATGAGATTTTGATTAAAGAATCATGACATTTGTAAGTTATGTACATAATTTCAGTAATTCTGACAAGGGCCCTCATATCTGCTTCACAATGTCAACAAAGTCATATGACTGCTCGCATTATACCTAAATAAATGTGAACAACCAAATAAATTTAAATTGATAGGTAATCGTGAATTTTTAAAAGAAAATATTAAAAATAATGAATTATACTGGAACATATAAATATATGTATAAAAAGAAACTATACAATATTTTTATATTTATTTTATCTGTATTATATATGTATGAATAATATTAATTTTAGATTATAATTGTAATAGGTAAATTTTATTTTTATTGTGACACTAAGTCGATAATTCGCTAATTTGAAATCATATACGTGCGATTACGATTTTCCCATATAGTGTTATTTTCGTCGTTTTATCTTCAACATGTAGGGTAATATGAAACGGAGTTATCTTTCCCCACTTGACTATTGTGCGGATTTGATTCAAACACGTTGACAGAAATTTCCTGATAATTACAATTTACTATTGCTGATAATCAGCATTGCATTCATAATGGCATCGTTTACACTGTCAACTTGGTTAACTAACAAAACACTGCTCACTGCAGAACAGATTGTACGCCGGAAAGCTCAATTTACACTACCCAACATGCATTTATCTAAAGCTTACCACGATATGTGTAGGACATAAGTAAATTTAATTTACACACATTATGTGCAAATTACGCAAACAAACAAAATAAAATCAACATGGAAAAAGGATTCTCAGCAGCCCCTCCAATATAAAATGAAAATATCAATTTTATTATCACTCTTAAATTTTTAAATATATGTATTTTATTTATTATTTATTTTCTAGTTTTCAATAACGTACTGCTCGATAGTAATTTATTTTTAAACAATAATTGTATTTTAAATAGTCGGGGTGTTGTGCGGTCCAGTATATAAATAGAATCGTACCTGTGGTGGAACTCTGCTCTATTGCGATGCGATAGTACGGCGTCAAGCTAGCAGCGTATGTTTTGGTACTCTACTCAACGGTCGCAATCCACTTCGGGTGTTTTCGATATAATGCGATAATTTCAATGAATCATTTTTAGGGATTTTTCCCGTTAGTTTGAAGTTATCGCCGGTGCGTTTTCATATATGGCCCCCACTTTATATAACAGTGTTCCTGACTATCTGAAGATCCTTTCTTTAAACAATTTCAAAAGAAATGTAACGAGCATTATTATTTGCATAATATTTATTTCATTGTTTACTATTTCGTACTCTATATTTATCTTAAATGTTTCTATTACTTCAATTATCTGTAATTAATTAATATTTAAAACGTGTCTATTATTTTTATATACATCTGTGTATTATTTGTTGGTTAGGTGGAAGAGCAGCCTTAGGCTGAACCTCGCCCTTGATTATATGTCAATAAAGTTATTATTATTATTATTATTATTATTATTATTATTATTATTATTATTATTTTTAATGGGAAAAGTGTCATCTATCAACAAACAATTATTTAGGTTATATTTATTTCAAGGTAATTTAGTAATTATACTTTTTAATCCATTACGTGACTAATTATTACCTCTCGGTAAGAGAGGTATTGGCATCATGCTAAAATTCGCCTATTCAGATTTTAGTGAATAAGCACATTTTAAGGTCCCTTGAACCCGAATATAACATTTTTACGATGATGTCCGTATGTGTGTGTGTGTATATATGTGTATGTGTGCATGTTAAAGCCACGGTTTCTCAAATACTGTAAGACTTACAAAATATTTAACTGTGGTTTCCTCAATCTGACATTCCTGGGAAGAGCTGATTAAATTTAGGTACTCGTAACAATTGGACAACCGGAAGTACTAGTTTCTTAAAAAAAGCTAAATATTATTTTTGGCATTAATAATATTAAAGAATATAAAAATCTCTATCCGATATATTTAATTTTTTTTTATATCTTCTATAAAGTTAAAGATAGAGAGATAGAGATAGAGAGAAATATATAAAATAATAAGTTGTAAATTAGTCCGCAACCCATGGAAAACAATTGGAAAAATTAAAATGTTTGTAATTGACAGATAAATGTGAGTGTCAAAAAGCCAGAGACATTACTGAGCCAAAGACATTACTGAAGACTTTTTTTGGCAAATACATTTAATATTTCTTATTTTATTATTAATTCAATGTTTATAATTATAGATACATATATTACATAGATATATCCATCAGAAATACCGCCAATCTCGTCAATGAATTCGAATAATCTCAAACATTAGAAGAATAAGATTGAATAAAATGAATTACAAAATATAAAAATATATAAAGAAATGTTAAATATGTACAATACTTATATAGCCTAATATGGAAATGGCGAGAGGTCTTATGCTGGCCACAACTGATTTTTTTATATCATTTTACAATGTATTTGTACGTGTTTCTTACCGGTTGAGAATACATTCGATATCGGTAGAAGAGTACTTAATGACTGCAAAGCTTATTACGTTTTATGTACCATCAATGCAACAAATTCCAAAAAAAATTAAGACTTACCGATCATAATTTGTAAATAAATCGTATTGCATTGGAAACATTATCGGTAAACATTAAGAAAAACCGATCGTCAAAATAGTTATTTACGATACAAATATGTAAAGCTAGACTTTAGTTACGAATGGAACCCCTGAGTAACTAAAGATGCTTTACGTATGTGTATATCGTTCAATATTTTATCTATGGTAGTACCTAAAAACCTAATAAATATAAAAGAAAATATTTTCATTTGTGAATTAGGATATTTAATGAGAAGTTTCGCATGATAACAAAATATTCAACATGGTTTTACAAATTTACCAGTTTAAAAATTTTAATCACACGTTGCTCGGCAATCCCTGACTAATGAATCCTTGTTACTAAACCACGATTTTACAAACTTAAAACTAACAAGGAAACTTCAATTATACATATTATTGTAGAAAAAATTATTTTTCAGTATACCATGCAAAAATTAGGCGACGAGTTTTGGCATTTGTAAAATAATAAGTAGAGTGATTAAAGTATTATTTATAAAAAATAACTGTACCCGAAGTATTATTTTACTTGATGTTCTAAGACATACCAGAGAGTTGTTTAGTTCCTCATATTCGAATTTCCAAATTCCATACCATCCACCAATCAATTTTGAATTTTAATAATAATTATTACATATAATTAATTTTAATATTTGTGAATACAAATAAAACTTTAATCACTCTAACAATAATAATTATCTTATAACCGAAAAATTAGAAATCCGTAATATGTTTCCATGGCATATTGAAAATTACTTTAAAAATGCTAAATTATGTCGCATCTTTCAAAAGATACAAAGATATTTAAGCAATAATCCTTACACTTTTCTCTCTAAAATTAAAAGGTAAAGAGTTACAGTTCACAGAAAATCTTAACATTTCATTAACCATGTTCAGAAAAAACAAACCCTTTTTATTTTTATTTTGTCCATCGACAGGAAAGGGATGCAAAGGGTTCGAGATTTTGCACATTTTGTGATCCTGACCCCCAAAATCCGATTTTATGTTATTTACGGAGTTGTCTGTGTAGGGCGAATTTATGACAAATGTAGTTTATGAATTTACAATTTATATTTTAAATAAAAGTCCTGGATTGCAGTCAGTGATAATTTATTTCAAAATCGGCCTCTGACTGCAAATATTTAAAATATCCCAAACATCCATACAGTCAAGAAGCTCTCAATTATATTACAATTTATAATTTACATATTTGAAATACATATTTTTAACTCATATTGTTGTTTACGAACGATTTACGAATATTGTACAACTATTGATAGATCTAACAAGTCATCACGTTTTTTTAAGTACAATAGTAAAAAAAAACTAATCGGATTAATCCAAAAATTTATCCAGTTCATTAGCAATTAACAAATCCATGATTATGAAAAAATATCAAAACCTGAAATTTCAAATTACAAAACGGCAAAATATAACAAGCACTGACATAATGATATACACTAATTTCTCGAATTCATAATTTCAAAATCGAATATAAACCTAACAGAAAATCGTAAATTTGTAATCCAAATGTCTAAATTTAAATTTTTATATTAAATTAATCGTAAACCAACCCTATGGATAGATAGTGCGAAGACTGTTTTGTATTGGTACTTTTCCTAAATATTGTAAGATATAAAATATAAATTTACAAATAATTCATTTTTTAAAATCATGCAACCTATGCTAAAATAAAAAGAATTCCTTGCTTACACAGAAAAAATAATAATAAATAATATATGTTTGTAAGAAAATATTGGTAATATACCTGTTGGATTAAGTTGAAAAACAAGTATATGGTAGACGCAAGGCCAAACTTAATATATTTGCCAATTTTGTTAAATGAGATTACAAAAAATGGCGGAAATGTATTATTCGCTTCAGATTTTTTAATAACATATTCTGTTTTAATTTAATAAAATATAATAATTAAACAGGATTTCTTTTCTTATGCATAATCTACAAAAAAGGAAAAGAATAGTTCGTCAGACGTACATTCTCTAACACCTCGGCATTTCTTTATTTAAATATGCAGTGTTAAAGTTTCTGTTAGGTGAGTACAAGATAAGACATACTAAGAGTAAAAGTACTTGAAGAAAAGCTGTAACTTACAAATAAAAATGGGTGAATTTTTAAATATATATATTTTTAAATTTATTCATGTGCAAAGCCAATTACTCTAGTATACTGTATGTATTATGCTCGGTTTATGCAGGAAACTAAATTAAAAAATTAATTTGTAAAACTAAACTAAACAAGCAGAATCATTGTTATCAATGACAACCTTTATGCAACTAAACTGAAGATCTAAACTAATGAAACTAAATTAAGAAGTTGGCTATTTTCAACTTTTAGTTTAATTTTATAATTTCTTAGTTTTGCGCCTGCGCCATTCCCGTACGTATGACAGATTTTCGCACCTAACCTATGAAAATGTACGATGATAACAAAGTTTCTGCAGAAAAGAGCGACGAAATACTATTTGGACTTATTCAACAAATTGTTTACGTTTATTTCTTTTTAATCCTATATAAATATAATGTATCGCATTTCATCTATAAAAGTTGATTATACGAAATGTCAAACATAAAATTCTGAATTTTAATTTACTGCATAAACGACGTTATTTTAGTTTAGTTTCTTAATTTTGTGGCTTAATTTAATTTCATAATTTACATACTGCATAAACCCAGCATAAATATCCAAAAATTCTAATTTTCAGGAAACAAAAATAAACTTCACATTTCAAAATTGTTCGTTGTATGATTACGCGCTATGCAGGCTATGGCAATATTTCTTCATTCATGTAAGTACTCGTAATATGAAAACTTTATTTTATGGATTCAGATTAAAAAGTTTAAAAACATCTGGGCTTGTATGGTTTTTGAAGATATTTTGCATTTATCCGATGAAAATTATTAAAATGAAAAAGAAAAAATAATGTTAGATATATTTTACAACCTAATGATATTTCGTTAAAAATCTCAAAACTGTTAAAAAATATTTTCAAATATATATGCGGGACTAATTTGGTTCTTGGACATTACAAACATACACCCATATATTTTGGTTAGGTTTCTGATAAAACTCACAATATGAGGCATCCGGATTCGAACGATATGCATAAATCGGAGTTCACTAAATTTATTTTTTAATTCATGCGGAATAATGCTTAATTAGGTACATATTTGGTTCGCACAGTTAACTCTTAACATGCCTGTACTTACAGCTTACTAAATAGTGAATTTCTACTTGTTTTAATACATACAAAACAAAAAAGTTTTCTGTAACACATATACGAGAATTTATTTGATTGACAACATGAACTATTAAAACATAAATTCAAGTTTGACATGAAATAAATCAATTTTCTGCCTATTGTTCCACATAGAAATTATGGAATTTATTATTTATGTAATATGACTGAAGGAAAATTATGAAATTTATTATTCTTGTAATTTGACATGCAGTATATACAACGAATTTGAAAAAATTATTTTATTAAAAATTTTGTTATGATGTTTTTAAAATAATAAATTAAGTGTTGAATTCATGTATGTAAATTAATTTTTATCGCATATTTTGTTATATATAGAACACATATGAGCGTAAAATGAAAAACATTTAAAAACATTATACATATACAAAATAACAAAGCTATTATAAAAAGTCTAATAAAAACAACAGACAAAAGAAATTTTATCTGAACAAGTAAATATTAAAACACAATTTAAAATATCAAAAAAATTTGATTTTAATTCATATAAAATTTTCTGCTTTATTTCATAAACCATTTCTTTATAATGACATAAATTTCTTGCACCCGTTTCACTCTACATTCACATTTGTTCAGCATAATTAGATTGTTATTTGCGTCTAAAAATAAGCAACAAATGTCATCAGCATTCATAAATCACCAAATCTTCCACGTGGTGGAAATCGAACTCTCGTACGTACTCTCCACTCGAGAAATTTATAGTGACTAATTTGTTGGTAACTTTTCTCTGATTTATACTGCATATTAGGGCATGGTTTTCAGATTATTCATCATTAGAATATGTTAACGCCATCTGCATACAATTTATTGCATCCAACAAATTAAAGCAGAAAAAGCTAAGGGTACGAGGAGGAAAGTTTGTCAAGACGGTGTTTGTTGTCATTAGTGTTTAGGTAAAAAAAATATGATGAATAAAGTAAATACTAAAAAAATGTTTCAGCAAAAAAATATTATGCCACTAGTGGTATTATGCAGAAATAAAATGAGTTGTTTCATAGATTAATTTTACAATTCAACAAATATTAATAAAATGACACAAACAAATTTAATAAACAAAGTTTTAATATGGTGTACATATTAATAATAAAATTATTTTACATATTAATTTCAATGATTCCAAATTATAAATATAAAATAAAATGTTACAAATCAATTTTCAAAACTGTGTGTACTAATAACTAATTATTTCCAGAAAACAAATTCAGATATAAATTTCTCTTAATAAAGCTGCTCACAACGTGGAACTAAATATTTAATAGGTCAGCCGTATCATGCAAGAGACAAAACAATAATAACCATTCTTGCAACCAGACACGGCTTGAATAATAGTCATCAATCGCAAACATAAAAAAATATATATTAGCCAGTAGAATAATTTAACTATTTTCTGCAGATACCAAATGTTAAACTTTGCTTTTAAAGATAAATTATACGTATTAGGAGTCCATAAAGAAAGATCTGCAGATTACAAATAATAAGATGGAAAACAAATTTATAAATGAATTTTTTGGTTATTGACCAAGAACATAACCAATAATATGAACATCTTGTTTGTGCTAAATATCAATAACTCAAAAGTAAATTATACGTAAATTCGAAAAATTAGTGAAGATATAACTTTCCATGGGTATAGTAATAAAATTATAAATTCTAACCAATGCACAAATTGAAAATTTAAAACTACAAAATCAAAAACTATATTTCAGCACAGTACAACTAGCAATGTTTTGAGGTAACATGAATCGACTTTTCAATTCTCTACCAAACCGTTCTTTTTATTTTGGTCAATTGAAAAGCTCAGTGGAAAAGAGGAACATCATTTTTTTAAAACATTATTTAAGCGCAGGAAATGATACATTATGAATTTATAAAATAAAAATAGTACAAATATCTACCAATAAAAGCTACATCTACTGTTTAGAATTTATTGTAGGCATAAGTACCAGACAGTTTTCTTCTTAAAATTAACTATACTCACAGTTTTTTTTTCACTTATACCACTTTTCCACTGAACCCTTAATTACATTAATAAAATATTATTTCACTAAATAACTAATGCATATAAGTAGTACAACATTTATAATTTTGTGAAAATGCCATACCATATAAACAAAGAATTAAATAAAAATAAATTATGTGATTTGCTTTAACTTTAGAAATAAATAACGCAGGACCAAATTTGTCTTTTAAAACTTGCAAGAAACTTTCCCTGCGCCTCCACCAATTAAAAAACTTTCCAAACTTTACTATCCCATCTCCTATCCTCTGTAGGTGTCCTGCAGGTTGTGTAGGGTAAGTGTCTGTGTCTCAGGACTCACCAGGATGTAGCAGGTCGTTGTGGGAGGCGATGGCAGCTCCTGCGAGCGTGATAAGCGAAAGAACAAGAGCCGTCCTAGGCGCGGCCATGGCAGCCGGCGAGCCGCATCGTACTGCCCGAGCGACGTTCCCACGCGTCCATATAAACCACATGCGGCGCCGGCGCCAGAGATGCCAAAATGCCAAAAGCGCGGAAATCGCAAAGATGCTACTATTGCTAGTTGGAGTTACACAAAGTATGACTAACTAAAAATATCGAAAAAAAAAATGCTGGTATAGTAGAAATTAAATGGCAGAAGACTTATGTTATCAAAAAATATCCCTAAAGTCATATACTACTACGTTCACATGGGATACTAATTTATATGGCGCGAGCAGTCATGTGCCTTTGTTGGTCTTTCTTGACAAGCAGATTTGGGGGCCCGTGAACAGAGCTGGGCAGTAACTAGTTACTTTAGTAACTTAGTTACTAACTAGTTACTTTTACGTAACTTGTAACGTAACTTAGTTACTTTTTAAAATATGGTAACTGTAACTGTAATTTAACTTGCTGCGGTAAAGTAGTTGGTAACTTTCCGGTTTTTAGTTACTAGTTACCTGAGTAACTTAAGTTAGTTAAAGTAACTTAAAAAGTGGAATGTAACTTAGTCATAAAAAGTAACGGGGGGATTTAAATTTCTAAGAAGTATTTTGTTGAGGCTGATGCCTTTTTTAGAAACACTAACTAAAACTGTTTTGTTTTCAATAAATGTATGTAATAATTAAATTCAATATTATTGTTGATTGATTTCAAGCCATAATAGGTAATAAAATAATTACATTCATTAATAATAGAGTTTTTGTACGGTAAACAGAAAAACTAAAAATAACACATTATTTTAACTTTTAATTCTAGAATTAAAAAGTCACTAAATGTTAAATTTGACTTATAAAATATATTATTTTCAAATATTTTCCTCGCTTACAAATGATACGTTTTAATAAATTATAATTAAGCTGCCACTAAATCATCAAAATTATTCCAATTTTCAGATTATACAAAATATAGTGTATTTTGTTCGTTGTTCTAAGGGTTGCAAGACTTGAATTCGTCTCATTTTTGCAAATTCCCTTCTCACAAGATAAAATGTCACTTTTAATTTTTATGTTATATTATAATATAGGTCCGCAGGGCCTTTTTATCAGATTTTTGGGCCCTAGGCCAAATTTTTTTTCGGGCCCCCCTCCCTCTTTATAGTAAAAAACAAGTACGTACAAATATTTGTATAATTATAATGTAAGTTTATTTATTAAAGAAAAAAATAAAATTGCCTGCTGAGAGAAAAGCTGATCAATTATATAGTACCGCATGCTCGATTTTAGTTTGAGGTGAAATTTTAGCGTAATATTTTGTTACTCCTTTCTAGGGACGGTTGGCGATTTTGCCGGTTCTCAGGAATATGTTATTAGCGTAGCGGGGCCCCAAATATTTATAAAAAGATACTTTTTAATCAAAATTTCTTATATATGCGAGCGCGGGGCCTCGGATTGAAAATCGACGTCTAATCCGAGGTTTCCAATAAATTAATCATTATCCACTAATAAGTCTAGGTAGGAAATAATGTCTGCATGTTTTATACATTATAATGGTCATGTCATGTTAGAAAGAAAGTAGATTCTTTATATCTTGGTATAAGAAATCAAAATTGAAAAATAAATTAATAAATTTAAAAAAATTCATAGCAACCGGGCCCTGCGGGCCCCTTGTCAAAGCGGGCCCTAGGCCGTAGCCTCGTGGGCCTAGGCGGTAATAAGGCCCTGTAGGTCCGTTGACATTAACAATAATAATCTGATTGGGTGTTGCCAAGCAATAACGTTAAAATTTAGGTTAACGTAGTTAGTGCAAAAACTCCCTGATATGTATCCTACACAATAACTAAGTCAACAGTCTAAGTCTACACTTCACGCCATTAAAAGTAGTTAGAAAGTAACTCAAAGTAACTAAGTTACTTTTAAATAACTTAGTAAATAACTTAGTTCTTTCACCAAAGTAACTGGAACTTAAGTAACTTAGTTACTTTTTTTTGGAGGTAACTGTAACTGTAACTAGTTACATTTTAAAAGTAACTTGCCCAGCTCTGCCCGTGAAGTACGACAGCTAGTAATCATGTACATAGATGTCAAATGTCATCATTTTTCATTAAAAATTTCATGATTTTTCAATTCCATGTAGTTTATTTAACTCGCCAAGTAAGATCCACACTCCTGGTGACAAAGAAACCATGTGAACTTAGCAAATCTTAAAATTTATAACATTTGTAAGTTAAGTATATGATTACTAGCTGTCATTCTGACACTGGCCCTCTAATCTGCTTGTCAAGATTTCCTTATTTCCAGGGCATCTGTTGCTCTCTCGAAATACATAATTTAATTAAAGTTTAGGAACAAAAGAAATATTTGAAAAAAAAAATACCTTTCAACTGCTTTCAATGGAATCAATGGCCCACCGTTGTACAATTCCCGTTCGAAATAGTTCACAACATTTATGGTTACCCTGGGTAACGCTAAATGAACTAGCACAAATCGGCGAACAGACAATCCTCAAGACATTATTGAGGATCTCCTAATCATAAAATTCTTCACAATGGTTCAAACATGGTGGTAGTGATGCAACAGTTCTACTGAAAACTTATGGCGATCCAGAATGGGACAAACAGGACAGTACCTCCACACCTTCTTCAAAGGAGCCTTCCACCACTTTGACCTACTCATCCTCGTCAAATGTAGCACCTACCTCGGCTATCCCATAGGTTGAATGCCAATTCAAACTACGACCTCAACAATAAACTATTTTATTTTACTATTCAATAATTATAATTACTGTTGTGATGAATGTACGCCATACGATAAATAATAAATAATGGTCAGCTTCTCAGATTGCTTTGTTAAAGCTTTTGGGCATTATTATGGATGTATTTTAAGTATATTACTTATTAAAACAGACACGTAATACTGTAGCACGTCACAAATAGGTACTTAACAAATAGAAAACTGACAACCTAGTGACAATAGTGACAGGATCAATATTCATCCGATATAAAATTTAATGAAAACATTGTCATGCCAACGTATGGGACAAAAATCAACTACAATTATTTCAAATAATTTTATATTTCGGAATAATTAAGGAATAGAGATTGATTGAGAAATATTTGTAAATTTCATTAATATATACATTTCTTAATACTAATATATATTTTTCGTCTGTATTAAAATACATATAAATAAATATTTTCTACAAGTTATATTTCATTTTATAAGGTTCTTTTCAGGTCGATGACGTAAGTCTTCTACCTTTTCATTTTCCCTATAGCAGTAGATCGAATACAGTATTGAAAAGTACAAAAATTTAAAGTTTAGTTTAATTATAGTCCCACCTAACTGAAGGCAAGACTGACCTATACAAAGTCTGTCTGAAAAGTAATGAGAATGATGTTTTTACATATGTTTCGGCAATCCTATGATTTTCTACCACTGATCAGTACCTTGGCGCTTCCTTTACAATAACCTCAAATGACAGACCGACACGATCCTGCAAATTCTCAATCCACCAGGGCTAGAATCTTCGTCAGCTCCATATTTCAATAAATATAAACTCAATTCTTTATAAGAATATATATTCTACCGATACCGCAACTCTAAATACTGGTATTAATAAAAGTATCGAACGAATAATATCGATAAAAATTTCTGGTATAGAAAGAAAAGCATCGTTACGTGTATCGGTATATCGCTTTCATCCCTGGGTACAGATGAAGTGCCGCCGTATTATGTACGTCACAAGACGTGCCGTTGCATTGCTGCACCAGAGCAGCCGAGTATCATTTTTGCTTCGGAAATATTTATATTTTTCTTCAAGCGTATTATAATATTCATATTATGCAACTACATATACGATATAGAAGTTAATCATTTTGTTACTAGTATAATAATATAAATGACATATTTACATTTTATAAACCTCAAGTTTACTTCGAAATGTCTGAAGAAAAAATAGTATATGTCACTCAGAGTTGAACATTATTTTTGCATTTCGCTCAATTTGCATAGCCTCGGCTTACGCCTCGGGCTCAACACAAGAAGACCTGTTTCAACTTCTAGTTCTAATATACTATTATGAACAATATCAAGGAGTATTTAATTAATGGTTACATCCACTGTTCAAAATTAAAATTAAAAATGCACATTTCTATTTGAGAGCTGTATAGGAAAGCCAGAACAACAGATTAAAATAACTCTTAAAAAATAATTCTCTCTCACAAATTTTAATTAAATTTCATCTAAACCGAACAAAAAAACAAAAAAAAAAATACACATGAAAGAATAAATCACATCACTCCAGGAATCAACTATTACAAATTCTGATCAATAATCATAATTAGGTATTTACTTTAAAATAAAAGGATACCATAAGCTCGTTTTGGTCGTAATTTAAATGGAAGTTTATTTTTTAATAAGATTTCTAAACCAAAAAATAAAGAGCAAGAAGTAATCTGAGTGGAACTACAGAGACAAAAAGATGGAAATTACTAAACATGCTGAAATCTTTAAGAAATATAAAGAGAAGTGTAAACCTACATTAAAATATAATGATCTAGCTGGTTTATAATCTATCATATATTTTAGAATTATGATAAAAACTTGATAGAAGAGGAAAGTTATATTGCTAGTTTTATCAAAATCCTTCGCAACCGACGCCAAAGCAAAGTGTAGCAGACATTTCAAGTAACAAGAAGCGCTTTCCTCTTACTACTTGAATCTGATTAAGAGTAGCAGTTATCTTCTTGTCAAGTGAATATGTTGTCCTATTTAGCAGGAGTAGAATGATCCTGTGCTACTTTACTTATATACCTCTCCTGTCTGCAAAGCACCAGATTTCAGCTGCTCTTAAATGAGTTGTTCTAATCAGATACGTGTATGTTCACTTAGAGTCAATGCATTTGGCAATGACTTTATTAATATATTTATTATTGAAAACAGGCATGTTTTCAATTGAAATTATTCCAAGTAATGTTGAAAATAATTTCATATATACCTGTGTAATCAAATTTAGTACAGTATATTTTACACAATACCATAAGATTAGGACAGTGCTGAAGGATTCAAAAAGTTGATAGAAAGAGAATGCGCTAAAGCTTATTTTAATATATAATTCATTCGAAACCAAAATATATTAACACTAGTAATCTAAGGGCCAGTTTTACAATCTCTGGTTAGAATTTTAACTGCAAATGAAATAAACAATAATGAATCGGATTATTGATAGCAATGATCAATTTGCCATGTTAAGGTTCATTTCGCTTCAATTTTGTTTATTTGACTGACAGTTAACATATTAACCAGAGATTGTAAAACTGGGCCTAAGTAACTGAAAAACAAAAATTGTGAAATGGAGGAGTACAGTTCAATCGAATTAAAAGATATTAGTATAAAAAATACGAAAGTATATGCTTAATAATGAATATTAATAAAGAAATAAAATATTATAATTGAAATACTTCGGAAATAAGGGGTTATTTGTTATAGCGGCTCGATACGAATTTGAATTAAATATATATTTTGATTGGCAATTGGAAGACCGCCTATAAATGCATAACAAATAAATTGTTAGGAGACGGGTCTTACTACCAATGAAAGTTAAGAAATTAAAATATCAGAAGAGTGGCCAACAGTAGACTTATAAAATGTTATAATATTCATTTATTTTTGTAAATAAATTTAAAAATAACATATATTTCAAGAATATTTAAGTCAACGAAGAAAACAGTTTTATATAAAAACTTACATTCGTGACATCAGTTTTAGTTTTACTTACACGTTCGCATGAAATTATATTATTATTATTATTATTAAATTATTATTATTATTATTATTATTATTATTATTATTATTATTATTATTATTATTATTATTATTATTATTATTATTATTATTATTATTATTATTATTATTATTATTATTATGGGGTCCCGTGGCCGCGTGCCTGAGTGTCTGGTCGCGAATCTGGGGGAACCGGGCTCGATCCCGATCGACGCCAAATATTTCTAATTTTAAATGGCACAAAAGTGACCCCTGTGGTGCACTCTCCACGCCAGCTATGAGTGCCCCTGAGGTGACGTCTGGTAAGCGCCCGCACGGTTCAAATATGTCATCATCATTACCGATATCTGCGATAAAGCAGATTGTGGCACACTCAGAAATGGGTAATATGCCGTGATGATATATTTATTTATTTTATTTATGAAATTATAAAAAAATGGTGGAATCCCCATTTCCTGCTAATGAATAAACTTTAAAATATAAATATACGTGTGTAAGTTTGTAATTCTACAAAAACCAATATTAGTCCCTTTCTGCATTTAAAGATATTTTTGCAAGGGACTTAGGATTTTTTAAACAAAATAAAAAATTGAAAAATATTATTTTTAGACGACCATTGTGATAAGTATGACATATCAAATAGTATCCTAACACTGAAAGTTGAACTTATCACATTAGTGTTACGATATATTTCATATCGTAATAGTTGACCCCTTTGCTAGGTTACTATGTCATTATTTTCTGGCTATATGTATACCTGTCAACTGTCCGTACGTTTGAACCTAAATTTCAGTTTTGAAAAAAAAGTAAAATTTATTTATGCTCTTCTAAAAAATAATGTTCATAACTTGTATGAAATACAAATATCTTAGGTCGTGTGTATTGACTTGCACTCCGCTACGCGTCGTGCGTCAATTTACACTCGCATGATATTTGGTATATTTCATAACTTGATACGAAAATAACATCATTTCTTACTTAAATTTATTCTTCATCGGGGATATGAAAAGTTCCCGCAAAAAGCAAACTAGTTCATGTGTTTTTCATTTTTTAATAAAAATGATGGATCCATAAAATAAAATTTCAAACTGAACATTTGTTGTTATTATAATCTGTGTTGAGAATAATTTCCACAATCACAATGGACAGTTTGGAAATCAGAAATTTATATTGTTTCCTGAAAATTTAAAATTTTGACCAAAAAAATATATTTCACAAAAATCAAATTTTACAATTTTCGTTATATCAATTGAAGTTTATCGGCACGTGTAATAAAATAAATAATTCTATAATGAAAATTATGTTTGTAATAAAGTATAAAATTTTCATCAAGTATACATACAAATACTCATTCGTCACATCGTGTAGCAAAGAGGGCTCCGAAGCAACACGAGATTAAGGTACAAATAATAAGCTAGTTTACGCAACGCAGGTGTAATCAAATTATAGACGAAGAAACAAAAGAAAATCACTAATAAAATCCATTTAAAAATGTTCGTTTTTTAGCAAAAAACAATATCCAAAAAAGAAAATGCTCTATATTTTATATATACCGGTGTGACTTTCTATTACCTCATGCATTGAGTTTGTAAATTTTGTTGGAAATTCATGCTCTTGCATTGGCAGGACTTTAAAATCTAAGTGAGAAGACAAATATTTAAAGTAATCAAATCCTGCAAACTGTGAAATGAATTTTCCCTTATGAATCAAGTACCATTTAACAAATTACCCAATTGGCAAATGCAATTGCAATGTAATCGCAGTTAGAATTGTCGATCTGGATTCAAAATATGATGAGAAGTGTGAAGAACGATAACAAATTAAACTATGACGGCAGTGAATGCTGCATTCCTCAGTGTCAATTCAATTCTACAAGAGGAAGACTCACTCTGCATCTGCAGTTTAGATAACCGAATTTCATGTAAATTCACCTGAGAATATCTCCTGCGTGGAGCTCTCGTAATTTATTTTCACATTAGAATATTTCCTTTCATTGTTCATGCTTCGAATTCAAGCGTTTTATAATTCCTGATGAGGTACATACAATGTAATTTATTCATTTCTCTTCGGAAAAACGAGGTTTTGTTTAATTTGATAGCATTCATTACCTTTATGTTTGACATTTATGTATTATTTTTAATAGTAGGAAATTAAAATTTTAGTCAAAGTTTTTTTATTGGATAAATAGCAGTGAATATTAAAAATAAAATAGGCAATGATAATAAATTTAAATGTTTTATTAACAATATCTGATACAGCATAGTTTTGTTTTTATGTATAATGAGCCATATATGATTATAAAATATATTTAATTTAATTAATTTTAATGAATGCATCAAAATGAATATTAAAATATCTATCAAACTGAACAATTTTGTGCTATAAAAATATTCATGAATGAAAAATTTTCGAATTAATGCAAAAACATCCAATATCAACACTTTGCAATATATATTGGGAAAGGATGCAAACGTTATTCTGTACTTCAAATTTATTGCACAAATTAATACTTTTTGTATAAATATATTTTTTTTGTACGCATTAAATCTCATAGCCATACAACATATAATTAATTTTGTAATTTAAAATTTTTAGTGACGTCTGCATAAGAAACAAAGTTAATTATTCTTAGAAACATAATTACAGCAAAAACAACAATCAGGCCAATTCTGTAACAAAATGGTTAATTTTTTAGCAACTGGTTAAAATTGTTAACCAATACAACTAAAAATCCATTTTTTACTTCCTTGTACGAAGTAAAGAAAGTATTGTAATAGCGAAAAATTTCGGTTTCCAGATTTCAACGGAAATATCCATTTTGAGCATCCCTGAAACCATTTTGACTAATTTCGGCGTGACGTCTGTACGTACGTACGTATCTCGCATAACTGAAAAACGGGAAGCCGTAGAAAGTTCAAATTTTTGAAGCCTATAATAGATTTTAATGAAAAACTATATTAAAATATAATCCAAAACTTTTCAAATTTGGTATATAAGACTCTTATATCAATGAGAATAATATATTAGATTTTAGTTAAAATGGTCTAACCGGAAGTGGTACTTTACTTGAAGCCTATAATAGATTTTAATGAAAAACTATATTAAATATAATCCAAAACTTTTCAAATTTGGTATTTTATACTTTTACATACTTTACTTGAAGCTGTTATCATTTTTCTTAAAAAAAAATGGTGTTATTTTGAATTTAACAATAAATGCTTTTAAAAAATTGAATTCTCTGGCGAAAATATCAAGTATGATTAAATTAGCTCTTTGAATAAGCGAGATATGAAAATTTAAAAATTATGTACTTTTTGGTTTCTGTAATTAAGTTTGCTATGAATTAGGACAAAAAATAATAAAAAAATAATGAATTTAATGTCAATGTCAAATTATGTCCAATACGTGCAATTTAATGATTGTTATAATACATATTTTAATTATTAACAAAATATGTATAGTGTAACGCCAGGCGTACAAGGAAGTCATGTGTTGTCCACATCAGATATTTTGTTATAAGTTAACATACTTAACCTCATAGTCCCATGGAGTTACTAAAGACCCCACACGCTGTTTAGAAATGTATATATTTTAAATGCTTTTCCCTAAAATTCTGAAAAATGGACTTCATATAGGATATTGTTTTCTGTTTGGTACAGTTTCCCAAAAACTGGGGTAAACAGTCAGTGACCTCAAATTTCACAAAATATAAACACATACTTTTTTGAGAATGTCATCTAATAAACAAAGATTGGCAAATGGAAAAGAGCTATAAATACGTCAGTATCTACTTCTCAAAGTCATCCACAAGAATTTAGAAAAATGAAACATCGCAGGTTTTGGAAATATTTCAGAGTCTTACATAAAATATCTGATGTGAACAGAACATGATGTCCCGCAAATTCCATGTTTAAAATAGCAATGAGCTTTAAGTAAAGTATCACTTCCGGTTAATCGTTTGTAAACAAAATCTAATTCGTTATTCCAATAAATAGAAAAGTCTGTAATACGAAATTTTGGATTATATTTTACTATGTTAAGAGAGGTAATAAATGAGAAGAAATGATAAAGACGCAAAAGAAAGAAAGAAGAGAAAGGAATGGATTAAAAATTATCTTTGAGAAAAGGAAACCCACACACCCGGGGTATCAAGAATATGAGAAGTTTTATAGTACATTAGAAGCAATTCTCATAGGTTT
The DNA here is from genome assembly GCA_943142095.1 of Ophonus ardosiacus. NCBI lineage: Eukaryota > Metazoa > Arthropoda > Insecta > Coleoptera > Carabidae > Ophonus > Ophonus ardosiacus. The sequence continues at coordinate 23,782,514 of OW964824.1, forward strand.
CTTTACAGATAAACTTTGGTTGTTCTTGTATATAAAATAGTAGTGTCTTTTTAGTCGACTACATAATCAATCTCATTTTGTTCAAAAGTTGACATTGGTTATTCTTGAATTAAGCCTCAGATATAAGATCATTTACAAGAAATTGTAAGTGTTACCTATTAATAGAAATTTTCACTCTTTCCCTGTTTCATTATCAAGTACGAATAAATAATTATTAATCATCAATTTTACAACACAAAAGCAAGCAAAACAAAATAATAGGTCGTTGAAACAAAAAACAAAGAGGGCGGGTGTTGTATGTCAGCATTGTTTTGTGAATAGGATGATCGAATAATGAATTATGACGGTTAGGCGGGATCGAATAAATATCCTCCAAAGCTTCACATATACAAAATTGCCGATATATTGTTTAATTAATAATTACACATTAGTTATTTTTACTGGACAATGGCGCATGAGGCAGGAGTTATACAGATTTGGTTAACAATTTCACTTGCACCCATTTGTACAATTTTCAGACAATTTTTTTTAACATCTTCGTTTTTACTTCTTTATAGGAAGTAAAGATAGTATTGTAATCGCGAAAAATTTCTGTTTCCAGATTTCAACGGAAATATCCATTTTGGCCATCCCTGAATTCATTTTGACTAATTTCGTCGTGACGTCTGTACGTACGTACGTATGTACGTATCTCGCATAACTAAAAAACGAGAAGCCGTAGAAAGTTAAAATTTTGTATTTAGGAATATTATAACATCTAGTTGTGCACCTCCCTTTTTGGTTATTACATAACTTTTGGAAGTGGTACTTTACTTGAAGCGTATAATAGATTTTAATGAAAAACTATATAAAGTATAATCCAAAACTTCTCAAATTTAGTATGTAAGTTATATAAATCAATGGAAATAACACAGTAGATTTTAGTTATAATGGTCTAACCGGAAGTGGTACTTTACTTGAAGCCTATAATAGATTTTAATGAAAAACTATATTAAAATGTAATCCAAAACTTTTCAAATTTGGTATATAAGACTTTTGGAAATTACATAATAGATTTTGGTTAAAATAGTCTAACCGGAAGTGATAGTTTTGAAAAATAATGTGTTATTTTGATGTAGAAATAAATGCTTCAAATTTATTTATTCGTGTCTAATCCATACAGAATATTGTGTATAATTCGAATTAGAGCATCAACAAAGTACACAGAATTTGACAATAGTTAGATTTAAAAAGTTCAGAAATAATTTCTTGCTCGGCAGTGGTTATAGTCCCTTCCACATTCGCAGTGATGATGGTCAATGGTTAAACGAGGCTCTAATAAGAACCGAAGGTTGTTGCTGTTACTCATTCTTGAAGTATGATTAAATTATCTCTTTATATAAGCGAGATATGTAAATTTAAAGATTATATACTTTTCGGTTTTTGTAATTAGATTTGCTATGAATTAGGACAAAAAATAACAAAAAAATAAAGAATTTAATGTCAATGTCAAATTATGTCAATACGTGCAATTTTATGCTTGGGTCTGCTATAATACATATTTTAATTATGAACAAAATATGTATAGTTTGACAGGCATACAAGGAAGTCATGTGGTGTCGACATCAGATTTTTTATTATAAAACTATGTTTCTACAGCGCAATACAATGCTTATGCCCGCATTCATAAAAGTGATGATGATATCGATAATAAAGATGTTAATTTCAAAATACGTTTATGTAATTTAATAATATCAATAAATAATGTTATAATTAAATGTATTTTATGACAATTATAATAAATTGAAATATACAATGACAAAATTGTATGCACAAAAAATAAACAAATGAACATATTATTTTAACGAGCCGTAATACATAATACAGCCGAAATTAGAGTCGTTAATTACGAAAAATATAATTTGTATTGATTTATAACAGATTTAATAGAAACATAAAATATACTTTGAAGTTTTATTTAAATTAGATCGACGTTAAAATTTTATATATCTTTCAAATGGCATTTGCCAAATTACTTTTCTTTTAATCTACACATTATATATTCCAACAGAAATAGAGAAATATAATCGCTTGTTAAAAATGAAGCAGATTTATTAGCACATATATTGTGTTTCACTTTAAACTGTTCGTTTAAATTGTGTTTATTTACGTTCAAAGTTCTACATGTGGAATAATTTTTAATAATAAAATGTCAAACAGAACTTATGAGCGTACGTGATTACAGTAGAAATGACCGAGTAAAATCATTCCATGAGCTGTCGATATATAATTCAAAAAGTGAATTATTTAGAAGGGAATTACTATGCAAGTAATGACGATGCTGCGAATCTATTCAGCGGACTGGCATCTGTCAAGGAATTTAATTGAAGTGCACTTCCAGATCCTGATGCACATTCTCCTGAAAAAGAAACGTCCTTATGACAATTTTTCATCCTGGATTCGATGCGTGAAAAAATTGTTTGTTCTATTCATCGTATGTAGATCGGATTTCTAAATGATTGATTAATATTATTGCGAACACATACTTCATTTCAACGATGAAATAAATCATGAATTTAGCACCTACAATGAAACAAATAAAACAGTTCAACCGAATTTGATTGAATGATTTTTTTTTTTTTTTTTTGAGAAAATAAAATCTCACTTCCACTGTACCCAAAACCAAAAACAACAGTGTCCTAAATCTCTGTATAAATGTGTTCTTTTCCCATACAACCTGAACATTTTTTCTCTAATCAACAAAACAAAATCAATTTGTATATACCAAGCTTCCTAATTAATAAATAATATATTTGCTTCAATTTCAATATAGGGTTGCTATACATGACTAAAATAATTTAAAATAAGACATCTGGTGTCCAATTTTAATTTACTGAGAGATAATGTATAGCAAGAGCAGATATTTGAATCGAGCAAACATGAAATGTTTAAAACCAACATAACCCTTATGAAAGAAATAAGACAAAAAATAAAGAACTTTTGTTATAATCTATTATTACCTACCTTCATTTTAGCTATATTATATTACCACAAAATTGTAAACTAATAACTTTTGAGCAGTTCAAAATCAAAAACATTGTTCTTGTCAGAGTGACAAGCACATTCCTTTCCGGTAATTTTAAGCATTTCAAGAACGTGTGAGACACATGTCTGTTCATGTCTTTTAGTTTAGTTTAAACAAGTTTTCTAAAAAGTGGAGCCAGGACTTTTTGATTCACGGGGGTAAACAATCACAAAATTTATTTAAATATGTTTCTTCCTAATTGACGGCCAAGATTTGCACGATTTATCACGAATGGCCTAGCGCGCATTAGCGATTTTTGTTGAGTAACTATTTAGTTGGCAAAAATGGATCCCTTTGATTTAAATGATTAAGAGTGCATTGGAAACTTTTTAATCAAAGCAACTAAAAAATTATGACCAGCTCTATTTTCCAGGTGCTGGGCTGGAACTATCGCCTGACAAAATAGACCGCATGTAATTCAATATGACCTAGCGCATTAGCAACTATTTATTCACTTGATCACGTCTGGGGTAGCCCAGAGGGTAGTATTTGCTCGCATATATGAACACTGCTGCCGTATTGGGAAGGCAGAATCTTTTTTAAAGTTCTGTACGTTTTTATAATAAATATATGTATATCATATCATCAGTATGACGGAGATGAGTATATGTAATCCAATTACTTTTAATAAGTTATCAAAACTACCTTTGCTTATATGAAATAATTAAAAAAATTGCTGTCGTATTTACTTATATTACTATATAATTTATAAAATTGACAGTTTAAACAGATAAACTGTGCACCAAAAATCTTTTTTATAACCTGGTTTTCTTGATCATAACATAGTACTAATGCATCAGTATAGTCCGGGACACGAAAGATGAACTACTGAAAATATGTTAGCACAAATCACTATCTAATATATGCGCTCCGTATAAATTATAAATATAGCGTATAAAAGTTGCCCAAATAAATTTTAAAGCTTCTTATAATAGCAGTTGTTCTATGCAACTGGTCTTCGTAATAGTTCCTGTCTTGTTTACAGTCGGATCATAAAGGTACACAAATTCTATGGAATATCACAATTTGAGTATTTATTTCCCTTACCCCTTAGGTCAAGATTGGTGTCCTGCACTATACAGTGCGGGACATGAAAGATGAGCTATGGAAAATATGTTAGCACAAATCACTGTCTACTACATGTGGTCCGTTTAAATCCATACAAAATGCAATTAATTTACTTCGCGCATACCTAATATAATATATAAAAGTTGCCCAAATAAGTTTTAAAGCTACGCAGTTTTTTTTATATTGGCAGTTGTTCTGTACAACGTGTTCGTAACAGTTCCTGTCTTGTTTACACTCGGATCATAAGCATACACAAATTAGTTAGAAGCACAAAGTTCCCGTAATAATTATTATTTGACGGCGTGTAGAGAATATCACGATATGAGCATTTCTTTCCCTTACCCCTCTGGGCAAGATTGGTGTCCTGCACTATAGGTATAGTGCGGGATATGAAAGATGAGCTATGGAAAATATGTTAGCACAAATCACTGTCTAATATATGCGCTCCATTTAAATCTACACAAAATACAATTAATTTACTTCGCACATACCTAAAACACCATATAACAGTTGCCCAAGTAAGTTTTAAAGCTAAGCAGCCTTTCTTTGTAAGATGCGTTCGGTAAATCATACGGAGTTGGAGTATTTATGGAGCGGTGTTAGAGTGGAGTAGGAGTAGAGCTGGAGTTGGAGTATATCGAGGAAACAAGGTACACTCCATTATTTGTGACTAACCGAACGAGTAAAGTTAAAATTTTGGTGCACGATTATAATAACCTCCTTTTTTGACAATTTGATAAACTGCACTGCTAAAAGAACAATAAATTATATTAGAAAAGGTAGAGTATTCTTACCATTCCGACATACTATGTCTTGTGATGTTGCAAAACAATATTATAAATATAAAATAATTGTGTATAATAAAATATTTCAACATAATACAAAATAATCTGACAGATGTCAAATATATAAAAAAAAAACTCCATGTCTGCTTGCATATCGAGGTTGGGCTTATGGAGTTAACACTTTTCACTCCACTTGACTCCATGTAATTACCGAACGGTGCTCGGAGTATACAGTTAAAAAAGAGTGAATAGAACTCATTTACCGAACGCACCTATACTAGCAGTTGATCTACACAGAAAAAAAATTAAATTTTGTATAATTATAATTAGATATTATTTTATTAGGCAATATGTCTAACAATTTAGTATAATTTACAAATCTTAATTTAGCATTTTAACTAACCCGAAATAGATAATAAATATTTTGTAAAAAATCTTTGATTTAAATATGTGAAGTTATTTTAATTACTTATTTTATTTAATTTTACTATATTCTGGCTTCATTATTTTTGTCCTACAATTTTCGATGATTTATCTAATCAATTAGGTAAGTAAATAGAAAATTTAAATATATGTTCAGTTAATTTCTTTATTTATGTTTAGGTCAATACTAAATATAGTCATTTAATCTAATTTTGTATTAATTTTACTATAATTTGTTATTACAAATTTAGAAAATTTAACTAAATCAACTTAGATAATTTAATGTAAACATATTAGTAGTCTGAAAATTACAAATTTGTTTAGTTAATTTAACTACAATTTAGACGTTTTTTTTTGTGTATGTAATTACTGTCTTGTTCACACTCAGATCAATTCGTATCATAAACGTACACAAGTGAGTTAGACGTACAAAGATACTGCAATAATTACTATTTGCCGGCGCTTATGGAATAGCACGATATGAGCATTTCTTTCCCTTACCCCTGGTCAAGATTCGTGTCCCGCTCTATACATGCGGTCTCTACAAAATCCATATTGAAAATGAATAAAGTTGTGAAATGATGTAGTAACCAGCGCACGCCAGCATTTATATGCACGTATTTTTTTAGGGTACGTGATTTTTTAATCAATCAACTTTTAAATCGTTAGTGCGGGCCTGGCCTTTACAACTAATTATGAGTATTGAGCAATTATGCACAGGCGCCGGAACTTCAAATTTGCATAGGTGTTCTGGTTTTAAATAAAATAAAAAGTATATATAATAGTTATTTATGTAACAACTAAAAGTATAGTCTTATTTCACGAATAGGAAAATTTGACCGAACGAGTCATAGGCGAGTTCGTCAAGTACTATGAGTGAAAGAACATTTCTTACTCTAGTTGCATAATAGTTATTTAAGCAACAAAAATGTAAACACAAGCTTTTTAACATTAGGTCAATATTTCTTGACGAGGCCTGCCAAGTCACGAAAATTATACATCGAATGTCATAAAAGCTTTTTACACGTGAGTTGCATTCAATATATTTTTTTTTCTACAGTCTATATACAAAGAAGGCTTTGCACTCGCTTTTGTCAAAGCAAAATGTCACTTTGAGGCTCATGCGCGATAAAGTAGAAAAAACGCTCGCTGTCCGAATTTCTAACTATAAAATACACATCCACAAGTCAATCTGACCTATAACTGCTTTGTCATAACCAAACAAAATGCCGTACTGCTTAAAAGCTGTTTAAAACTGTCAAATTGATATCAGGTGCGTAAAAACTGCCAAAGCTGTCAAATTCTCTCAACAAAATCTTCTTTTGGAATGTTTTAAAACTAATTTCTGGGAGATTTAAAAGCTGTTGAGAAATGTCACTTGTCTACATTCTTAATGGCAACGTTTAGTCAAGAATTAATGGCGGTGTAGTTACTTTCACATTTACCACCTCCACAAACAAAATGCCGTAAAGGAATACAGAAATAAAATAAGGCATTCATTTACTAAAACTAAAGTACAAAGTACATTGTCGATTTCAAACAACCTGTCAATCAACAATGTTCCATTTTGCGCTCTTAATTTACAAATAGCTATGGTACTATACGACCTTAAAAAAAATCCTGAAATAAATTAGAAATTTAATACTCAACAATTTCAACACACGCTATATCGTGTTCACATTTGACAGTCGACAGATCTGAAGTAGAATACTGTAGTTCTCACTGTCAGCATTACCAACATGAATGCACAGAACAAAGTAAATTTAGGTAAGACAATTTAAATGACAAACGTGTATTGATGGTGGCTGCTCCGTAATGTCTAAAGTAAATAAAATACGAAAATCGTATACTTTATACACTCTCTGTAGTGTGTAAAGCATCAATTTTACACATCGGTATATAAAAAAAATGTTTACGTCTCGGCCTGCAGTAAAAGTGTAAAAAAGTGCCATATCGTTCCATTTTTTCACCCGTTTGCGCTAAGGAAGTACTTTCTCACACTTTTATTGTGTTAAAAAAGGCATACTTTGTAAATCCATTTTAATAAAAAAACTTACATATCCCGCTTATACAAAAAGCTAATTTAATCATACTTGATGTTTTCGACGCAGAATTCAATTCTCTAAAACTTTTATTTGAAGTATTTATTATTAAAATCAAAATAACACTATTTTTTTCAAGAAAACCTGATAACAGCTTCAAGTAAAGTATCACTTTTTAAAATTAAAATCTATTATAGGCTTCAAGTAAAGTACCACTTCCGGGCAGACTATTTTAATTAAAATCTACTATGTTATTCCCATTGACATAAGAGTATTATATATAGGGTTGCCAACTTTACAAAATTACAGAAAAGGACATTATCTTTTTCTGAATTGTGTAGGATTTAAAATTAACGAGAAAAAAGGCGCCGCAGGCGATTTTTTGAAAATTTTCAAGGTCAAACGTGTTTTAATGCAAGATAATATAGTTTCTTTACAATAAAGCAAATTTAACAAATTTAAAAAAAAATTATAATCAATAGTTTATGAAGAAAACAAGTAAAACACAATAAGATATCTAACCTTAAAATGTTAACTGCCAATATCTAATTTTACATTTTAATTTTTTAAACTGACGAAGCAGTTATTTACGGCTAGTAAATTATAATAAAATATTAACGAGGATGAGAGCATGAGCTTGAGAGTAACAATTAACAAATTTGACAAGTCAACACTAGTTAACGCTACACATCAATAATTCAAAAATTCTATCGTTATTTCATTACATTATATAAAATGTGAAATAATTATTTCATTTTCATATTTATAATATTTAAGAAAAATATTAATAACAAAATTTACTATAAAAGGACAAATCGCGTCCTTTCCTGGTTTAAAAAAGGACAAGGACAAAATATGCTCAAAAAAGGACTGTCCTTTCCAAAAAAGGTCAGTTGGCAACCCTAATTATATACCAAATTTGAAAAGTTTTGGATTATATTTTAATATAGTTTTGCATTAAAATCTACTATAGGCTTCAAGTAAAGTACCACTTCCAAAAGTTAGGTAATGACCAAAAAAAGAGGTGCACAACTAGATGTTATAACAGTCATAAATACAAAATTTTAACTTTCTGCGGCTTCCCGTTTTTCAGTTATGCGAGATACGTACGTACGTACGTACGTACAGACGTCACTACGAAATTAGTCAGAATGGATTCAGGGATGGTCAAAATGTATATTTCCGTCGAAATCTGGAAACCGAAATTTTTCGCGAGTAGAATACTATCTTTACTTCGCACAAGGAAGTAAAAATGTACTTTTTTAATAGCTGTATTTAGTTACAAAATGATAATGTTTTTTGCACTACTTCGTTCATTCAATATTCTGTAGCAATTTGAACTGATTTTCAAAAAGCGAAACTTGTATAAATTTGCTGACTTAAATGACAACAAATTTATTCAAAATTATGTTACATCAGGATAACATGTTTCCTCCTAGGGCAGCTTCAACATTTCAGCTTTTCACAAAAAAAAAAAAATATAAAAGTAATAGAAAAGCAACCATATTCACCTAATTTGACAATGTACTACTCTAATACTTTTGACTACGTTTTTGATTTGATCAGCCTGATTCTCCAAAAGTTTAAGCTAAATCCTCATTTTTGGATTAGTGAATTCTATTCTATTCCGGTTTTTAAAATTTATTCTTCAAAATATTATTAAAAAGGTAGATACCAAGAATAGAATAGACTATATTTTAGGATATAAACTGTCAAAATTAGGGTAAATATAATTAGCTAATCCAAAAATGACGATTAGTTTAAACTCTTTCGAAAATCGAGCTATACAAGGTAAAAAGTTTTCGACAGATGAAGAGATTGGTGCTGCAATTGTGAATTGATGATTATTTTGAAAAAATTTCAAAAAAATCTTCTAAGACGTGAAAGAAAAGAATGATAAAGTGTATTATTGCTGAGAGGAACTAATTTGAACTTACTCGATTTGTAAATTATAAAAAAATATGCACCATGTTTCATATTCATAATTGTCCCGTTTTTTCGTTTAGATTTAATTCTTACAAGAAGAACAATTTAAACGAACAAAGTTATTGTTACGTTCATTGTAATTGTTTATTAATAAATTGTAATAGAATTATGAACCGGTTTCGCATTTTTCAAAAGTAATTTAAATAAAAATATTAATTTGTTTTTATTTTCGTACATAATTAAATAAAAAGATTGTCGCTAGAAATAGTCATGAAAAACATATAAATTTCTTGCAACAGCCCTATTCTTGCAAATTGACAAATTCAAAAATTCAGCCCACTTATTATGCCAAATCGCCCACGGTTCCGGCGACTTCATTATAGGAGGCTACAGTAATGTTCTTGTCCACGCTGCTGTAGAGTTACTAGAATATAATTATGCTACGAAGCGTTCAGGCTTTCATGATAAATCGTGTGAATGTTTGCCTTCAACTAGGAGGCAACCTATATGAACACATTGTGTGATATGCAAAATATCTTGTTTTCTAATAGAATTCCTTTGTAAGAAAATAAATACAGTTTGACTGATATTTCGAGTATTGTTAACAGCTAATTATTATTTGTTTTTGTCTATAACTTTCTAACGAAGAACGATCAGAAAATTGTCCCAAAAGCACGGGCTTCACTTTTGAAACAATTTATATGAGAAAATATTTGATCCAATCCGACGTGGTTACGGGAGCATTAAAATTAAAGTTTTAGATAGTTCTTTTGTTTACTATAATTACTGACAAAAATAGTAAATTACAGTTATAAATAATTCATATAGGTCTGTCAGCCGCTATGTAGACAGCGATCCGATCGCCGATAACGTTAGTTCTGTTCACGAATAATCAGAGTTCAGCATATAACCGGAAGAACGTAATATTTACATTTAACCGGAAGAGAGAAAACTGCCAAACTTTGACAATTTAAAATACATATTATGTTAATGTAGGTAATAAAATATTTTTAGAACTGCTATTATAAAATAAAAACAAACTGCTACTAAGAAGTTATGTATTTATTAGTTAAGAGATATGAAAGAATCCATGTACATAAAATGTATTAAACTAAATAATTTGTTTATTTTAAAGAATATATTTACGAAAAGATATTGTTGCATTTTCACAAAGCTGTCTGCTGAACTTTGCTTGTAGCACATTTGTAGTGACTGAAATAAGAAAACAATAATAGTATATTATACATCAATATTATGAAGAGTATCATTATTGACCGAGCGAAAGATTATAATCCCGAGGGAACTTAGGGATTATAATTCGCGAGGACAATAATGCCCTTCATAATCGTGGTTATATATTATTTTTTTCACTATTAGTACATACCTAATTATAAGAATTAATTACGAAACTTATTCCATTATATTGGCAATTGACTTTAAGCAATATGACATCTTTTGTCATTTTCGGAGCTATCGCTGAGTGGGTAGTTTGTTTGTACATTTATATTACTTACTTTTAGAATTGCAGTACTTTTTAATAATACCCACAGTAGAAAAGAAATTTTAAATGTCAATTTTTCTCAACTCCTTGATTTCAGATAAATTCCGCTTTGGCGCTGCGAGCTGTCGGTTGCCAATTTATCTAAAATTAATATACATATTTTACCAATTATTTAAGTGGAAAAGGTCAATAAATCGTGGCTTAAGTGTTACATGTACTTTATTCTTCTATTTTCAGCAAGACAGGCCTTAAAATCTAAACAAAATATTCATTTGAATATAATTTGTTGTTTTGTGTAATTAAATTACTAGGCTCAAAACGTGACCTATACATTACAACAATATGATATGTCAAAATGACATAGGTAACCTATTAAATATGTAATTTAATATTTTATTAGTTTAAAACGATTTTAGGATTAAAAATGCTATAAATTTTAATTATTTTAAGTTTGTTTCAGCATTTCATTAAGACTGTTTTCCTTTATTTATTATTATATAGGAAAAATAATGGAATAGAAACGATAACATTATTATTGACCTAGGTCAATAATTATGACACTATTATTGACCTTGGTCAATAATTGATCTCTAGGCATAGAAAACCATTTTCACGGAACAATAATGAAATGTTTATAGGCTAGTAGTCAAAAAAAAATCATTTGTACAAAACCTTGTATTCATAATATGCACAATATCTGGGTTAATACTCGACACACCTAAGGGAAGGATATCAGGATCAGAAATCCGTGATATCATCCTTTAATGAATTAGGAGGGCATTGGAGCTAATGTAGTGCCTAGTGCAGCTTGTGCACTGACCTGGAGTGATTATCCAACATCAATGTCCCTTGTCAGTGATCAAGAGCAGCCTGAATCAGACCTATGAGTAGCCACAAACACCAGTCTGTTTGAAATTAAAACGTTATGAAGAAAGTATGCTTAAGAAGAAAGTTGAGTGGGAGTACGTCAACTGAGATGGTTGGATATATGGAGAAAGTGACGAATGAACAGCAGCTATAGCTAATATTTTGATGATATTGAGATTGTCCAAGTCGCATGGATGTCCAGTGTTGAGGCAGATAGAATTGATGATCTACTAATGTTTGAATTTTTGTATAATTCATTTGAACATATATATGTCTTAGTTTCCGTTTCGAGATCCTTGTTAAAGATATTGTATGAGGCAACCTGTATATTTATTACTAAATGGAAATAAATAAATACACTACAATTTAAAGGAACGCTGCAAAAGTAGAAATTTAAATTATTATCAAAAAATGTTACATTGCGTCTAAAGAGCTGCAAATTAATTATAATTTGCTTGGTCGTTATAGAAGCCGTAGGTGATGTTCCAATTAAAGTGCAAGTAAAGCTTTAAAACTTCCATTTGCAGCTTGTTTAATATGGCTTAAGTGTGTCACCAACATTGTGCTGCAGAGTTTTTTGAAGCTGCATAAAAATGAGATAGTATGTGTCTCGCGAACTTAAAATTTAATTTGCTCTGTTTTAATTAAGTAGTACTGCAGTAATTAGTTTGCTAATAACAGTTTTACATCTTTAATTTTTGTTGTAAAAAGCTGCTGCTCAAAAACTTTTCCTAGTTTGCAAAATTACGTGGTGACATTTGATTTTCTGTTGGTGATAATAATGAATAATCGGGGATAGGTAAATCATGAGTGCTCAGACAGTTCATTTGGAAGCAAAGAGTGCAAGCGGAGCTCATAAAACCATTACAGCCATCAATGTGACTTACAACCGAGCGTGGCTCTCACTCCTACCACCTGCTACTTCATTTCAATAAAATATGAAGGGCCGAGCAGGAGCTAGACTTCGGAAACGCTCTATTCCATTATGATCTCGGCCAAGGCACTAAATAACCGCCGCGCCAAAGCCAAAGTAAGACTCCGTTCTCACTAAGAAAAAAGAAAGCCAAGGAAATCATAACAAAAGTAAGAATTACTAATTAAGGAACGTATTAAAAATTTACAAACAATTTTCCAACTTAGTTCTTACAAGAAAAGGATTTATGGTACCAGTAAGTGTAGTAGGTTAAACAATGTACACTATGAATACTTAAGATTGGCATAAAAGATTTATTTTCCTTTATTTTCTATCTAAAATTTGGATTAAAAGACTGCTATATGAATTTTTATATGCCTTCTAAGTATTAAATTTTAAAAAATATTGTTTTACAAATAGCCCCAAATTTCAAAATATTACAAAGTATCCATTAGATATTTTATAATTATAAATATGTATAATATTTTGAAAAAATCCACTTGATCTCAAGCAGAATATGACGTCAAAGTGTACACATGTGATAAACTATCGCATACTTTTATTTATATAAATAACGTAGGTGATAGACAAAGTGTATCCCTGTTGTTTATAAATGACGAGATGTGTGTGCTTTGACGCCACATAAGTGGGGAGTTGCTTTTCATAACTATTTTTCGCGCCTATCTTTTTATTTAATTATTTACAAAATAACAACAAATTATTATTGCTTTTGCTATGAGAAATATAACGTAAACCTTCGTCTAAAATACTTTTTAAAAAATGTGAAATCGACTCATTCTTCGAGTAAAATTAGGTATACTCGGCTACATTCCGGCCTTACGCCTTGTTAGGTGCAGAGTACGGCCGCACCGGATAGACAAAATATAATAAAAAATGGAAAACTGAAGAATTATACAAATTTAGAATTTATAATAATTTTAAAGAAACATTAACATCATGAATATGAAAGAATAAAGGATGAAAGTAGCAAGAATAATGTTATACGATACAGGCATTGGAGAAAAATATACGAGAAGAATATTAGAAACAAGAAAAAAATATTTATAATGTACGTACCTATTTTCAAAGCCATTTTTCTATAGCAATAATTCTTTTTATTATTATAAATATGTACGTATGACAGAATTTACGTTCTTTGGTTATCATAAGATGTGTAGATAGACAAATTAATCTTTACAAAATAAAATCCATTGTTTCTTGAGCCAGTATTCACGTTTCGGGCCAGGTACTTCATCTGTTTGTAAATATTTATGTGCTGTCTTTGTGCATCAGTTTATTTTTCTTATCAGTATCCTCTTTACATTTTACTTTATTATTATTCGTTCATAAACGTCCGAACCCTCTCAGTTGTTTCGACTAGAGTTGTGATAGTTGATTATTAAACAGGAAGCCTGTGATAGTTTGTCAATAGACCTTTTCAATTTAGAGAGATATTGGTAAGAGCCAACAAAGTGTCTGACATCTGGTAGCAAAATAAAACATATAAGTTGTAGGGAAAACGTTGCTGTCGTACAGGATTATAAGTAAACATGACCAGCAAATCGAAAAGATATTGTTCTGTACCGCAAGTGCTGGCATATCCGTTCATTATTTCCCAAAAAGAGAAATATTAAAAAATAAGTGAAAAAACGCGTTAAAAATCGGAAAGGACAAATCACCGTTCATGAACGTTTGTTCACATTTTTACCTAAGCGATTTTATTCCATGTAAATATTTATAAAAATTTATGCTTCAAAACATTATTAGATTGTTTTTTAGTCAATAAAAAAAAAAATATTAAAAAAAAATGATATAGCAAGCTAAAAATTACAGCAAAGAAAATTCGACAAAACCCCTGTACAGAGAAGAAAAATAGAGAGACGTTACCTGTAAGTAGTAACTATTATTCTTTAATATTATATATTTATTTTAAATTGTTTATAGGAAAGATAGGGAAGAAGAAGAAACTACAAAAATATCAGAAATTGAGCAAGAGGAAGACGTGCAAAACAAAGAACTTGATGTGCATTTGTATTTAGTGTTATTACGATTGAGTGGTTAGCCCCTTTCAAATTAGATGTTTGAACACACAATTAATTTATTTCTATATTATTCTGTTTATCTGTCTTATATCCGCACAAGATAAAATGTCCAGCTAAAAGTAATTAAATAAGTAGTTAACATGCAGATAACCTCAATTTTGAATCTTATTTTACCCTTATATACTGCTTCTCCTTCGACTATAGGCCGCACAGCATCATTTAAATAAATGTATATATCTGACATTATGATAAATATATTTGATTTCAATTAAAAATAACAAAATATCCCCAAAACAAAGCCTCAAAATACAACTAGCACAAACGTAAAATATAATGTTTTCCCTATAGTCGGTCATTAGTGCTGCCATCTCTAGGATGTGGCTCTCCCGGATAGAAGATATGCGCGCGTAGTAAGCCAACAACTGGCGCGAGTCATGTTTACGCGTTTGTCATTTGAGGTCCATAGCGTTTGTTTTTTATTTTAATTTTGATTTAAATTGTGAAAAATGTCTTTGATAACCTCAAAAAACTTCTCAAAGCAAGAAATAAAAGCTTCTCTTGAAGCTAAAATGTCAACGATGCAAATTTTCGCCGACAATACAGCAGTATTTTTGACGTTTTATTTGACAGCGCCGCTGGTAGTTGCAGGCGCCATTGTACTTAATGGCTGGTAGTGCGAGCTCGGTTTTAACTAAAACACTGTTTTAAGAAATATCAAATTTCATTATTTAATAACAAAAATAAATAATAACAAATTTATCAAATTATGATTTTTAAAGAGAACATAGTTTGTATTGAAATAAATATTTTTTAAAAATTCATTCTTTAAACATAAGGATGAAATTAAATATTGAAAGTTGAATTTGACATTTCTTAAAACAGCGTTTTAGTTAAAACCGAGCTCTCACTACCAGCCATTATGTACAGAGTTAGAAAGAGATAGCCGTTAAATTGAAAAGGTCAGTTTCTGTATTTCAATAGTTTTTTTTTTAATAAAATAATAATAACATATCTATAATTTTATTTGTTAAACATCATTTTCATTTTCACCATGTAAATACAAAATTCTTACCATAAACCAAATAAGTAGTTTTTTTATTCTTTAGTAAATTAGGGATTTATAAAAAAAAATTCAAACTGATCATCTAATCTTTATACATGTACGGAGAAAATTGCCAGTCATACAAAGATCGGAGTATGAATAAAATGGTGTTTTTGTTTCCTGATAATTTTAATTTATGGCAAGTGTTTCAAATATATATATATATATATATATATATAAATGTATTTTACAGTTTTAATATCATTTTAAAAGTAAAAAATTACACTTAAATGATGAGAGTTCAATAGACAATAGTTACCTTTACGTGGATATTCTAAATTTAAATTTTGTTGTCAAACACAGATGATATTGGCTCTTGGTTATACCAATTATATCTGTTTAGCGATGTTGTTAAATAGATCATACTAAACTCTAATAAATATTGACTGCAGCCAAAAATAGGTAATTATGTGATGGTAACGTGTTTATTGTACAAAGCCGGAATTAATTACCAGATGGCAATCTGTCATAGAAGACACATGTCGCGTGCAACTGCGAATCCAAACACAACTAATATGATTGTCATTGTTTAATTAGGTTATTAAGCTCCGTACGGTCAAGCTCAAAGGACAATGAAGTGGGACAGAATGAAACAGTCATGATAGCCTCTGGCCACATACTGTAATTGATACGGCCGCACTTAAACAATACACCAATCACATAATATAAGCCAATTCATACATTCGGAATGCTTTGAGGAAAAGCACTGTTTACAATATTAATACGGACATGCTCAGTACATTACCTGAAATTCATCAATGAAATAATTGTAAATTAATTCTAAAGCAATGGCTTGAATAATAAATTGATTATAATAAAATAAATATCTTATAATACATATTATTAGGCAGCCATTGAGTAATGCCATTACATATTTCATTACAATTAAAAACAATTAGCATAGTCCAATTAATTTGATTTTGTAATAATTTATCTAATGAATTTTTTTTCTGTTTATTATTAAAAAAGATAAGTGTGAACAATCATTTACGCTAGCAAATCCAGCAATATGCAAAAGAAACAAAAGGGAAAACCACAACGTTAATGAAATATCTCAAAAAGATCAAAGGAAAATATAATGAAATAGGGAAATGGAATGAGCTAAATATAGTAACCAAGATAGAACAGAAGCTATACTGAGGGCACAGACACATAATAAGGATGGATCAAAACAGCATAATAATAAAAGTAGTAAAAAATAAAAGTAAGAACAGAAAAGAAGGAAACGTAGACCGAGGGAAACATGAGAAGCAGGAATAGTACAACTTAAAAATGCGAGAGATAAAAAATTGGAGGAAATGAAATAGATGACGGAGGTCAGAAAGAAGTGGAATAAATGGATTAAAAAATAATCATTTGAAAAGGAAATTTCGCACCTGACTACGGATATCAAGAATATGGAGAAGAAAAAGAATAGTGTACTGTTCCTTTTTAAAAGCTGGTTTCAAAGATAATTTTTGGGTCATAGCCCACTTTGTCAAGAATTTTACAAGTATTTTGCTGTTTCTTATGAAAAAAAATAATAAATTTCTTTCATAAATTGTTATTTTGGTTATATTTTACCGTAACTCTTTGACAGTTCATCCTAAGAAAAAATGTAAAGATACTTTTGCCGTCATGTTGTCTTTGGTCAAAAAATTCTATGATGAGTTAATAATAAATAAGCACGTTTTGGGGTCCATAGAATATGATTTTACTATTTTTACGACGATGATATGTGAAAGTGTGCGTGAGACGATCTTTCTGGATCGCATAACTCCAATACCACAATTTCAAAAATTATAATTTTTATATATTCCTCGAGTTTACATCCAAGTGAAGAGTTGATTAGATTTTGGTAATAATTGGTCAACCAGAAGTAACCGAAATTCAAGT
Source organism: Ophonus ardosiacus (assembly GCA_943142095.1). Lineage (NCBI taxonomy): Eukaryota > Metazoa > Arthropoda > Insecta > Coleoptera > Carabidae > Ophonus > Ophonus ardosiacus. The sequence continues at coordinate 23,800,122 of OW964824.1, forward strand.
TATCAACAGTTTTTCTTGAAAAAAATCAGTTAAATATCATTTTTTGACATTTATGTTATTATAAATATTGAAGCATATATTATTCTCTACACGATTTTTTTTTCATATTCAAAGTATTTAGAGATTAAAGAATTAGAAAGAAAAATCTTGCAATCCATGCTGCTAAACGCTGCACCAGAATATTCAACTATTACCAATTAACATATGGCAGTGTTAAATGAAATTTGCATTCTGTTTGGAATTTTTACAAAATAAGTTAAATTGACGGAAGGTACTGTGCTACCCACATCAGACTTTTTGTACCTACAAAAAAATGGCGAGCTTAACTTCATTCTCTTATACTTTTTGTCTAGGAGATATTGGAAAAGAGATAGTGTCAAAACACCGATTTTGACCGTTATTTTTCTAATATGGCGGAGCGAGCGGCAGTGCCCTAATGTCACAAATTTAGTATTCAGGATATGGAACTGCACCAAACAGCCAATTTGCAAAACTTCTGGATATTTTTCGGAGCAAGTATAATTTTGACACCCTACTGCTTGGCCTATATAGATAAATATTTTTATTTGTAAAGCTGTAAAGAATTATTCATTCCTAAACAAAAGACTGAACTAATTATTTGATCTATTATTTTTGTTTTATGTACTCTGTTATATGATTGAAATTTATCTATACAAAATATAATATTTAATTATCATTATTGTTGACAGGTCCTTGCCCTTGTCGTCTCTGTAATACATAGGGCAATGACGCCGTTATATACCCTGTTAATCCTGAATAATTATCGAAACAAGGCAATGACGATGATACCCAGCATAATCGATGTGCAAACTCAGTGTATGCAAACACAAGTCCTAAATAAAGTCCGTACACAATAACATCCTTGAAGGAGAAGGGATTCTGTATCCTGCAGGACCCTCAAGGTATTATCCTTTATATACATACGAATAGATGCAATGTTCTCTTCAACATAGATGCAATGGAAATTTCCGTATTTGGAGAGCTCGACATATTTCTGATAAAGATAATTTCATTTTATTTCTTATATAGTGTTGGTTTGTACAGTTTTTTTTTTTTTTTTTAAGAAGTCCGATCAAGGTCATCTGTCAATTTTATGAAAAAGACTTTAGCTTGGCCCATCCTGTCGAATTCAATAGAGTCGTTTACTTAGTTTTTATGAGGACCATAAAATACTACTCTTATATTATTGTTATAAAAATATATAATGCAGTAAAAGCATTCAAAATTGAAAACTAAGTCAACTGGATAAAAAATAAAACTCTTTGTTTTATTGATGCAGAATATATATACCCAAATCATTCAAGCAGCCAATGCACGTCATCACTTAGTGTAAAAACCTTAATGCATTAAAATCACTAATAGTGAAAAATGAAATAAAATTTCATTCATTTTTAACTGTCAAAAAGTGTATAGCCTTATATAATTATTATTAAGATGAACAGTAGAGTTCATTATTTATCGTATATGACATGAATAATATATAAATAATGTACATCAACGTCATATTATTCGTTTAATTGTTGCTATAGTTGGCAACATTAATAATTTGTATGTTCATACTGTCAAAGTTATTATTTGAAAAATATTTGTATCGTGTTTGAAACATTTTTGTGCGTTGTAAAAGTCTACTTAACATAAAGTAATGTTAAACGCAACGCAACGACGCAACGTGGCCGTTAACGCAAACACAAAATCTGTGAATCTGCCAAAGATAGCACTTCTAATCAATCAGAAGAATTCGGTATATTTCTTTGAAATTCGGCTCACTTTTATTTATCGTCTTTATATGGCATACATAAGTATAAATAGGGTTAGTATTATACAATAATTTAGAAATGGATAGTGACGAAAATATAGTATTTATTTTGTAGATGTGACAGTTCATGAACATGTCGATAATATAGATTGCAATCTGTATAACCCTTTTCATAAAGATTCTAAAACCTCTGCAAACGTAGCAGTACATGACGTCACACATCTAGTTACCAAAATTCAATTTTTATTAATGACGTGCATTGGCTGCTTGAATGATTTGGGTATAGTTGTTTATTTTATTTAAGTGGCAATCGATTTTGGACTTTTAAATCCTTCATCGGACCGACGCTATAGCAAATATTAAAATAAAATTTCAGTGTACTGTTGTATAAATTTATAAAATGTCAAAAAAGGGAAAATTTAAATGAATTTTGAAATTATTGTCTAAGCTTGTTAATATGTAAATTTTAATCTAAAGAATTATAATAACAATTAAAGTTATATTACAAAAATATTGTGAATATATTCAGATGGAAGACAGTCAGATAAAGTTTATTAGCATATGTAAAACCAAATATATGAAAAATAAGATAATGACACAGTATCACATACGCTTATAGTCATTGCAAATGAGAGAAATAAATGTATGCCAATTTGTTAATTCGTTCACGATTCAGATGCCCTTAATCCGACTTCTTTCAAAAGTTTTACTGTAATTTATTTATCTTTTCGATGAGTAAATGAAAGTCTCCGAAAGATCAAATCAGCTAAAATTGTTCCTCATAACTACATTCCATAAAATATATGATTCTTATTGTTCCGAATCCAGGTTACATTACCCTCGTATATTTTGTTAGAAGTAGGTACTATTTCACCTTTTATGTAGTTCTAAATTTCACTTTATCTCGAATACACTTTAAGGAAACACTGATAAAATATCTGTGCCATATTTATTATTCATGCAGATTTGACGGAAAAGAAGACAATTTTAACCAAACATCTTTTTAAAAGATTGTTCTATTCAAAAGGTTTGCAATCTACCTTAAAATTTTAATGCCGCCAAAAAACAATAGGTTAACAATTTCAGTGTTAAAATATTTATTGTTTCACATAGGCACATGTGAGTTGTGCATTCATCATTTTGTTTTCCACTTACGTAAGGTAAGGAATACAGATCGTGCCAAAAATTGCATATTAAGATTTTTGTGGATAAGCACGTTTCAGAATCTCCAGAATAAGATTTTAACATCTTTACGATAAAATCTTTCCGGATATGTACGAGTTTGTCTGCGAATCCTGCACTCACGATTTTCTAAATACTGTGGCCCGTATACACAGGCCACCATTTGTTGAATGTAGGTTAAATTAAGGAAGTTATGTTTTTCATTTATGTAACCATAAATTTTTAAGTTCAATTACTTTCTTACCTCATTCACTGTGCAGATTTTTTTATTTTTACTGTAGTGTAATTACATACGAATGGGCCCTAATGTAACAATTTTACGGAGAGGTTTATCTTTCATGTATCACATACAACATAACAATAGATGACTAGTAGTTTGAAGGTTGGCAACGAATTCAGATCTTAGTTATATTAACGTCGCCCAAAGATTTTAGATACCTTATCGCATACATTAGATACAATATTATAACACAAATTTTATATTTAACGTTTTTCTGAAAGCAGAATCTTTCTCGTACGTATACTTATCGTAAATCGAAATGTGGACTATCGCAAATGCTATCAAATTTATGTTAAAATACTTCATATAAAAGTTATAGAGATCTAGATTCCGCATCTAAATTATGTAAAACGATAATTCTAGCTCGTCGTATAATCAAAATAAATAATTAACTACTTTTATAAGATTTTAGCTTAGAAAGCCACGGATTATGACAAAAAGTAAAAAACTGCGTTGTTTTTAACTGACACTTAAAACTAAAACAGATTAACTTTTTGTTTCTTGTTATTTTACTATTTTAAATCAGAACTGACAATTAAAAACAAAGAAATTGTTTATTTTTTTGTCAAATTTTATCATTAGTTTTTTTCTCTTACATGAAGAGCTAGAATAATTATTGTTTAGATGCAGATTTATATCTCTACAACTTATATTAAAAAAAAATATTCCATAAAATTTAATAACGTTTGTGAGAAGGAAAACTGATATAGCGTATTATACGCCGATTTACAGCCTGTCTATAGGTGAATTTAAATTGACAACACAATATAGGCAAAACAACAAATCTTTAATCATATATATTTTTTAAGTTTTTCATAATATTATTGGTACGTTGATGGATTGAATGCCAAAAACAAAATAAAATTTAATAACTAATTTTCCCTCTAATTAAAATCAAAATTCTTTCTTTTATTATTAATTTTCTTATACCGTGAGTATTTTTTAACATGAAACATTGGGGTGTCATATCCAAGGTTACGACTTGATATTTGATTGACAGCAATGTATTTGCCCGTTCCATTTAAAATGAAACATAGGGAAAGAATCTGACGAAGTATTATATTTAAATATTGTAAGAAATTTAGCGGAGTCAGAAAACCACTCGAGAGCACTAAACATATAACGGGCACAAGAAGCACAAAGTATTTTTTCTACATCTAAATTTAATTTTTAGAAAACAGGTATAATTATTTAAACAAAATTAACCTCTAATGACATCTTGTCAATGTGACAGATAACAGTTGAATTTTCCTATAAGCTATAATTTGACATTTGATTGACAGCAATGTATTTGTCTGTCTCATTTAAAATGACACATGGGGAATGAATTTGACAGAAGTATTATATTTAAATATTGTAAGAAATTTAGCCGAGTCAAAAAACCACTCGGGCACAAGGTGCACAATATAATTTTTCTACAACTAATTTTAATTTAGAATGCAGGTATAATTATTTAAACAAAATTAACCTCTATTGACGTATCAAATGTCAAATTCGTTCTCTATGTTTCATTTTAAATGGAACGGGCAAATACATTGCTGTCAATCAAATGTCAAGTCGTAACCATAGATATGACAAACCCAATATTTCACATTAAAAAATACTCACGGTATACTGAAATTACAGTATCCGAAAAATCGTAAATAAACTTCAAATTTTTGTACACTATGCGAATGTATAAAAAGTCAATATGACACTTAACGGTAGTGAACTTGTTAATTGAACCTACCTTCAACAAATAGTAGATCGTGAAAAAAGTCTAATGCCCGTATTCATAAACATTCGTAAAAAATTTAAACGGTTTGTTATAATATTTATCCAATAAAAACAGTCGACATTGTACGAAAAATCAAAATTTTATTTTTCAAGTTTGATTCTATTTGTCAAAAATTATAACGAGCCGTTTTGAAACTTTACGAGTTTTAATGAATATGTACATAAGAGTTACAAAAAATTAAACCAAGTACCTAATATTTCTATAGTTATGAGAAAATTTCGTTAGTTTTTGGTTGACAGATAGTAACTACTTGTAATCCAAATATAAATCCAAATGAATTCAGATAATTAACATTTCGGATTCATACTTCACAACAACTTTGAATTATAGGTAAAAAACCGTGATAATATATTTATTTTAAGTCCCTTGTTAAAAGTTTTTGTAGCAATTAAGTTATAAACTATCCTCTCTTACTCTCATATTCTTCCTTGTTGAAGTTGAACAGTGAGATATGACAATAAAAGGAGTCACACAACGCTGTGTCTTGGAAGAGTAAGATTAATTTTAAGTGGGGTTCGTGTCTTTCACGACTACAAACTTTGCCCTAGACCACACGTCAAGGAACAGGGTTCACCTGAGGAGACATCGCTTACAGGATACGTTTGTCTTGCGCTGGGTAATGAAAGCCAAACATGTGGATTTGTCAAAGAAAAATCTTCGGCAATAGAAAAAGTTTCAAGGAAATTTTTGGCTTACAAAAAACTTCAATTAAGATTGGATATGACGCTCGTTTCTCATTGTTGAAATTAATGAAATCAAAATACGTTTTCTTTTGTATACTTGAATAGAGAATTTAGTAAACTATTATTAAAACTGTAGCGAGAAAGAATCCCTACATTAATTCTTGTATTGTTTTATAAATGATAGACGTTCTTTTTAATAGAAATATTTTCCAAATGAAAATAGATAATTGTAAAGTTGTTTTTGAAAATAAAAATTTGTTCGACTTGTACATAAATTTACAAAAACTTACGATGGGGTCTGGCAATAAAAAAGTGGCATCATTTTTGTTAAATTGTCAATTTTTACTAATTTTGAATGATTTTATACAAAATATTATTAATATACAGGGTGTAAGTAAATGTACAACGCTCATGGTAGAACCAACCTCAAGGGTAGTAAATCTGAGAATAATTTTTGTTTAACATACTTGCTATAAGAACTGCAGGCCTTTAAAACTTACAGTTCAAAATTTTGTAAAATAGTAAAAATCAATGTGTTCTCTGGAAAATTGTCACACCTGTCACAAACATATAAGATCATTGGTGTCGCTGTCTATTTCATACTATATGTTTATAAGTATTGAATATAAGTAATTAAACTACTTACTTACTTAATCCTGCACCTTTCTACCATCACGGGTGTAAGGCGTTCCCCCGGCTTGCGGGGTAGGGGGTTGAGTTTTGGTTCGTTGGTATTCTCCACATTTCTTTCTACTCTGCTCTATCTTGTGTTGCTGTCTTCGTTTCTTCCCAAGTTAGACCTCTTCTTTGCGCTGCATCGTTTACTTCTTCCAGCCACGTTCTTCTTGGTCGTCCTCGTGGTTTTTTTCTTCCAATTTTTGCTTCAAACACCTTTTCTACAATTAAACTAACAAATCAATAAAATAGATGAATACAAAATAATTCAAAATAATTTTTATTGTTAAAATATCTGAAAAACATACATGCATACATAACGCATATTCAAATTTAACAAAAAAAAAAAAACGTTTGACACCAATTTGACAATCAATATTTTTTCCAGAGAAGACATTGATTTTTACTCTTTTAGAAAATTTTGAACTATGACGTGACTGGTCAGTTTTAAAGGCATCCAGTTCTTGTGCAAAGCATGTTGAACAAAAATTATTGCCAGATTTACTATCTATGGGGTCAATTATACCATGGATTAAGCGTATTAAAAAACATTTGTAATTTTAATAAGAACTATTTACATTATAGTAATATTGAGCGAAAAGAATATAATTTTATATTATTCATAATTTCGTATTGCTAACACGTGGATGGATGACATAAAATAATTAAGCACAAAGGTCTAAATAATAGTGTATGTTACCACACGGCCCTACAATGCACAATCGCTCATCCGCCTCTGATCTGTACACCGTCGTGTCCAAATCAGTATTTCCCTGTCAGTACTGATCAATTGAAACAAATAATTTATCTACTAATTATCGTTACATCACACTCAAATCAATACTTAATTTAATAAAACAAAAACAAAGATCTCAGTAGTTGAATTTGGAAGCTTACGTAACCAGTTAGCTGTCACTGAACATCCAGACATCATCCGTCAGGAATACAAAATTCCATTCACTTAATTGTTTCTGCGGGCAACAAACTCGTACCGAGCATGGCATCTGCACCATCTCGCAAACATTATTGCTATTATTATATGAAAATATACGCATTTCTCTTTCGGAATCTGTAATAGTTATTACGTCATTAGGCCGATATGAGGTAAATAACGAACGCGGCTGACGTTTATAAGCAGCCGATTTCGTTATTTGCAAATCTTCTCTTTCTGTCATACTGAACAACTTTTTTGTTGATTTATAAATTCTCCATGACAACGGTCTATCAAAATGCTGATATTTTTCTAGGAACACTTGATCCTTAATTGTAGGCGACCGTTATTTTTACCTTTTCACTTTTGTTTTTAGTCCTACTGTATCATAGTAATAGTATGGTATTACGATAAATATCATAACCATCGACCTTTAAACTAATAGACACAGCGTACGAGCAAAACGCTTGTCCCGCCATAACGGTGCAGACATAGTATCTCTATCCTCCAACAGTACGGAAGTTAAGAAAACGCGGCAAAATAAAAAAATTGATTTGTCCCTAACTTGATATACTTGGTGCATAATTGCTGAGAGTATAGATTTAATTTTTTTATGCATAATTAGTTGTATTATGTATTTTTAATACAATATATTATATACATATTATATTATAGGGAACAAGTAATAATTAATAAGGACTTACATATGAAATGACACAGCTGAACCGCGTACGTACTGCTGACTGCACGAAATACACCGTCTCCCCATTATTTTGTCGCATACACACTTCACAACACATATACGTATGTATTGACAGAAATAATTGTAAATGTTCTCCAAAAAAGTAAATAATACACAGTCACGAAACGTCAAATGTAGATTTTGACAACTATTTAGTGATAGAGAGCGATGTATAGAGGTTTACATATGACTGAAAAAGATGTACAATGAGTACGAACGCATGCGCAGTATACTTTAACTGAGAACTTCCGCACTGTTGAAGGACAGAATATATATTTCTATCCTTTTATGTTGGAGCATTATTCTAACAATAAAAGAATAGGAGACACTTGGTCCATTAGTTTAAAGGTCGATGATCATAACATACATAGAGAGATTGACACACATCGAAAAAATAATGTAACGGTTTGAGTGTACAGTTATTAGAGGTAATTAACTCTGTGAAATTTAATATTTAATATTTTCGAGCTGCAATTTTCTACAATTTTAAGCGTGGGTTAAACCGTCGAAAATGTTTTGTGGAACTGAAGTCGTTTGGGTATGTCATTCTCCTTAGTTACCGTAAAACGTTGCAACGTTTGTCATTTGAATTTGTAAATGATGAGCGTCATACAGGATGTCCAAAAGTAGCTGTTACTCTTAGGGCTATTTTATGATAAATTTAATTTATAAATTAAAATTTTGATTTAAAATTTACAAATTACAAATTTCTGTCTGGTTTATCTTCAATTTTGAAATTCTGGTGTAGTAAACTCCATCCTTTCCTAATTTAAGGTCAATCAATATGAATTAATCAATAATCAATATATGTAATCAATTTTGGTTATGATTAAGATACTATATATTTTATTTGTTGTAAAAGTAGTTTAAAGTGCTGAATATAATGTAAATTCCGAGTATTAGTTACTTGTCATTCATATGAACTTAAATTTCAGAGTTCATTTGCACTTATGCTTATCATATCATGATATTTTTACTTTTTCTTGTTCCAAGGGTGAGAACACCTTGTATTTGACTTTCAACGGTCTTAGAATTTTTTTCACTATTCTTTCAGACGTAATTCAGCATTTTACACTCCTTAAGTTCTTAGTTCATGCTCAATCTGCATATTATCTGCATTAATATAGACCACATTGATTTTGTTTTCTAGTATGGCATATGTTTGATGGAAACATAAGAAGTAACATTCATTGCGTTTAAATTTTTCAAATTAGAATTTTGATTCCATTCTTTTAACGAAATTTTGCGAGCTATATTCTACTTATACTATTATTAACATCGTATAGGTTTTAAGTACATATGTTTATATTTTAAAATCAAAATTATAAATTGTAAATTCGTAAATTAAATTAATCATTAACTAGCCCTTACGGTGTGATAGACAGGAAGACCGCCAGTCAGTCATTCAGTTGCCCTAGGAATTGGCGTAAAAGTGATCAACACAATCTTGCCAAATCATTTGAGTGAGTGCTAGCAATTGTTGGTGAAAAAAGCCATAACAAGAAGGTAGTAGATACTTTTTTCTACGGTGTGTTTGCCTGTGGTTCTTCAAAATATTCGTCTTAATCGCCCAAAAGGAAAAGATATACCGCATCAAAATAACGATCGTTCATATACAGCCGCTTGAGTAGTAATGTATTTAAACGAGTAAAACATTGAATTTATGGCTCGTCCATATAGTCCCGATCCCTGGTATGTGACAAATTTATTAACTACCAAAACAAATATATACTTGGGAATAAGGAATAAAGTTATAATACAGGGTGGGGCAGAAAAACCTATCCGATTTCAAATCCCTTTTTCTCAAAAGAGGGAGTAGGTAGAGTAGTGGGGTAAAAACCGTTAGAAAGCCGGTTTTATGCCATTTGTCAGTAGTCAACATGCCTTGGTCTGGTGAACATCGTGCTTTTGTTATTGAGCGGTTTATCGAATGCGGCGGTTCGATAATTGCTACACAACGTGCTTTTCGAATTCATTTCGGACTCGGGCGTCATGATCCTGTTCCACATCACGCTACGATTAAAGTGTGGGTGTCAAATTTTAGACAGACGAGTTCAGCATTGAAAAAGAAGTCGCCTGGACGTCCCAGGACAGCAACAGGACCTGAAAACGTGGCCAATGTGAGAGCCGCGATTGAACGTTCCCCGCGTCGTTCGGCGCGAAAACATTCGCTCGCTTTGGCGATTTCCAACCGCAGTATTCGGCGCATTTTGCACCGGGACCTCAAAATGCATCCCTACAAAATGGTTGTTGCACAGGAATTAAGTGAAAGGGATTTTGAAACCCGTACGAACCTGTGTCGCGATCTCCGAGAACTCCCAAACGACGATGTTGTGCTCTTCACGGACGAAGCCCATTTTCACCTTTGTGGTGCCGTTAACAGGCAGAATTTTCGATATTGGAGTGACGAAAATCCTCGAGAAATCCATCAGGAACCCCTCCATAGCCCAAAAGTGACTGTGTGGTGTGCTCTTTCCCGCCTAGGCGTCTGGGGGCCTTACTTTTTTGAAGAAAATGGGCAAACCGTAACGGTCAACAGCGAGCGCTATTGTTTCATGCTGGAAAATTTTCTTAGACCCAAAATGGAAGAAAATGGCGTAGAAAATGTGTGGTTTCAACAGGATGGGGCAACCGCCCACACATCGCGACGATCAATGGACATTCTCAGGGAACTGTTTCCCGGTCGCCTCATTTCCCTGAGAGGTGATCTTGGCTGGCCGCCGCGCTCACCGGATCTCACTCCATGTGACTTCTTCCTTTGGGGTTACCTCAAATCGAAGGTTTACCAGCATCGACCAAGGACCCTTCTTGCTTTACGAAGGGAAATTGCTCGGGCAATTGAAGAAATTCCTGTGGAAATGACGGTGAAAGTCATGGAAAGCTACCGCGAGCGCCTAAATCAGTGTATCCGCTCCCAAGGACGACATTTGAGTGATGTGCTTTTCAAAACTTAAATTTAAAAATGGCATAAAATTTGCGATATGTTAATAAAAAATTTTTTTGACAAGTTGAGTGGTTTTAATTATAACACCTGTATCAAACTAATATATTGAGCCGAAACATCATTTGGCGCCATCAAAACAATTGCTAAGAACTACAGAACTGAAATCATTAAGATGTATCTATGGACCGTCATCAATTGAATCACTTCCATATAGACATTAGAGAGGAGTGTTACCAAAATAAACAAGAAACGCCTTTATAAAGAAGAACAAGACATTAATTTTGAATAATCCTAATAATAATCAGTAATACTCATATTCCGAAATTGTTTTACTAAATAAATTCTCAGGTCAGTTAATAAGAGAATTGGAATTAAGAAAGACGTTATCATTTAAAAAGGATAAGTACAAGATTCAAGATTAAGGCAAGACATGTTTTTTTTTTTACTTCACTAATCATCTCACAGGCTAGGACTACATCGTTTTTCATTAAATATAAATTTGGGTAAATTTCTCGATTAGACTAGGTGTTAACTAATACTCGAAATTTCATTCGAGCAGTATCAGTTCTTATAAAACCGACGTTTCATCATACACTTACCGTAGTGTATACTGAAAGGGCGGTTTTGTAAGAATAAATTCTGTATGACAGATTTCGATATGTAAAATATAATAAAGATAATATTATTATGATGATATTGTTAATACCAGGTTGATTTTGCAGTGACATTTACGATACCATCTCGATGTCACATTAAGCTGTAAGAGTCTGTCATTTTACGGAGTTGTAGCCAGATTGTCAAGTTAGTTGTTGAACAAACACAAGTTCTCCGTAGTTGGAATCCCTTGTCCAGCACTCCTGGTTTGCCGAGCCGGTACCGGTTAAGATAAATGCATTGAGAATAAATCTATGTGACATTACATCGGCCATACACGCCCTAATGCATCAGTATTTATTTATGAAAATTGCCGGGACCACGCTCGTTTGTTATTGATATTTTACATGAGCGCATTTGGCTTTATCATGGATTACGCTGTATCTATTTGTTTGATTTAACACCAGATTCGTTATGATCATTGTATTTTATTACAATGCATATTCATCCCAATATGTTAATTTTGATATAATGCAATGCAACAGTCAACAAGTAAATGCAAAAATTACGCACCGCATTTATAATCCTAGCAATGATTCTATTTGTTGCTAATGAACAGCATTTGTTTAAAAACTATAAATAATATTGTTATTCAAACTAGTGGCAGTTTTATTACAAGTAACTCATGTTACACATAATCGCAATTAATTTATCAAAATTCTGATAATATGTATGTAGTTGTATAATTGAATGTATTCATAATAGCGTATTAGTCAGGCTGTTCTAATTATTAATTAATTAATTATAGATGTAGTTGGTTGTGCAGATCAGGGGATAAAAAGGGCATGCAGATTTAAATCCCACATAAATATTCCTTTATTAGCATAGCATATGTCATTCGTGACGTAAATTAATTTCTATGATGTATTATACATCTATATATGTACATATATAATTTCTTATTAAACATAGTTTATGAAAATAGTTCTTCAACAAATTAAAACAATAGCTTGCTTTGTAATTCCATATTCTTTCTTCGGCTACTATAGTTCAAAAATCCGATGAGTAGAAAACTTCTATAATTGGAAAATAAATTGTTTTCCCTTCTAATTCGAATTATAAAGGTTAGACTGTATATAATAAGTTGCCTATTAAAAACATAGTAATTTTATACTGTGTTTAACAAAACCATATTACGAGTGTCTACCGAGATAAATTTAAGACGAATTCTTTTTCTAGAGTCTCTTTCGTTAAAGATTGCATTGGTGGACGGAGCTTAATGAGACCGGTTTACGTTTTAGATAAATACGAATCAAATTTTTATTTCATTGGGTGCATTCAGCACCCCGGCAAATCTAACAACGATGAGCACCGCTACATGCCAATGATTGCCGAATGCAGTTGCTGGACCAATTACATTCGTCCATTCATTGTGTTCGTCAAACTTCGGAGGTCAGCGATACCAGCGATGAGAGGTGCTGAACGCGGCCAATCTCAGTCTCAACAAGTTGAAAAGGATCACCTTCAAACCCATTATTTGGCAGTAGATTATCTTCATTATCATTATTTTGAGAACCTTCGAACAAAAAAAGAACACGTGCATCATGCACTATTATTTCCACATACACTATTTTTTACCTTCCGCTACCCTTGGTAAGGGAGGTATAGAGATTATAATCGCATATCTAAATTTTAGTAAATGACCACGTTTTAAGGTCCCTAGAATCCAATTTTAACATTTTCACGATGATGTCTGTTTTTGTGTGTGTGTGTGTGTGTGTGTATGAATTTTGTCTTCGCTCCAACTCAAATACTATCATTCAGAAAATTCTGAAACCTTGTATTTCTACCCTATTCTAATACGGAAAGAAACTATTAGATTTTGGTGTAAATCGGATAACCGGAAATGGCACTTTACTTGAAGCTCATAATGGATTTTTTCAAAAAAATACCATTAAATGCCATTTTTTGTCATTAAGAAAATTAAAGATTATTGAATTTTATACATGTATACATTAATACTTTTTCTATATATTTCCAGATAAATTTTAAAATTAATTTTTTTATAAATCCCGAAGCCTAAGATAAACAAAATTCCTTTGTTACAGTTCATATTTCAAATGAATGTAACTAACAGGTAAATGTCACTGTCAAAAAACTAATCACTTCAAATTAATAATAGTGACATTTTAAAAACAAAATAGTAAATAAAGCAATAGTTATATGCAATGGAACATAATATAGTTTGCAGCATTAGTAAATACGTAGGTATGTAATTAAATTAATAAAAATTAAATAGCGGGAGGTTTTGTGTTGACCACATCAGTTTTTTTCATTTATTTTTGTATTTCTAATAATTTTTTGTTCTCAAAAATGTAAATATGTTATTTTATTATCACTCGTGTTAATAGTAACAATAAATTTGTAGAAAAAAAATGTATTTTAGTTAAATTTAATTTAGCTAGCCTCATTTATTATACATATGTAAAAAAAGCTGCAATACTTACACAATATTGGATAGTTTAAAACTGTCTCGCGTTTGCACCAATCACAAGCCGTGAAATGTACTCCCTATACCACGCAACGCTGCATTCTTAAACCAAATAGAGTATATTTTTGCGCCCAAGTTTGATCAAATATTTCATATTTTATCATTTTACAGCTTACTAGGTAGTTGGTAGATTTGTACGGAAGTACCTTAAATCCGAATATGATCGTATCGGTTTTCAGTGAATAATACTGTTAATGTCAATCCTTTTACATATCATTTAATCTCACTCACTCACTATACTGTTTCGTAATTCAAATGAAAATCTTTGTTACACTATTCCTGTTGAAATAGTCACTCTACAAAGTAAGTTAACACTATTTCATTATCAAGTACTTCTATTAGAAACGTGACCTTTCAGTTTTCAAATTCGTATTCATGCATATTTTAATATTCTTCCATATTTCATGATCGTTGTTTTGCAGTGCTGTTGCATTCAATATAGAGAAAGTGTATTAGAACAGGGGTTTGGCTATCCATTGATCCATTCTGTTAGAAATGCAGTGGACAATAAAAATGCGGCTGTGAAATGGATGAAACCGTGTGTCGGTCGTTTGCTTTAACTAAAGGGAAAAGTTTAAAAGGCAGAGCGTCCGTGAAGTAGGTAGGTAAAATTCAATTGTTCGCCGTGATATTTTATTCATTGCATGGCGCAGCCAACTGACGAAAAGGCGGATCAATCGTTCGACGGGCGAGCCATCGAAAGGAGAAAAATGACAATTCGATATTCGACAATTGTTCCACAAGGAAAAGGAATTTTTCTTTACAAATTTGAGTAAACAAAACTAAAATGTGGTCTTCATTCCCAAGCAAAAATTATTGCATAGTTTTTTACCTCCCGCTACCCTTGGTAAGGGAGGTATAGGGATCGTGCTAAAAATCACATATCGAGATTTTAGTAAATGACCACGTTTTAAGGTCCCTAGAATCCAATTTTAACATTTTTACGATGATGTCTGTATGTGTGTGTGTGTGTGTGTGTGTGTGTGTGTGTGTGTATGGATTTTGTTAACGCTCTAAATCATATACTATCATTCAGAAAATTCTGAAACCTTGTATTATAACCGGAAATAACACTTTACCTGTGAAGCTCATAATGGTTTTTCTTCAAAAACTACCATTAAATGCCATTTTTCGCATTTTGTCATTATGAAAATTAAAGATTATTGAATTTTCTATAAGAATACATTAATAGTTTTTCTACAGATAAATTTAAAAATCAATTTTAAAAAAAAATCGCTAATTAAAATCACAATTCCTTTGTTGCACAGTTCATATTTCAAATGAATGTAAGTACAGGTGAATGTCACTGTCAAAAAACTAATCACATCAAATTAATAATAGTAACATTTAAAAAAAATATATTAAATAAAGCAGTAGTTATATGCATTGGAACAGTTTACGGCATTAGTAAATCCGGAGGTATGTATTTAAATTAATAAAAATTAAACAGCGGGAGGTTTAAATGTACCCATGTTAGTGAATCAATTATACTCTCAAATAATAATATATAAAAGATTAATACGATTTCGACTGAAGGTAATGATAGTTACAGAATTTTAAATAACTATGTAAAATCATTTAACATTAATACATTTAGAAAACCGCAGAAAATCATTTGTAGAAAATAATAGTAGAAGGGAACTTATTCTAGCATAAGTAAGAAATTCGAAAAAGAGCAGCCGAATGGCACGTACGCGAACAAGTGTTAAATAACAATTTTAATTACTTAAGTAAATTTTTTGAAATAAATTTACGTTAGTGATAGAAATTTGTTTTTTATTTTGTTTGATGTCTAGATAATTTGTATATTTCATGCAAGTGATACCAATCCCAATTTACAAATATCGCAAAAAATGGTTAAAAATGAAGCTTATTCTAGCATAAAAAACTTGCCATAACGTCATTTTTATTCCGAGACGGAGAAGCTTATTTAATTGTTCTGTAAACTCTGTGTATAGACCGTAAAAGCTAATAGTCTATTCGTTTAGAATTTTACGATTTCAGAGTCGCCAAAATTCTTCTTGTTCATACAACAGCTTTATATGAATTATTCATTTGTTTTAATTTTAAATTCAAGTTGTGTAGTAATAGCTGCATCATTATGACAGGAATAATCATAATAGCTGTTTATGAAGTAAGTGTTTTATTTTGTGGGGAGTTTGGGGACGACGCGCAACGGAGTGATTTGAACACTTCGAACAAAATAGAAGCACTTTTTACACGCAAATTATACAATATTTTTATCTACTGACATTATTTTGTCTTGCAAATTTGTATTTCTCTTATTATCTGGTGTCTAAATTAACATTTTTAAGTCTAAAAACAAACGTCAAAATGCCTATTTTTAATAATGTTTGCAGAAAAAATATTGTATTATCCACGGATCACTTGTGAATCACACGGTGTGATGATATTACAGGCAAATATATTATTCTATATATTCGTTTATTCTCTGTATTTAAAACAGGAGTATTTTATCTTACAAAATTGACAGTATGACAAAAACAGTGAATAGGTTGAATACCGGACATTTGTTTTACTGTTTTTCCGACCAGCTGAATATCCGGCGGCCGGATATTTGTTCAAGAATATACAAGTGCATTTCGAGCTCAATTGTTAGTTCACATTATGGATTATATTTGTGAAATTATAGTTTTATAGTAATTTCACGCCGAATTTGGTAAACTGACGGCAGAAATATCAAATAATGTTACTAAATGATATACAATAAGAAAAATCATTGTGAATTATTATGAATAATTTATTTCTAATTGTTTTTAAAATTAAAATTATTATTTATTTATATTTTTTTTTCTTTTACCCGGCGCTTGATGGAAGACATGTCACTGTCCTTTATTTGGCCGGATACGATATACTAGTTTTGTCTTCGACGTAACATGTGAATAATTTATTAAAAATTAAATATAAAAGGGATATTATAGTGAATTTTTTAAATTTTTAAATCGCGTCGAATTTTCATTTCGTCGAAATCCTGACGTAGTTCTTTGGGTGAGCAAAGCCCTGTCGTATCGCACTTCGACAGCGGCACGCCGACCATTCTTTTCGTTTTAATTAAAAGGGCTAAATTCCTGATGCTTGCGATTTTTTATTTGTTCAACGCGAAATAAGGCTACATTTTCAATCACTCCCAGATTTGCCAAGTAATTGTTTCGAATCTATGGTCAAATACAATAAGTCAATTTCCATTAGGGCAACGCCACTACTACGGTGTTCTCAGATTAATTTTTTAATTGGAAAATGAATCTTTTACTCGCATTCGAACCTCGAACTGATGTTAGTTCATTACAAACTAGAAGTTTGAAAAGTTTTACTGTACAATTTATAAAACTTCGCAATTGAAGCCAACTCAAAATCATAGAATTATGAAATGGAAGACTTTAAATTTTATATTGGCGCAATGAACTTTCAGTAACCGAGGGATATTGAAGATTCAAATTCTGCAGCCAATAATATCTACTACAAGCTATAGAATTTCAAGCAAATTTCAGCAAACCAAAGGTTTTTGTTTCAAATGTAATATTCTAAAACAATAATATTGTTCTGTTCTAAATCGAAAGGAACAAGATCTATTGTAAGCTGCAAATCCTCTGCAAACACTGTAGGATCAGAAAATTATACATTAAAATTTATAACTTAAAATACATATTTTAATATTATACAAGGTGTCTCTAAAATAGGGGGACATGGTTTAACTACAGATTCCTGAGGCTAAAATAAGACGATTTAACTAAACACCGGAAAGTATATCGTTTAGCCAGAATTCTGCTTCAAAGTTCTTCGAAAAAAAATTTATAATTTTTCTTATAATAACGGAACATTTTATTCGATTCGAACCACTAGTGTATGAAATTTGGGTGTCCCGCCGATAACATAAATTTCTTTTTTTTTAGAAAGATACATTCAATAGTACCTATACTTTTCTAAAATTCCAAGTTTTTCTTCAAAAGGGTAAATTAATTACATTTATATTGCTAATTTCAAATTTTTGTAACATTATATTGTGTATTGTCATACCTATTTCTTATATTGTTGTGTTATTTATTGTTATAAGTTATAGTTTTATATTCTTGTATTAGTAGTTTTATACTATTGCTAATTTGTTATAGGGTAATAAACTTTGTAGTTGATGTCCAATAAATAAATAATAATAAATAATTATAATATACTTTTCTCTCTATATATAATTTATGATATCTATTACGGTTCACACCTTCGAGCATTATACTGACTAGAGAAGTAATTGGGCAGTGTTTTGTTGTGTTATATGTCACTACTTATCATTTTACTGTAACTTAACGTCACTTTTTGCGTGTAGTTTGTGAGTATATCTCGGAGTATATCAAATTGTAATAAAAAAGTACAAAGAAAGTACGGATATTTCGTTTCATGTGTAAGTAACTGGGATTTTTTTTCAAATAATATATTAAACAAAGTGTAACTTTTAGGTTTCCCTTAATAATGACGTAAGAGTAACGAGACTGAAATTTATTGGAAATAAAGGTGATTTACATATTCCAAAGCAGCAATTAGTCACCACTTTGTAAAAAAGGTAGTACAAATATTAAGATAATACGCAGCCCGCAATACACCGTAGATTCAATACGTACCCCGCAATACACCACGGCTTCCGCATATGTTCCGATCACAACAAACACCATACGGCGGGCTCTAGTCAATATATACTCTAAGGTTCACACAGAAAAAATAAAATCTGCACTTTAATTTTTTAAAATAAATTTTATCTATCAGTCTGTCCAAATGCCAAACATCTAATTTTTAATGACAGAAACGAGTTATCAACCTTCTCAACGTGTTTACGAATAAATGAACATTATTTTATTGTTTTATAATAATGGTAGTAAAATATTATTATAGGCTGAACAAACGGATGTTTTTAGTTTTAGAATATTGCGAACAAAATTTTTGGCAACCCATAAACACAGTTGTTACTGTCATTAAAAATGGATTTGGATAGACTGCTAGATTAAATTTATTTTAAAGATTTAACGGTGCAGTCACTCAAGATTTATTTATTTTTTTCTGTGTGAACCGTAACATATTATAAATTACACAGAAAGAAAAAAGTTTACTATTGAATGCATATATCTGAAAAAAAAAACGTTATCGGCTTGGCCATTAAAAAGTTACGGTCTAATCAATGTTCGGACACCTAAATTTCATACACTAGTGGTTCACTAATAATAAAAAGTCTCAGCTTAAACGATGACATAACCATATGAACTGTCATACCAAATTTCATCCAAACGGAATAATGCGGTCTGTTATTATAAGCAAAATTATTGTAACTATTAATATTTTTCGATGAACTTTGAAGGATAATGGAAATGGTACACTTTCCGGTAAAATAAGTTTAGTTAAATCGTCTTATTTTGGGCCCAGGAATCTGTGGTTAAGCCATGTCCTCCCTTTTTTTACACTTTTACACTTTATGTACCTATGCCCTATTAATAAAATTATTATCACTTTTTACATTACTTATTTTTGTAATCATATTGTGTTTAAGAAATTTTTTTAAATTAAAATCTTTTCATTTAACCAAGAAATATATTCACCAGATTTAATTACAAGACGTTATACGAGTATCATGCTAAAATTGATAAGAATATGAAATCCAGGCGAGCCGTGGAAAAAATATAGACTTTTATTTTAAACAATTATTTAAAAATATATTGCGAAAGTAATGTGTGTTAGTTAGAACTTATTTATATAATAATTTTTTTTAAATATTGATGTCAGTGATAATATGAAATTAACCAAACAGCATTTTCTTCAAAATTAGCGAAAAACATAAATAAAAGTAATAGAATATCAATCATATTCACCTGATTTGACAATTTGGGACTTTTGGTTATTTTTTAAGCTAAAAAAATTACAAAGTACAAGTTTTTTTGTCTAAGAAAAGATTAATACTACAATTCATGATTACTTTGAAAGCATTCCAAAAGAAGATTAGTTGGGAGCTTTTAAGAAACAGAAGGAAAGAATGGTGAAGTATTTTATTGTTAAAGGGAACTACTCTGTACATACCTTTTTAAAATAAAATTCTAAAAAATGTTAACCATATTCCTTATTCTCAATAATTCTAGTATGACCCTCGTACATTGGCAAATGCTTTACTTTGAAAATAGTGACTTACATACTTGGTCGGTAAGATTGGGACTGGTCACTTAAATGGTAGGATACGGATATCCCGTAAAAATAAGTCCTAGTTTACCTAGTGGTGTCTGACTAGTTCAGAATCCACATATTGGAAATTAATTGCTAAAAGCTACTAGAACATCGGGTTTAGTAAAAAGGTAAAGTAACTAGTATTGATAATGATGAAAATATGTGATTTCTACAATCAGATAATCCCTTTTAGTGAGTGGCGATGAAATCCGTCCTGATTTACAATATAATTTTAAACAAAAACATGTCGTTATTTTCCAAGCAAATAATGCGATTTGGATTTAATTTGCATATAAAAACGCCATATATCGTTTTTTGAGTGTTAAAAGCTAAATTTGGTAAATACAATAGGTTCTGGCAATATCAAGTTCTACCAGACTTTTACATATTAAATTTTCATTTTAGTCGGCTGGATATCAAAACATTAAATATCAATGAAGAACCTATGAATAATTTCACACAGGCAGGACTACTACGGTTTTCGAACATAATTTAAATTCTTTTCTTACCGGGTTTTTGACACGCACAGTTCATCTCATTAGGACCACGAACTACGGTATGAAAGGGAAAATTGACAAAATAATAAAAATGTCCAAAAGTATCAAAAGAATTTTTATTACGTTTTATTAAATTTTTAAAGCGGATGAAAGTCTTATAATTTTACCTATACATTTACTTTAAATATGATGTCAAAATTTGTCACAAAAATTAAATCATTTTAACAATCATTACAATATGAATGATCTCCTAGTCAGTGAGGTTCTAACCCTCTTCAATTTTAGCATATTGCTACTTCCACAAGTGGTGCATATTTATGTGTATCATAGTACAGAGAAAAATATATTATTTTATATGTTTGGAGTGAGTTTATTTAATGCCCGGTATATAATATTTTTAAAAATAATAATGCTCTAATGATAATATTTGCACGGCTATATAATCAATATTAATTATTATTAGGTGTTCACAATCACAGTTACTCGAAATCTCATTCATTCAACATTTGTAGATATTTTTTGTAATTTACGCTTGACGCCAATATAAATTTAATTTATAGAATCGGTAAAAATGAATTTAATATTTGATTATAATTTAAAAAAAAAAGTTGAGTAAACTATTATACATACATAACAATATCTCAAAAATATACCTATTTTAACACATCTTTAAATTAAGCCGTAAATTTACACACTTAGATATTAAAAAAATCTGATGTGGCCAACACAAAACCTCCCGGTGTTTAATTTTTATTAATTTAAAAACATACGTACGTATTTACTAATGCTGCAAACTATATTATGTTCCATTGCATATAAGTATTGCTTTATTTACGATTTTCTTTATTATTTAATATGTCACTATTATTAATTTGAAGTGATTAATTTTTTGACAGTGACGTTTACCTGTCAGTTACAATCATTTGAAAAATAAACTGTGTAACAAAGGAATTTTGTTTATCTTAGGCATCGGGATTAAAAAAGAAAAATGATTTTTAAATTTATCTGTAAAGTATATAGAAAAAGTATTAATGTGAATAAATTTGAGATAATAAAGGCAAAGTTTTGAGAAAAACATGGTAGAATATTTGATCTTATAAATAGCTGTTTGTAGCTATGCGTATGTAATTTTTCATTGTATATCGTTTATTGTTTTGCGTATGAAGTTTTGGAAGCTACTGATTTATATCCTGCAATGCATTGTGCGAAGCCAGCGTTGCGTACTGCAGCGTAAATCCGCACTTGGAGTCCTAAATAATTTCACAGCTCGCGGCAACAGATAACAAAACAATATTGAACGTTTGATACGTGTCACTCGCTACTAAATTAAAACCATCAACAGCCAATATACTAGGATTAGTAAGAAACGCGGAAATGACAGGTTGACATGAAATGTAGAAATTGTTTTTACATTTCACAAATAGATAAAAATTTAATAATGGTGTTTGTTCATTTTATAAACAACAGGGAATGTAATAAAAAATAATAATAACTCTATGTATTTATAAATAATATTATCATTTATAGTACTAACTTTCAAAAAATTCTAAAGAAATGAGAATTATTGTTCTACGTTTATGTAGAACTTAAGTAAAATTAGGAATTGTTGATTTAGAACTGGAAACTGGAATTATAGTCGCCGTCAAATAAGTATTGACTGATGCTCAACTTTTTCCTTTCTCCCAACCCTATCCCTTTTCCTGGGGTATTGCCGTGTCTTCATAACTTGGCATTTTCAACATTGCCCATGAATGGGGTCCTCCACTCTTATTTTTTTATTATTTTAAATGAAAGTTAATTTCATTTTGAAGCAATTCGTAGTGTCAAAAAGTCATAATTGTTTTTAGTTTAACTGCATTTGATTTTTAACGAAACCATTGCTATCTTTCTCGCACAAGTTTCTATAGTAGGCTGCGCGAGAAAGATAGCAATACTGTGACGTCACTGTCGCACTGAAAACAAATTCAAATATCTTGCGAAGTATTTATTTAAAAAATCTGATGTGGCCAATACAAAACCTCCCGCTATTTAATTTTTATTAATTTACATACCTACGTATTTAGTAATGCTTCAAACTATATTATGTTCCATTGCATATAACTATTGCTTTATTTACGATTTTTTTTTATTATTTAATATGTCACTATTATTAATTTGAAGTGATTAGTTTTTTGAGAATGACATTTACCTGTCAGTTACATTCATTTGAAAAATAAACTGTGTAACAAAGGAATTGTTTTTATCTTAGGCTGCGGGATTAAAAAAAGAAAAATAATTTTTAAATTTATCTGTAAAATATATAGAAAAAGTATTAATGTATACCTGTACAAAATTCAATAATCTATAATTTTACAATGACATTGAATGCGAAAAATGGCATTTAATGATATTTTTTGAAGAAAAGCCATTATGAGCTTCAAGTAAAGTGCCATTTCCGGTTATCCGATTAACACTAAAATCTAATGGCATCTATTTCTATTAGAATAGGGCAGAAATACAAGGTTTCAGAATTTTCTGAATGATAGTATTTGAGTTAGAGTGCAAACAAAATTCGTACACATACACACACACACACACACACACACACACACACATACATACACACATACAGACATCATTGTGAAAATGTTAAAATTGGATTCTAGGGACCTTAAAACGTGGTCATTTACTAAAATCTCGATATGTGATTTTTAGCAAGATCCCTATACCTCCCTTACCAAGGGTAGCGGGAGGTAAAAAATGTTTTTTGTCTTAATCGTTATTTATTGAGTAGTACTTTAAGTATAAAGTGTACATTATCTTATTTTTTGGTATGGCGGAGAACCCCATTGGCAACAGTGAAGAAATCTCCAAGTACTACTTATAATTTACCAAAGATTATGGGCTGTTTTAATATTATTCTGATAACAGTGGTAACTGGTAACTCTATTACGAAACGAGCCAGTCAAACATTAAAGCATTTAAGGGATCTAAATCTGTCATTTGTATATTTTAAAGATATTCAACAACAAATGTTTTACAAAAACAATAATGATGGTAGCAACTTCATATTTCGTTTATATTTAAAACAAGGCCGTAATTAGAAAATATCATACAAGGACAATAGTCTACCTTGAAAATGGCCATCATGTAATCACTTTATTTTGTAGATATGGCATAAGATTTCGATAATTTACATATGTTCGTACATTTAGATATATAATATTTAATATATTACAACTGAACGGAGAAGAAAAGAAAATATCATTATCGATGAAGCATTAAGAGAATTCCACTATATACAAATCGAAGATATTAACTACACTGAAGGCCGATGTTTATTATGTTAGTATTTCAAATAAATGATCACTATTAAATGGTAAGCAACTTATAAAAATGTAACATAATCCAATCTGGTTATAGAGAACCGAAAGACAAAGTTCACGCCTGCAAACTACCTACTTTATTCGTCTAAGTACGTAATTTTCTTTCTGAGCGATGCTCTACTTTTAAGTTATATCACTTTTCTTAAAGATTTTTTATGCATAGCTGTTCAGCTTTTGTAAATATTCTGTTATTTTTATTTTACTTGAGTCTAAATATACATAATCAAATTATTGCTTTTTGGAATTTGTGTTGACAATATAAGCTCTATTATTTTTTATCTAAAAATATTTATGCCCATTTGAACCGATGACAATTTTTAAGCTAGGTTTAAACAAAATATATGATGTGGCCATGCAAAACATCCCGCCATTTAATTTTTATTAATTTAAATACATATCTACATATTTGCTAATGCTGGAAAGTATTAATTTTCTTTCCATTTAACTATTGTTCTTTTTATTATTTTCGTTTTAAAACGTCATAATTATTAATTTGATATGATTAGTTTTTTGACAGTGATATTTAACTGTCAGCTACATACATTTGAGATCCAAACTGGTGTAATTAAGGAGATGTGTTTAAAGTATAGGCTCCGGAATTTATTTTATACATTTTTATAAATTTATATATAAAATATACAGAAAACGTATTAATGCAGACCTATAGAAAATTTAATAATCTTTAATTTTTATAATAACATAGCGAAAAAATGCAATTTAACGGCATATTTTGCAGAAAAACTGTTTTGAGCTTCAAGGAAAATGCTACTTCCGATTGTAAAACACCAAAATTTAATGGGCTCTTTCCATTTTTAAGTATAGCCAGAATACACAGTTTCAGATTTTTCAGAATTATAGTATTTGAGTAATCTTGTCCACAGGATACACACACACACATACATACATACATACATGCATACATGCATACATACATTCATACCTACATACATACATACACACATACATACATACATACATACATACCCACACACATCATTGAAAAATGTTAAAATCTGATTTTGGGGACATCAAAACGTGCTTATTCACTAAAATCTCTATATGCGATTTTTAGCACGATCCCTATTCCTCCGTTGCCTAGGGTAACGGGAGGTAAGAATAAAGATCGAAATTTTGACAGCAATATTCATTTACTCATTTGAGGTTTCATTTCGATGTTGTCAATTTAAGGAACACTTAAAATTTAAGCATCCGGGCATTATACCTTACTATAAATTTCTGATGCTCTACTTAAAATTTTATTTTCGCTACGACCTTAATTTGAAGCACATATTGGAATTTATTATACTTTTATCACTTCAAAAACAATGAGGTTGGTTCATACATTGTTTTCAAGTAAAAAGTAAATAATATATTTTTGACACTTCTTTCCTTTCGAATTGATATTAAACTCAATTTATGAAATAAATGATAAGCATACTTCATTTTCCCAATAGTTGATAACATGTATTATAAACACTAAATAAGCAATTTTGTGAACAATATAAGTTCTATAAATTATTATTAACCGTTGTACATTGTATTAATTAAATATCTATTTTAAAATCTAATGCTTTAATGTCATGTGTATAATGATTTAATTATTATTTGACAACATATTGTTAACTAGCATATTCATAAATAATGCCCAATTATAGAGAATAACGTACAAAATATTGTATATATGTTCATTGTGTATTTTGACTAATCTTGCATGCATATGGGAAATAATAAAGAACATGGAATTGGAAATGAAAATTCACCATTTTAGAAGAAAATAATATTTTAGGAAATCCATGGGTGCTCCAACTGAAAAAATTAAATTGTATTTTTTTAGTATGAGCAATAATATACACACACATGTCAACCATTTAAGTTTTCAATTCGGACGTGAAGTCATTTTTTATGGATTTGTACTGAGACAACAAAGACAAAGTTTTGACCCGGATTGTAACTGGAGGTATCGAATCATGATTACTGTTTTTGGGGGTACAGATAGTATTCTACTATTTGTTTACAAAGATAAAAGTATTTTAATGAATGGACAATATGAAACATATCTATGGAAACAAGTAAAAGAAGCCATTAAGGAAGAAATAAGAAAAATAGTTAAAGGTGTACTAGTTTTGCACATGCAACAACGTATCCCTGCATAATAGTAATGCTGCTTGTCTACTCTTCACGCCTTTGGATTCCAATCTTGAAACTAAAATACTCATCATCAAAAATCGAGAGACGGTCATAAACAACTTACCTGCCTATAAAACTTGAATGGAATAGCACGGTACACCGCAAATTGCTTTAGTTTTGTGTACAAAACAATGACAGTATTCAGTCTTATTGATGGACAGAAGTTTTAGGTTTCTTTGTTAACTTAAGTGATGGGCGGTTATGTTGTTTATGATCGTCCCTGGATTTTTGATGACGAGAATTACACCTTCTCTACAACACAGACATGGCTCCGCCTGACTATTATTTCGTGCCAAATTTACAAGAAACAGATTTGCGTGAAACAAAATGAAGGACCATAAAGAAGTGAAAGCTGAAATTCCGGACTATTTTAATTAAAAAACATAACGTTTTTTGAGAGTGTAAATAAACTTTTTGAAAAACCTGAAAAATATACTAGAATTTAGAAAAATTTACTCAAAAGGAAAAATAATCACTTGGTTAATTTTACACAATTTTGCAAATGCACGATGACAGCGTAACCTGTACTCCAAGGATTTGAAAAAATGTTTCGTTTAGTTAATTAATTCATGTTATAAAATGTCAGCCTGAGTTCGTAAGCCATGACGACTATTTAATTCGTCATTATACAAAGTCTAACTCAGATATCACCATATTATGATTGATAATGTTTCAAGCACAGTTTGTTATACAGACAAATATCACCATCTACCCTTTTAATCGTGAGTTAATTCTTATAAAATGTAGTGCCTGGTTTCTGGAAATAATAAAGTTCTCTCCCTCTCCTATTTTGAGGAGAATTCCTATTACAGAGCATGAGTACTTAGCCCATATTCACACAAAGCTAAGGCATCCGACCTTGCTAATATGGATGTTGTAGAGCTCTCAGCAATACATTCCTATCCCGAATACGTTCAAACCATCGTATGTGCATCCAAATGCGCTAAACAGCTGACGTGCTTTCTACGTGATTTCTGCTACCAATTAAAACGAAATTTAATTCTAACACGACATACACATACTTTGTTAAAGGGATAGGGAATCTATATTCCGTCAAATACAAGACATTGAATGAAACAAATATCCTATTACACAACTTGACACGCTATAATTGCTGATTCATTAACCACGGGCCGAAGTAAGGTTCCTAATAATTTTCATTTCATTTGCCATAGATAGCACTAAGTAGTGCATAAAAGCAGGAAGAAACTATCATTGTGTAAAAATAATTAATTAAAAAAAATTGTTTCTGTATTTTTACTGTCTTAATTTGCAGTCGTAGATAAAGTATAATAGGTGTATAACATGTTTTATAAATTCTTTGGATATCCTAATTTTGTACAGTGCTACGCTCGTGACAAAAAAAGCTTGTAATTAAAATTGGATGCAATAGGTATATATACTATACTTACATTTTCCCCTTGTGAATTATGAATTCATATTTCACTCTTCTCGGCCAATCACAGAACCAGAAATTAATTATTCACGTTTATTTTAATTCTTTTGCGATCACCCTTCCTACGATCGTAGGACAGTTAATAGTTTTGTGATTTTCTCTGTTGTCACTCATTGTTTTGTATAGTTGTGTTATATTCTTCAACCGATTTCCAACTTTTTAAAGTGGTAAAATACGTTAAATTGAGTAGTGAGAGTAACGAGAAGAATTATACTCCGCTAGAAATACTTTTTTTTATATTTATAAAGTTGTTTTTGTTACATTTATTTATGTTATTTTCAAATTTACAGGAGTAGAAAAAGTATGGTGTTATATTCGGAATTATAGTCATTATTCACTCGGATGATTTTCATCACTCGCCTGTGGCTCGTGACATAGACGTCATCTTCGTGAATAATAACTACCACAATGCCTCATATATTGTAATATACTGTTACTCACCTATACCATAAATTAATAATTATTATAAAGACGATATAGTTTAAATTTATTTATTTGAGCAGTACTACAAATTTGGAATTAACAACAATGGTGTAGACACTCATAAGGACATTTCAATAAACATTTACATTAGCGATAAATCATAATAAGATAACAATACGGCCACGATAAAATGCATTTACGATGACCACAGTATGTACAATATCGTATTTCTTTAGGTACTGTGATGGTATTGTCACTTATTTTCATAAGCGGATAACTATCATCCAATATGTTCAATTATTTCACAATCTTGGCTCAGAGGCTCGCCTTGATAACATCTTTCAGTAATATTCGAAAATGAAAACTGACATCTTGGACGCAACAAAATAAACATGTTTTTTCACTACTAGCCTAGGAACCCACTATTATTTACCTTTATTTGACATGAGAAATTGTTTTTCACTACCGCTTGTTTGTAACCATGGTAACCTAGGTCAATAATAATTTATTATTAACCTTGGTCTATAATGCAAACTGTCACTTTTCAATCAAACTCAAGCCTCCAAATCCAAATATTATTTAACTCATTAAACTCAAGAAAGGTGTTAAGTATATAATTTAAATTTGCCACTATAATTTTAAATTGACCTACGCTGCCGCCTCGCCTGGCCACTGTGCTGTTTTGGTGAAAATGTGAAATATTTGTAGATATAGGATTGAACAAATCCCTATTTTTTTTTTTTTTTTTTTTTTGTATTTGTAGGTAAATACTAAAATAAATAAAATAATAATAAACTAATAAGGCTGCTGACTATAACAGCACAAAGTGTTTTTATTAAATAATTAAATCAAATACAGATCAAGGCCCATAAGTTAGGTAACCAGCGAAATGAGCAAAACGTCAGATAAAAACAAATGCAGCCTACTTTGTTTTTGTGAATATTAACAAATAAGTGATGTTATTATTCATGTCAAAATTATTGTTAACAATAAAAAAAAATTCAAAGAGAATTTATGTGCTAGTAGTGAAACAAATAGTATATAAACCACGGTTGAGATCATTATTGACCAGACGCCTTATATCCCTCGGGTTTCGCCCTCGGGTTACAATAGGCGCTTGGTCAATAATGATTATCTTCTCAACCTTGGCTTATAATATACTATTATGTTCTACTGCATTATAATCACTTGGTTTGTGGTTGCATTTAGTGTCCACAATGTGACACTTTATTGGACTCGTACATTTACTTTATTTTATTGGACAGAACTGTCACTGTCAAAAAAAATTTTATTTACATGAAATAACAAATACGTATTTTCAACAAATTTTTCGACTTTTTGGGCAAGAGTGATTCTTTGACACTTGTTGCCAACTCTTCTACACTTTCTAAACTATCCATTTCTTTGTGTAAAGATATGGTTAATAAACAAATTATTAAATCATATTTTAACAATTTTTGACATTTGCGTAAATACAAAAAAAAAACAATGAAACAATAGCATCATTAGAAAAGCAGACTAAGTTATACCGAATTTTTATAAAGGGAAATAAAAAAATAATTTTAGGAGCTATCCAGCTTTTTATGTAATTCGTACATAAACAAACTTTATAGACTCGCCTTATCTATTAGACTCGCTCACTCTGCTCGCTCGTCCATAAACAGCGGCTCGTCCAATAAAGTTGTATATTATGTACTAATTATATAAATAGCTATTACAAACACAACCTTCAATTCATAATAGGGTATGTGACCTTGATCAAATTTAGGGAATACATTATTTACATAAAGTTAAAATTAATATCTGATACGTTAATAATTTTCCCTTACTTTTTAAAATTTTTCAAATACGAGCATTAATAGAATTCGATAAAAATTGCATTAAAAATAAATCTTGTCTAAAGTAATACAAGCAACAAGAACGAAGGAGTTATGTGTGTGAGTGTTACGTTCTGTTACAGTACAATATTACAACCGTACTAATATTTTCCAAAACAAATCAAATCATTAAAAAAATAAAAAATATAAGCTTGCAAATTCAAACTCTTTATATATTTGTTCGGAATGTATTTCTGAAAAAGTGGTTTCTAATTTTAGGCATGTATTTTTACTTTTCTACATTTTCAAATAAATAAAAATAACTAAATCTGTTCGCACAGTCTATATTCTGGCGGTTAATTAACTGTGTCTTTTTATCATTGCTTCTCCTGTCCTTCGCACAGTGAGCGTCGAGTGCTCACAAAGAAAGTTGATCAAAGATGAGGCCACGTCAACGACGATATTAACAATTCAAAAGTTTGTAACGTAGTAATTTTTAATGAGCTCAATTCAGATGCTTTGCAAGGGTTGTTTTGAAATTTCATTGTTGACTGAGCACGACGACAAAGTCTTACCGGATGCACACAAACAGAAACGAAGATGAATTTTTAAAGTGTAATTGTAGCAAATGAGACTTGGATTTTGCGACGAAGTAATTAATTTCAATGAAGATCAGCCTTAGCAGATTTACTTGCAATCTGGTATTACATCAACGATAAGATTCGTATAGATCATATATGTTTTACGGGTATGTTTTCCCAACTTTTTTGCGACTACAAATACAGTAGGGAGCAATTTTTATTTAAATTTCCATGGTGCAAATTGTACATATCTCTTTTTTTCAAATCTTAAATATTTTGTTCTAAATCTTCTAATACAATAAAAATCAATGTCCAAGGTTTAAATACACCTACATATTTTTCCGTCGTTCTTGACTCCGAGCATTATGTGTATAGTAACTATGAAGGTTGTAGCTAATTGACATGATAGTCTTAAATAATAAAATTGAAAAGTTTTGGTTTATATTTAATATAGTTTTTCATTAAAACCTGTTACGGGCTTCCAGTAAAGTACCACTTCCGATCATTCAATTTTACCGAAAATCTAATCAACTTTTTATATTAATGTAGTTTACTGTTTCCAGTTTACAGACTTTTGTGTAGTTTCAAGTTAGTCAGAGTTTAGAATCCAAATAGAAAACATTAGAATAGAATAAATGTAATAATTTTCAATAAATAAATATTAATAAAGTTTATGTGTAACAATTGATAGTTGACATAAAATAAACTTATAATAAAATCCCGAAATATAACTTATATATATATATATATATATATATATATATATATATATATATACAGGGTTAGTTAAAAGTATGGAGACGGCGATTTATTGTCGCTAATATTCATTTAAGGAAATTATTTATAAGAAATTTTGATCTACATTTGAGAATATTTGAATTTTTTTTTTCTTCAATTGTTTTTGAGTTACGCTTGTCCGCGTAATTTTTTTAAATGGGAACCTATTAATTTTACTCTACCATTCGATAGAGTGTTTTTTTCTCTTTACAACAGTATGTTTGTTTTTTTGTTTTTCAATTTATTTTAATAACATTTTTACAATTAAAAACACCGGTTCAAGTATTTACAAATAGTAGGTACATCTCAGAAGATTCTTCCAATTCATTAGCAAGATTGGCAGTATTTCTTATGGATATATACATTTTACCTTACAAATTTAAATATTTAATTAATAAAAGAATAAGAAAGATTCATTGTACTTCCCAGAAAAAGCTTTCAGAATGCCACTAAAACTGTTGATTTTTGACAGTGATATTTACAATTTACAAACTAGGTTATAAACATTTGAATTTGTCAACTGGTTTCCTTAGTGCCTTAGCCTCTGCGATTAGATTATTCTATATATTACAGTGCCTTTATCTCTAAATCTATACGAGATATAATAAAAAAATTTAATTTATCAGATGTAGAATTGTATGTTCTTCAATAATAGCAATAACAATTTTTTTTTTTTAAATAATATTTAGAAGTTTTTTTTAAAGAAACTATTATTTCGGGTTGTCCAATTGTAACCAAATCTAATCATCTCTTCCCAGGAATGTCAGATTGAGGAAACTGCAGTTAAATATTTTTTATGGCTTATAGTATTTGAGAAACCGTGGTTTCAACATCCACACATCCACACACACATACACACACACGGACATCATCGTAGAAATGTTATAATCGGAATATAGGTACTTTAAAACGTGCTTATCCACTAAAATCAGGATAAGCGAATTTTAGCATGAATCCAATACCTCTCTTAGCGAGAGGTAAAAATGTGAAACCGGCTCATTGTTGAATTCAAATGGAATTAATATATCGTGTATATGATTACAAAGATTTTCTTTTTCTATCTTAGCTGAATAACATATGTAATTAAAAGTCAAAGCTAACTGCACAGTATAATTTTAATTTTCTAATCAGTTGCATTGTTTCTGTATTAATTTATGTATTATAATATGTATAAATAATGACAAAAGAAAATTATAATTCTTTGATTTTAAAAAATTGCAGAACACATCTAACAATTCAGTCAACAATTGTTTTAAATGTATTACCCAAATGCAATAATTGTAATTGCATTTTCGTTTATATAAAGTTAATTTAAACTTTATATTCTTGAAATTAACATTGCCAAAAGTTTAACTAAAGACATAATTATTTCAAGCATTCGATCTGCTAATAATAGAGGGGTATAGGCGCATAAAATTAGTATTTCCTGTGTAGGAATTAACTGTTGTAAAAAATTACCAACTGTAACCAATAACTTTTAAAGAGAAATAAAACAGCAACATTGTCCATTTCCCTCGTATAAACCTCCCCTATGTTCCGCAACACTACAAAGTAGAATTGCGAAGAAATTGACCGTCAAAACGGTCATAAAGTACAAGTTCAAGACACGGGTATAAAAATATCGGCACGAAGTCTGCCTCTGCCGGGGTAATGAAGGTGTTTACATGCAGGCAGACACTGCCGGACTAAGCGGCTGATAATTGCTAAGCGGCCGAGACCGAGACGTCGGTTGCCGGCATCCCATCAGCGACGGCGTCTCTCCCCACTTCATTAAACAAAGTCCCAGACACGAGAGATGCTAATTATTTAATTGATTTTAAATTCTGCTCTGGGGAAGAAAGGAGTTTGTAGAGAGAGATGGTGAAAGCACTCACAAACAAAATATTAAGAAGTCAATTAGAGATCGTTATAACATTACAGACAGAAAAAAAATTGTACTGGTAACAATAGGGCTGTTGCAAAAAACATTATACGTCTTCTAAGTATTAAATTTTAAAAGATAATGGGCCGAATTCAGCACTCTTCACTAGTCTAGTGATCGTCTCTAGTAACCATAAAAACGATTTGTATCTTTTTCTTATTAATATATTACAGCATATGTCTCTCTTTATTTTGTTATTGTTAGTGAAGCTTCTCTAGTCAAAGAAGAGAGCTGAATTCGGCCCATTGTTCTTTAAAGAGCCTTAAATTTGAAAATATCACGAAATATCCCTTAGATATTTTACATTTAAATATTGAAAATTTGTGTAATATTTTGAAAAAGTCACGTGATCTGAAACAGAATGTGACGTCAGAGTACATACAGTTTAATATGTGACAAACTGTCGCCTACTTTTATTTATATAAATAGCATAAACAGATTTTCTATTGGCTATGAATGACGTGATGTATGTACTCCGACGTCACAGAAGTGGGAGGTTGATTGTTCTGGCGCCAATCTTTTTATTGAATTATTGTCGAAAATAACAATAAATTAATATCATTTTTTATTACTATGAAAAATATTGCATAAACTTTCATAAAAAATACTTTTTAATAAATGTGAAGCAGGCTCACTTTACTTGTGTTTTAATTTTAAGAAAACAGGCTTTTAACTATAACAAAAACGCTTCATTTTTACATCGCAATGGCAGTATAAAAATTGGTCAACTTCATACCATTACATAAACACCACTCAAATTAAACAGAAATATTTACATTAGTGAACAAGCATTTTTAAGGTGCCTAGGATCCTTATACAGATTTTTAATGTATGGAATAATTGCGGATAAAGCTAATTGAAGCAAATAATAATAAACTAATAAAAAAAACTCTCATAGGCGACAAAGAAAAGATATTTTGCTAAACCTTCAGCTTCAGAAACGTTCAGTTGAGATTAACTAATAACTATTTTTGATTTGGCAAAAAAAGAACCAGTAACATTATCAGCATAATCAAGAACAAAAATAGTATATTAAAGAATGAATTTTATAATAAATGTTTTCTTCGAACGAGTCAAAATCTAGAAAACGAATCATTTTTACTAAAATATTAAAAAACTACTATATATGTTCATTTAGTGAAATTTGTATGTGTAATTTTGTAGCTGATAGTATTGGATTGATATTTACTCAATTATTTGAAATTTCACTTTTGATTTAACAAATTTGACAATGACAACTTAAGTAAATGTCATTTAGACCAACCAATCTTCTAAAACAAAAAGTTCGGTTTCGTAGTGATTTCATTATGAACGCAAAATATAATAGTTATTTATGTATTAAGAGCGTAAAGAGGCTTTTATGGCCTGCGGCGGGATTTTGAGCCCGAGGCGTAAGCCGAGGGATGAAAACATGTCAAATATATAAATACCACAAAATTAATTTTCATTTTTCATTAAAGAATATAAAAATTTTCGATTTGTAATAAAAAGTTTTCATGTTGCCTGTTTAAATTATTTATATTGTAGATTATAATTTGGTTTGACGTTTCATTATAGCCCGGCGGGCTATAATGAGGCCAGCGGGCTATAAAATGACGTTTATGTCAAAGAAATTCGTGTATAATTGTCAAATTATGATACGTTTGTGCATAAAAAAAATAATGTACGAACCTACAGATACATAAATATTGACAGTTATTGTTCTTTGTACCTTACAACCTCCAAACAAATTAATCTTTAGAGATCGATTTGCAAAACGAAGGATCTAGATGGTGAAAAGAACAGGAAAAACGATATAGAAGATAAACAATAAAAGTAAAAATAAACAATTCCTTGTGTCAAAATGTATTTTAATGACAAAACCGTTGCTATGCAGTAACGGTTGTTATGTTGTAAAGTAATCCATTACTTTACGATTTTGAGTATATTAAATATGATAATAATATTTTGT
Source organism: Ophonus ardosiacus (assembly GCA_943142095.1). Lineage (NCBI taxonomy): Eukaryota > Metazoa > Arthropoda > Insecta > Coleoptera > Carabidae > Ophonus > Ophonus ardosiacus. Next base: position 23,835,443 of record OW964824.1, read on the forward strand.
TGTCCTCGTACATCCAGTATCTAGTATTACTATGAAAAAGGAGAACAGTTTAGTGTTTGTTTATTAGTTATGTCATTTGAGTTTTATTTTGTGTATCTCCGTGCTTTCCATATAAATACCACAAAATTAATTTTTATTTTTCATTAAAGAATATAAAAATTTTCGATTTGTAATAAAAACTTTTTCCGACGACCACTACGAAAAGTACATAAATTCACATGCTAAACTATCACTGAAAGTTGGTCATTGCTCATCACTACCAAAGCTGTGTGAAATGAAAGCTCGTTAGCCAATCAGATGCGTCCGCAACAGTGTGATATGATTTTATCACACCCTTCAATAACTGAGCGAACTAACCTAAAAATTTGTATGTAAAAATTTGACAGTTGCAAATAATTTGCTAAATTTACACGGGATTAGGAAGGCTGGACCATGATTTATCAGATTTTAACATAATTTTTGATGAATTCTGATAGCAATGATGTAAAAATAATCTGTTTTAATATTTTTATGAAAATTTTATATTGTTTTATTTTTTGTGGTCGTCGAAAAAATATCGTGTACAACACGTGCTGAAAGGGTATTTCACACTCACGTGATTAAACCACTCGCCTTCGGCTCGTGGTTCAAACTTTACATTCGTGTGAAATATCCAACTTTCAGCACTAGTTATACAATATACCATTCATGTTGCCTGTTTAAATTGTTTATATTGTAGGTTATAATTTGGTTTGACGTTTCATTATAGCCCGGCGGGCTATAATGAGGCCAGCGGGCTATAAAATGCCGTTTATGTCAAAGAAATTCGTGTATAATTGTCAAATTATGATACGTTCGTGCATAAAAAAAAATAATGTACGAACCTACAGATACATAAATATTGATCTCAAATCTATAATTCTACGGCAATAGCAGTTTCCTAAGTAACCTTTGACACATACAATTTATGGGAATAAATCAACGAACAATACAGATTTATCAGTGTTTATACAATTTATTTTATTTGATTCTCCTAAATTATTTTAAAATGACATTTTGCCATAGATCCACTTAATTGGTATAAATCAGTATCATCATCATTATCGAGATTAATAAATAGGCCGAGTAAAACAAAATTTACATTAACATGACCTCTCTTCTCAACGATTTGTCCTAATCCGATTTGATATTTGCTCAGTTTTATTTTGCACTGGTGTTTTACGTTTTTATCCACTATTTTTAAATACTGTTTTAAATTCTAAGAGGTTATGGTTTTGCTTTACTGCACTGCATGTCTCTTTGAGCTTGTCGTCTTTGTCTAAGGGGTTGCTTCAGAACTTAGTAGATGAAATCAGTAAAATTATATAATCATATAAGTCCCTGTATATTATTATTAACCTATTATTATTAACCCTATTAAAAATATGAAATTAACCAAAAAAACATTTTTTTCCAGTTTTTGGTGAAACTAATATAAAAGTAATCCCTGCCCATCGACCTTTAAACTAATAGACGCAGCGTACAAGCAAAACGTCTGTCCCGCCATAACGGTGCAGACATAGTATCTCTATCCTTCAATATTACGGAAGTTAAGAAAACGCAGCAAAATAAAAAAATTGATTTATCCCTAACTTGTTGTACTTGGTGCATAATCGCTAAGAGTATAGATTTAATTTTGTGCATAATTAGGTTCATTATATATTTTTAATACAATATATTACATAAATATTATATTATAGGGGACAAGTAATAATTAATAAGAACTTACATATCAAATGACACAGCTGGACCGCGTACGTACTGTTGACTGCACGAAATACACCGTTTCCCCATTATTTTGTCACATACACACCTCACAACACATACACGTATATATTGACAGAAATAATTGTAAATGTTCTCCAAAGAAGCAAATAATACACAAACAGTTACGAAACGTCAAATGTAAATTTTGACAATTATTTAGTGATAGAGAGCGATGTATAGAGGTTTACATATGACTGAAAAAGATGTACAATGAGTACGAACGCATGCGCAGTATACTTTAACTGAGAACTTCCGTACTGATGAAGGACAGAATATATATTTCTATCTTTCTATGTTGGAACAATATTCTAACTATAAAGGAATAGGAGACACTTGGTCCATTAGTTTAAAGGTCGATGTCCCTGCCACAAATACTAGATTCGGCAATAAAGATTTTTACAAAACTCATTTTGTATCAATTACGTAAAAAGTGACATTTCAAAACGTCATAAGGTTAGGTAAAATTCGACTTTTTAAATCCTCAATGTAAACCTTTTACGTTTTGTAGACGAAAAAGTTCATAGTTGTCATGTAAATGTTCTTTTCATGAGAGTTTTCAAAAAAAAAAAAAAAACTTATTTTCCTTTTCATATAAACATTTTTACGTGTAGATTCAAATCGATATACAAGTATATAGTTGCTAAATTACCGAGTTATCAACTCCATTTAGGAAGGTTTAAAAGTCCGGTCATGTGTTGAAAGTAAAAAGTATTTACTGTTGCTGTGACATATCAAAGTGACGTGACCCCTTTGATGTTGTGAGACAATGCAGTATTTCCTATCGAACGCCAGATCATTACCGTGAGTCCCTCTGGATAGAATCAAACGACTGTGTACCTCGTGGCACATTGAATGGCCGCAGCCACAGTCTAATGGTCAGTCTTGTGCTGGGTTATTAGCGTTGTTATTCCTGCGCATGAAAAACCGCTCTCGAACAGCAATTCCATCTCCATCCGTCTCATTTATGCAGCCGTCTGGAAGTTGTGGATCCACCGAGGCTCGTTAAATGTTCCACGCATACATATATACTTCATCGCCGGAAAATAACACACGCCATCACTGTATTTCTGAATGGATTAGTGGAAGATAATTTTCATATCAATATGGAGCACTTATTTTATTACAATACTTTATTTTTATATCCCCCTACAATAGAGTAAATGGCCCGTAGACGCAGGCCACTATTTATTTAATGTAGTTTCAATAAACGAATATCATAACTGTCATTTTACTTTGTGAGAAGGAAGTTTCACGACGCGTCCAAAATTTAAATTCAATATTGCCAGAATGTAGTAAAGAATCAAAAAAGTCAGTTGTCGGCGCAGTCATCATCAATAAAAGCATAAAAATTTATATGCAGTGATTTGTATTCAAACATTAATGTTATAGTTTAAATGTAGCCAATACTTGCCGTCAAATAAATATGGACTGGAGATTTCTACACTGTTACCAGTTCCATTGATCATGTTGAAAATGCTAAGCTATGATTATGAAGAAGTGACAACACCGCCGAGCAAGAGACAGGGTGGGGAGAAGAGAAGAAATTGAGCATCAGTCCATATTTATATATTAATTTGTTAATAATTTAGTCATAAATTGTTTCGGCTGTATTTGAAATAAAAATTGTTTTACTCTTTGTAGTAACCAAATTATTAATATAACAAATCCGACAAGTCAATATCGTTTTTGTATTTCTTTCAAATTTTTGTGTGATGAATGTTTTCGGCATGAGTTTTATATAAACCCTGCGTCAAGTCAAATTTTATATAAAATCTACTGTATCATAAACTTCAACATTTCTTTTCTTTATTTTGCGAGCAGGAATTTCTCCTGCTTATATTATGTAGGGTTGCAGAACATATTGTACCCGATCAGCTAATTTATAGTAAGTAAACTAACAATAGCAGGAAGTGAAAATTGCGCAAATATTTTAGGGAATTTAATAATCTGCCTGCCGAGGGACTAACAATCTTCACCCCTTTCGTTGTTAGGGAGATGTAGGAAACTGTACCTAAACACTTACCCTAAGGAAGATATAATTATGTACAACTTCGAATATTACATGCAAATTTCGAAGAGTATTTCATTACTTTACCGTAATAATATATTACGTTCCAAGTTAAGAAAAGTGAAAGATTACCAGATGAGTATGGCGTACAATATTTTTTCGTATTTTATATTAGTATTAAAATTTGAATTTTTTGCGGCATGATATTCTGAATTAAACACACAAAAAAAACATATCAGGTAGTCTGATTCTCAGTAACAAAGTAACTTGACAGTTAATGTTCTTTGTATACCTTACAACCTCCAAACAAATTAATCTTTGGAGATCAATGTGCAAAACGAAGAATCTAGATGATGAAAAGAACAGGGAAAACGATGTAGAAGATAAACAATAAAAGTAAAAATAATTAATTCCTTGTGTCAAATTGTATTTTATTGACAAAACCGTTGCTATGCAGTAACGGTTGTTATGTTGTAAAGTAACCCATTACTGTATTATTTTGAGTATATTACATATAATAATATTTTATTGGCTTTTTGAACTATTTTTAGTTATAGCCCTAAATACTTTATTATCTTTTTATGTTATAATGTTACATTTCATACATATCATATAAAATATTAAAGACACACACAAACATCCAAGCCCCTGGTGGGAATCAAACCCACGACCTCAGTGTCCGGGCGGTGAAGGTCGCTTCAAATGCTGCCGGAGACACACTGCCTCAACACACTCGGCCACCGAGGCGGTTTTGAGTATATTAAAATGAAAAGAACAGGGAAAACGATGTAGAAGATAAACAATAAAAAGTAAAAATAAACAATTCCTTGTGTCAAAATGTATTTTAATGACAAAACTAACGGTTGTTATGTTGTAAAGTAAGCCATTACTGTACGATTTTGAGTATTACTTACTTACATTACGGTACAAAATAAGAAAAAATTGATTTTTTATAAACTTTGTAATATTTCTACCGGGTGGTAGTTATTAGGGATGACCATAAAAGTTTAACATAATATATTAATTTAATTCAATATCCTGCTTTCCTGTTAATTTTACATCAAAAACTATAGTGTGCAAAGTTGCATACAAACCAGGTCTGATATTTTTATAGTTTTAAAGAATTATTATGGTGAAAATAGTTATAAAAGATTACGATATTTATTTTCCATAAGTTACATTGACGTATAACCTTCATAAAAAAGGAAACAAATGCCATGGTTATTGCTATAGTAAGGGACAAAGTATTTGGTTATAGATTTACTCGTCCCCTACTAGTGTACCATAAACAAAGGATTATCCCAAAATTTAAAGTGGTGTACTGTACAGATACAGATAAATGTAAAGACTAATTTAATTTTTTTTTACATATATTCAATAAAGGTACACGTTTATAGGTACATAACCAAAAAGTATTAACTGTAATAAGCACGTACTACTTATTGTTTTGTACTGTACGATTACCTATAATGAGTACCCGAAAGAAGATTCACTTCAGCTATGCGGTTTAAGCACATAAATTTTGTATGTATGTATATTTGAATGTTTACATTGCATTTGTGTGGTATTTGAAGTTTATTTTAATTTTCAAATGTATGTTATACTTTTCCGAATGAATTTATATGAAAATACATTTTCCATATTTCATCTGAAACGTAATATAAACAATACACTTTACATTTCAATTTTTATTTTTCTTCCATAGCTTTGGGAGAACAAATTCTATGTAACAGGATATTGAAACTATAAATCTAAATATATTTTAAGGAAACAAGTATTTGAATCAGGTATTGGATACTGATTATGCTTTCTCTTTGGCTTTAATTGCAAATCGTTAATATTTTACAATTGAAAATGGGCATAATTGGTGTATTAAAATTATTGAAAGTACGTATCCATGTTCATACGGACGGTTGGAGCAATTCCAGTAATGCAATATTCTTGTAGCGCGTCGTTTGGTACAAAATAGTGGCATACTTTCAGAATATCGTTCTTTAATTGCGTGTAGCACATATAACATTCGTGCCCGCTCCGCCATTAAACGATAGCTATAAATGAGACTATTGGTTTTCTCTGGGATCTTACAAGTTTATAGACACTGAACTGAAGCGTCCCAAACTTAGTGGTTCCGTACGAGCAAATTTCAATTTGATGCGCACACATCTAGTTTTTTTTTTTTAGCAAGAACTAAAAACGGAATAGAGATACAAACATTTTAAATGCATTTAATTTTATTTTAAATCATCAGTATTTTAGCACAATGAATAAATGCTAGGTGTACCAACTTATCATATTTAACCTATAAATATCATGTTTGCAAAGTTGGCATCCACCAGATGTTGCAGCGTGTATATTGTGAGAAATGTTCCCGACACATATTGGTTGGTCACATACCTAATTGTATCAATTTCTTTATTGCAATTCAGCTTTCATTTTGTTGTAATCAATATATTGTTACTAATCTAAAGGAATATAATGAGAGATGTCTTCAATAAATTTTCGGCAGGTTTAGGGTGACCAGACGTCCCAGATTTCCGGATTGTCCCGATTTCCAAATAAAAATCCCGCTGTTCCGAAAATAATTTTCAGGACGGACATTTGTCCCGGTTTTTGTGAATATAGACTGTTTACAACATAGTCGGTAATAGGTAACAGATAATAAAATAAACAATTTTCTACCTGTTTAGTCACTAATGGGGTCCTCCATTCTTATTTTAATGATAGTTCGTTTAATTCTGAAATAAAGTCAATATGACGTAATAGCGACACCAGTGATACCTCTTGTTATCTTTTTCTCACATCAGACTCTATAATAGGCTGCGAGAGAAAGATAGCAATAATGTGACGTCACAGTGATACTTACAACAAATTTCAAATATCTCGCAATGTATTATTTTTATTGCGCAATGACAATCTTACGTGTAGAATACTACACTTATTTTCGGTTGTCAATTGTTGCCAGCGACATTTGAAATATTCAATTTATACGTAACTTTTGTAATATTTTGTTAGTAAAATGGTATATACCTTGGAATATGAGATTTTTATTGGTTTGATCTAGTACACAAGCAGAATACCGTTAGTCACATATACTAATTTTGCTGAAATTGACGTCCTGTCTTATAGCCTTCCGTTTTGCCTCTGCCACAAAAAAACGTCAGAAAAGTATTGCTAAATGAAAAAGTACTTTTTATTAGATTTTTATGGTTTATAAAAAGAGTTCGCACAATTATGTTTATATAATTTTTCAAACTGTAGTTATTCAATAAGCATGTAATCCCCCTAATTCTGTAAGAAAGTTGTTAAGTCTTAGCAACGTTGCTAAAATTTGTAACCAATAGAAACAAATGTAAAGCCTGTCATTTTCATGTTTTATTCAGGGTTCGCAATTATTATTGGTTATTTGCCATAGCAATGTTGCTAAAACTTAACAACTTTCTTACAGAATTGGGGAGAATGTATGTATGTTATTATTCATGAGAAGGATGTTTGCATCACGAGCCGGAAGGCGAGTGAAGTAAATCATTTGAATGAGTAATCATGTGAATAGAATACTATTATTTATCCAGAATTGTCAAATGACATATTTGTGAAGTGGAAAATATTGTTTGTTTGCTAACGTAGATAACTTTAGTTATCGTTGTTGTTTTAACAAAATTGAAGTGATTTGACATTTAGCAGAAAATCTTAAAAACAACTATTTAGCTGCAGTTTAAGCAGTAAGAAAATAAAATTATGAAAAATGACAAATATAGTGGAACTTTGACTGTTTATGTGGAAAAAATTACTTATTAAAAATAACTTTTTTCTACTCTTTAAATGTAAGATAACGATTGAATAATATTATTCCATCGAACTGTTAATATTATTCAATTAGCAACAGTAACGAAGGTCATTAATTGATAAAAATCGGTTGAATTATGGGTATATTATTTGACAGTTGTGGATAAAATATATTTCCATTCTTGTTACATTCATATTCAAAGGTAAAGCAATATAGATTCAGGAAATAACCATTAATAAGAATTATTTTAATTTGAAGACTAGGTCAAAATAGGAAGGTACAATTTGGGGAGTGATTAGATGTAGGTAACGTCTTCCTAAAGCTCTGAGCAACAAAGTATCTCAAATAAATGTTAGCGACGCTGCAAGCTGAATAAAACAACGATTTATCTGCGCTAATATTCAAATCAGAGTGGCCGTGCTCAGGCTACTGGATTCCTATTGTAATAGGCCAAGGATTCGCAACGCAACTCTTCAACTATTGATTTTCATTTTGGGGAAATTAATGACTGATATTTTGTGTCCTTTGTAAGGAAGTTACACTGTAACATGTCCTTATTGTTGGAGTCAAGTAAATACATTAGTTAATTTAACGTACAGCTTACAAGCAGAACATTTATCACAAAACATAAGATTTTGAAAATGACTAAAGAAAATTATACCAGTTAATTTATAATTCGCGTATTCATTTTGATTTATGGTATCCAATAATGATACTTCATGAAATATTTTAACGTGTATCTGATGTATATTTTTTTAACTTTTATTTAAAATTTAAATTAATTTAAATTTTTAATGAATCTTAAACAGTTCAAGTAAACGTCAAAATAGTTCTTCAAAAATTACTACCTACTAATGTCATGTCAAATTTCATTTCAAATTCCTTTAGAAAAATATAAAAATATTTGTATGAACTTATTTAAATAATTAAAGATGATTTCGCTTCCCGAAAAACTGGAAGTAGAATTCAGGACCTTTTCACTCCAAAGAATAGCATTTAAGTTGGTCCAAATTAAAAATATCGAAATTAAACATCTCTATTTTCAATAACCCGGTATACTCATATTTGGATAAAAAAAATCACAAGTGCTAATTTTAAATTATTAAAATATCTTTCAGAACTCATATTAATAATTGGAATAATCCTACTTTCTTTTTAGTTCTGTATTTATTTATTTATTAATAAAACCCAACTTTTCGGCACCATAAACTGGTGCCTTCTTCAGGGGAAAACATTGACATAAACAAGTACTTGTTGTTTTTGTTATTTCACATATTTATGTCAATGTTTTCCCCTGAAGAAGACACCAGTTTATGGTGCCGAAACATTGTGTTTTATTAATAAATAAATAAATAAATAAATAAATAAATACAGAACTCAAACTAAAAAAAGGTAGTATTATGCTAATTTTAAATTTTTAAACCACAGGTATATATATATATATATATATATATATATATATATATATATATATATTCATTTATGGGTATCAGAATGTTTGATCCATTGATTCAATGTGTAGAGAAAAACTGCGGTTGTGATTTATTCAGATTTAATTTTTTTTTGTATTTTTGACCCTTTAGTTATTATATTATTTGTAAAAATTTAACCACTTATTCATTAATTATAAAAATTGGTATATTTATGTAATTTTGACCGTAGAATCGAATGGTATTGTTGCCAAGGCTATATCTCAATTCACTTTTGCGTTATAATTTTGAACACAAATATGTGAGGAACGAAAAAGTTATTTATTTCAATGTTTGTAATCAGCGCATTGAGAAGTATTAAAAATATAAAACGGAATTTTAAATTTTTTGATTTTTTTCACCCACCGTGAAATGCATGTGCATCACTAGGAATATTACTGAAAGTAATTTTTTACAAGAAGAGTAAACACTATTATTTTAATCAATGCTGACATTTTCATTTGCGCAGGATTATAAGTACAAATAATGTTTACATTTTCGTTAATAAATATTTGAAAAGGCTTGAGTAATATAAGCAGATCAAACAAACGGAAGTCTTGGCGAATAACACATCAAAAGAAAATTAAGCTTGAAATGTAGCATTGGAAACGAAGAAGCAATGGAGCAGTATTGAAACATAAAACATTGAGTGAAAGATGATAAACAGAATCAATTCCAAATGCGAATAGATTGCTAAAAGACGAAGAAAGAAGCAAATGAACTAGAAAGATAATGTTTAATTATATTACGAGTACTATCCCTGTAATTATATTTTATTCTCGTAAATCTATATGAATTTGTAACATATAGAGATGGAATTAATCATGTTTCGCTTAAGATTCCTATTATGTAGTACCTTTCACAGTCATAAATAATATATTATAATAATATATAATATTTAGTTTCTTAATTTAAAAAAAGAGAAATGTTCATATACTAAACTCACTATTTATAAATATTTGATTATTCGTCTTGTAATGCCCGTATCACACTAGCGGGTTTTGAAGCGGTTAGCGGGTGCGGGTGCGAGTAACTCTTCGACCAATATAATCACGGCGGCTAACGGCTGCAGTTGCGGGTGAAGGAATAACCGACGGGCAACTTTTCACCCACCAGCCGCTCCTGCAGCCAATCACAAAGCCCGATTCTGCCACATGACTGCCTTGGTTTGACACTTTGAATATACATATCTACTAACGTAGATGGAAGTAGCGTACACTATATGTTCCTTAAGACTTTGTTGGCTCAAAGTAGATTGAGAAGGATAGAATTATGTATAAGCGTTAGTTGGACAAAGATCTCCTGCTAATTGATACTGCCGTTTTCAACGAGGCGGAACGGAAAACCACGAGCACCACACGAGCGCGCCTGTAAAAGTGTGCGAAGGTTATTTTTCTAAGGGGAAAATTGATTGGTCTCAATTGTATCTCCATCCTTGTCAATCTTCTTTGGTACACGATTTTTGTTGGTAGCTACTTCCAGATGTATATATTCAAAGGTTTGACATGTGCTATAGTTTTCGTCTGTGCCGATGCAGCATTTTTTCGTCATTTTAGATTTGTTCACTCGAGGCGAGAATGATGGATTACAAAAAAAAAGACAAGAATCTGCTTTCTTTAGAAAAGGACTTTTTAGTCCTAGAGAGAGGCGGCCCATATTATGGGAGTTCACCACCGTCTCGAACTGTTCTCGCCTTTGATAAAACGTCAAGACGAATAAACCGTGGCGTTGTGGCAGAGAGGGAGAGTTAACTGCACCGCATAGTACGATTGCAAGAACCGCCACCCGCACCCGTACCCGCACCCGCACCCGCCAACCGCTTCGAAACCCGCTAGTGTAATACGGGCATTAGTCCATTTTGTCATAAATAAATTAACGAACTTGCTCATATTTAGTATTATTATTTTATATACGAGAACACTAATACAGATGACTGCACGTGTTTGTGTGTTAACTAAATTATAAATTATTTACTAACTATATCATACTTAATTCAATCAATAATATATTAAAGTTAATATTTATTATTACGTGCTTGCGCTGAGTATATTTAATTTATATCGCAATTTTACTTGTGTTTCATTGCGACACGTAACAACTGAGCGGTGATCAACTGGCCGACGGATAATCGGGCAACGCTTTTGTTAACATATTTGATACCAAATATGTTCATAAAATTTTGTGATAAACTAGACTAGAATATCCTACATGTCACAAGATTCGTTTCAAATTAAATTTTGATAAAAAAAAAAAATTATGACCTTGTCAAGCAGGCTTAACGCATAATTACATAATTCTCCAGTTCTCCTATTTTATCGCTCAGATGCCCGCCGCCCATTTGGTTATCACCCAGTGTACCATCGACGGATAACTGTCCATCGCCCAGATGACTATCTATATTCGTCGATGTCAAATTTCATTGCTACTGCTTAAAATACTCATTGAATTTGGTTCAAAATTGAACACGTATTTCTTCATAACAATTATTGCGTTAAACATACGAGCACAACACCAAATAGTATTTTTACAAGACGCATACATATGTATAGTATACGAGGTGTGTTCAAAAACTATCGCGAATTTTGAATTTTCGCGGGTTACGTATATTCGAATTTCGATCTTTTTGTGGCTTTATGTTGGTACTCATGTCTCTCACTTATGTCGACAAGCTCGGCCATTTTGAATGTTCACTTAATTGTTGACAGCTGCTTTGCTTGCATGTGTTTTGGATCGTCTTCGATTTTTACCTATTCAAAAAAATGGAACAAAGAACCTGTATCAAATTTTGTTTGAAAAACGAAATTAAGTGCGCGGATGCATTCCGAATGTTGACTGTGGCATACGGAGAAGCTACCTTGGACCAAAGCAACGTTTATCGGTGGTACAAAATGTTCTCAGAAGGCCGAGAAGATGTGAACGACGAAAAGCGTGCCGGACGCCCGAGCACTTCAACAACAGACGAAAAAATTAATGAAGTGGAGAAAATGATATTGGCCAATCGTCGAATCACCGTTAGAAAAGTTGCTGAGGACCTAAACATATCGATTGGCTCGTGCCATTCGATTTTTATCAATGATTTGGGCATGAGACGGGTCGCCGCGAAATTTGTACCAAAATTGCTCAATTGCGACCAAAAACAGCATCGCATGAACATTGCTAATGAGATGTTGGACTCTGTCCGCGACGACCCAAATTTGCTCCAGAGGGTCATAACTGGTGACGAATCGTGGGTTTATGGTTATGACGTGGAAACCAAAGTTCAATCATCTCAATGGAAGCTGCCGCACGAACCAAGACCGAAAAAAGCGCGCCAAGTTCGGTCGAATGTGAAAGTTTTGCTGACAGTTTTCTTCGATTGCAGGGGCGTGGTGCATCATGAGTTCTTGCCACAGGGTAGAACGGTCAATAAGGAATATTACCTGCAAGTTATGCGCAATTTGCGCGAAGCAATCCGCCAGAAACGCCCGGATTTGTGGAAGAACAAAAATTGGCTTTTGCACCACGATAACGCCCCTGCTCACACATCGTTGCTTGTGCGCGACTTTTTAGCCAAAAACAACACACTAATGATGCCGCAGCCACCGTATTCCCCAGATCTGGCCCCCTGTGATTTTTTCTTGTTCCCTAAACTGAAGAGGCCCATGAAAGGACGACGTTACGCTACGCTTGACGAGATAAAGACGGCATCAAAGGAGGAGCTGAACAAGATAAAAAAAAATGATTTTTTGAAGTGCTTTGAAGATTGGAAAAACCGTTGGCACAAGTGTATAATATCTCATGGGGATTACTTTGAAGGGGACAAAATAGATATTCATGAATAAATAAATAATTTTTGAAAAAACACAAAATTCGCGATATTTTTTGAACACACCTCGTATACGTATTATAGGTAAATGGCTTTGAAAACCAAACCTCATAACTATTTCATCTATAGAATGCCCTTCCTTTACATAGAATAAATGGTGAGGCTTACCAGTTAATAGAAAATCTTCAAACCTAGTGTCTTTGAATAAAACACATATTTACATAAAGTAGGTATCGTATTTTACTTTAAGTATTGTTCATTGTAATTTAATACACAGAAATATACGTCCAAACACTGCCATATATTATAATAAACTACAACTGTACCATGTCGCCAATTATGTTTTGGCTTGTTGATTCCCGAATTTCGTATCGAAGATTCACAGCGGACTAGGCAGTGGCAGTTATTAGTTTATTTTTATAGACGAATTCCGTTCCGTTGAATGATGTACCTATACAAAACATTCATAAACATATGAACAAAACTAAAATTTAAATTTTTATTTTTACAGTGTTCTGTACTTGGCAATTAATAAAATCTGTGGGTAAAGCAGTCTACATATCAGATAGGATGATCAAATTTGTAATTACTCATTTTCATAGTACATAACCTAAATGCACACTGAATTTTATGCATTATTTGATGAAATACATAGACAAAAATTGACTTTTCATAGTACTAAAATTATGTTACTATCGTACATGAAATATTTAACTTGAAAGAGAGTACTGAACTATGTTAAATATTTGCTTATATAAAAGTTCTATGACCCAATTCCCAATACCAACGTTGTAGAAATAAATGTATAAATGCCATAAAATTCCAGTTTGTGGTTGAAATGCAAACCAAAAATCTGTTGTGGCCAGCACAAGACCTCTCACCATTTCCATATTAACCTATATAAGGACATATTGTATTTAACATTTTTGGTACACACACAAAAAATTTAATTGCATCTATTATTAATATATTTTTATATTTTTTAATTCATTCTATAAATAATTTCCTCCTATACTCTTCTAAATGTTCGAAATTCTTCAAATTCATTATAAGGAGATTGGCAGTATTTCTGATGCGTATATGTAGATAATATATGTATCAATAATTTTAAATATTTAATTATTATTAACGAAATAAGAAATATTAAATGTACTTCCCAGGAAAAACCTTTAGTAATGTATCTGGATTTTTCCCAATGACAATTTTCTGTCAATTACAAACATTTTAATTTTTTAACTGGTTTCCATGGAGTTATTTGGGCTGTGAGATTCATTATAACGGATTATTTTATATGTTTTATAATTCTCTATCTCTAAATCTATAGAAGATATAATAAAATTGTTTAATGTTTCGGATAGAGAATTTTATGTTATTTAATAGGTTTTTGAAACAACATAAATTTCCAAAAAAAAAAAATTAGAAGATTTTTTAAAGAAATTACTACTTCCGGTTGTCCAATTGTTACCAGCTCTTCCCATTAATGTCAAATTAAGGAACACGTAGTTAAATTGGTCTTTAGTCTTTTAGACCTCCAAAATCCTACCTCCCCCCCCCCCACACACACACACACACACACACACACACACACACACACAAATACATACATACACATACATATCATTGTAAAAATTTTAGAATCAGATTCTAGAGACCTTAAACCGTGCTTATTCACTTTGATCTGGATATGCGGTTTTTGTCATGAATCCGATACCTCTTTTAGCGAATGGTAAAAATGGAATAGTTTTATATACAAGAAGTAACTAGCGTCTAGCCGGTGTACTAGCTTTGATCACGAACACATTCAATTTAAGGCCAGTTTTACAATCTCCGGTTAGAATTTTAACTGTCAGTTAAATAAACAAAACTGAAACAAAATGGACTGTCAAATGGCAAATTGATCATTGCTGTCAATAATTCGATCCAATATTGTTTATTTAACTTACAGTTAAAATTTTAATCAGAGATTGTAAAACTGGTCCTTAGGTGTCGACGTGCGTGTGCGCACATGATGTAGTAATGTGTACATTTTACACTTTGATACAACAACAATAACCTCACCTAACTCACAAAAATCACTCCGAGTTTTCCAAGAGTGATTTTTGTGCTTTAAATAAGATTGTTTTTGTGGTAAGTTGAATTGAATTACGAGCAACAAACTGTCATTCATCAGTTACCTGATTAGATAATTCATTATTTTTAATTAAAATATCGTGCCGGGCAGGAGCACTAAAATTTAAATAATTAAATAAATAAAAAGAAATAATTTTTCGAATTTTGGCAAAAATCTTTATGATTCATGATCAGTATGTCCAATACTAATACTAACACTTAAAGTTTTTTACAGTTTACACAAGTTCAGAAACGCGCTCTACTTATATCTTTTTGATTATATCTTTGTAGTTTGTATAAAAAGATTTTTGATTTCAACAAACACATTGCTTAATTATAAGAAAGAAAATAAGTTTTTACAGTTTACACAGGTTTAGAAACACACTCTACTTATATCTTTCTGATTATATCTCTGTACTTTGTATAAAAAACATTTTTGATTTCAACAAATACATTGCTATAAAGAAAATCTTATTACAATAATGAAAATGAGTAACCAATGCAAACAGCCTGTTAATTCAACTGTCAATTAAAAGTAAAACACACCATCCATATCATAGACTAAATTGTACAAATTACACACGTTAATTTTTTGATGGCACATTGTTCTTATAATCGACAGTTAACTTAACCGGCAGTTTAATCAGGGATTAAAATATTAGGCCTTACACGGACAAAATAAACAAAATTGGATGATTAAACATATAAGAAAAGAGGATATAAGTTTAATAAAGAAGGTTGTATGCACGACATCAAAGTATAAGAAGAAAGCGATACATTTGTGTGCGTTAAAGCCAACTGTTATCGTAGTCAAAAGAAAAGTGCAAAACCACATAAGACATTTATAAGGTTTTCTTGAATTCTTCAATAATTCTATATCAATTTTCAATTCGTTACACCACTGCTTTCTCTTGTTCAGATCTTTAGGGAATATGTGGTACGACAATAATTGTGATGGTGTATTACATACTGTACAATATTTACGAAATTATTTTCTTTTTGCATGTTCCTGCATATGTACTTCAAACTTGAGAACTTATTATGCATTTTATGATAGAAAATTGTTTTGTTCTGTGTACCAAAACAATCGAAACGTGATAGTAAATAGCGTAGTTATCAAATGATTTTTTTTAAGAACCGATATTATAATTTCTAGTTATACTTACATTTTATATAACATATATATCTTTTCATTAGATATATTTCTCTTTGTAACAGAAATAAAAAATAAATTTGGCAACATGGTGTCACCCACCTAGCAATTCAGAAAAAATCCGCTAGATGGCATATCTAAAAGGACGTCACAGAGTCACAAAAATTTAATAGCTCCATAGTACATGAGATATTTCATCATTGCCGAAATCTGCTTGTAGAAGATTGGCACAGCCAGAAATGGATAATAAGCCGAGATGATATATTTATTTATTGGTCCTGCTTATAATATCAGCACTATTCGTAAGTCCACCACTCATACTCTAGGAAGAATTTCTCTCTGGCCGCGTCCATCACGTCACGGTTGAGTTGCGGCCGTCCCTGTCCCAACGGTCGGCCTAACGAACATCCCCGCTAAATCTATTGTGGAGCAGACGGCCGTGCTTTGGGAATACTCTGCCTCGTGTCCTGTACTTCATTATCCCACACATTTAGCTGCACTAGTTTTTACGGAGGTGTAGCCAGCATACAAGAATTACATTATGAATTGAGGAGAATGAGCGTATGAATACTTAGTTGCAAAAGCGGATTTTGTTTGAAAGCTTACCAACTCATTCGGTCGACTGTGACTGTAGCCTCACACGAGTTATACTTTTGTAAAAGAATTACTTATGAGAAGAACTGCTATAATTATTGAAGTAACAATGAACTGTTTGATTTAACCATGGAGGTGGGAATAATATGGAGAGAGCATAATGCAGGGTGTCTGATTTTGTAACTTTGAAATCTACTGTATTGAAATCTATCGGATTTGAGATTTCACCCTCCTCTCTATAGCCGCCATTAGAAGTAGATTTGACATCGACTGCCCGAGACCAATCGAATACAATCTACACAGATAGATTTCGAAGGTTGATCGCTAAGTTTAGTTGTGTTTTCTTGTTCATAATAGTAAATTTTGGTTAAGACTCGTAGATTGTGTGTTTGTTACCTTATTTACCACATTCAACAACAATACGTTGAAGACTATTTTAATTAAATTTTAATTCCTTGTTAATTTATAAGAAAAACAATGTTTTGTACAATTAGTTTACATTTTGCTATAATAAACAGATTCAATGTAGTTATTTTAATTCAAATATATATATATATATATATATATATATATATATATATATGTATAAATATATACATACAGGTGTCTTTTAAATAGGGGGACATGGCTTAACCATAGATAGAGGCTAAAATAAGACAATTTAACTAAACTTGCTTCTACCGGAAAGTGTACCATTTAGCCAGAATTCTGCTTCAAAGTTCTTAGAAAAAAAAAACAAAATTTGCTTATAATAACAGAACGTTTTATACGATTTGGATGAAATTTGGTATGACAGTTTATATGGTTATAAGTCATCTTTTAAGGTGATACTTATTATTAGTGAACCACTAGTATATGAAACTTAGGTGTCCCAACATTGATTAGACCGTAACTTTTTAGTGGCTACGCCGATAATATATATTTTTTTTTCAGAAAGATACATTCAATAGTAAATTTTTATCTCTCATATTAAATTTATGATATCTGTTACGGTTCAGACAGAAAAGAAAACCTGAGTGACTGCATCGTGAATTTTAATCTAGCAGTCTATCCAAATGTCAAACACCTAATTTTTAATGGCAGTAACGAGTTGTCAATCTTCTCAACTTATTTAGGAGTAAGTTAACATATTTATTCGTGTTATTATTCTAAATATTGCGAAGGAATTTTTTGACAACCCATAAACAATTGTTACTGTCATTAGAAATTAGATGGAATAATACTACCTTTCTTTAGTTTAAGTTCTGTATTTATTATTTAAACCCAACGTTTCAGCACCATAAACTGGTGCCTTTTTCAGGGGATACATTGACATAAATATGTGAAATAACAAAAACCAAGGTAACAAGAAATGTTCATAAATGTTACCTTTTTATGTGTACAATTTTCTAGACAATATATGCATGCCCAACAATAACATGGACGGCGAACATGCATCTTCTCAGGAAAAAATTAGATGTTAGATGTTAGACATTTAAATAGACTGCTAGATCAAATTTATTTAAAAAAATTCACGATGCAGTCACTCAGGTTTTATTTTTTTCTGTCTGAACCGTAACAGATATCACAAATTAAACAGAGAGATAAAAGTTTAATATTGAATGTATCTTTCTGAAAAAAACATATTTTATGCTATCGGCGTGGCCATTAAATAGTTACGGTCTAATCAATGTTGGGACACCTAAGTTCCATACACTAGTGATTCACTAATATAAACAAATATCAACTTAAAAGATGACTTATAAGCATATAAACTGTCATACCAAATTTCATCCAAATCGATTAAAGCGTTCTGTTATTATAAGCAAAATTAATTTTTTTAAGAACTTTGAAGCAGAATTCTGGCTAAATGGTACACTTTCCGGTAGAAGCAAGTTTAGTTAAATCGTCTTATTTTAGTCTCAGGAATCTGTGGTTAAGCCATGTCCCACTATTTAAGAGACATCCTGTATATAGAAAGTAGATTTTAAAGTTAAATGACCCCTGTGGTATTCTCTCCATGATAACTTTAGGAGATCGTTAGGTGACGCCTAATAAGCGCCAAAGTATTCTAAATAAATTACGCTAAATACACAGAAAAAAATATACAGCTGCTGTATACAGTAATTATGTATTACTCGTATATACTATTTATTTTTCACGCAAAATTATTTAAGCAAATATTTATTTCGTAGACCGCAATACTCATATACTCTAACTATAATATGACATCTCCACTTCTAAACGCATTAGTCACAATATGAATCAAAATCTTTTACATTATTTCCTTTTTTATTTTTCAATCATCATAACAAATTAACTCTTCTCTCTGGGTAATTTTTCTTCCAAAAATAGTGTTATCTTGATTTGTTAGTGGGCAGTGGTTTCTATAAATCGATGACAAACAACAGCGGCCTGCTGGTTGTGAATTATCTTTATTTGCTCTGCGCACGGAAACGCTCACAGCTGACAATTATCCTCAGGATAAAGATGAACTTCCAATTCTTTTCGAAGGCGGTGAAATCAAAGTCCGGCACGCAAACACGCCACACAGTCACGACACAAGACAACGACAAGAAGAAGAATTCTTTCACTGAACGGGTTGAAAGTAATGTATAAATAAATATGCCCTTCTCTACTCAAAAATACTTTGGTCTATTCAAGGTCAGTTGTACGAAGAAGGAATACACTGCACTTTATATAACAGTAGGTTAGCAAAAACGTATTACGTAGATACTGAAAGATTATGTGACGTAGATCTATTAAGTTTATGTGTTAGGATAGATATACGTAAATACACTTTGAAATTAGTAGTGACGTATGTTGACGTATTACAGAAAGGTAATTATCTACTACGAGTAATCAGATATAGGTTAACAAAATCAGTAAAAAATTCTTTGCAGTTAAATTTATAAAACCATTTACCAAAATATATTTAAAATATGCCTTTTAATAAGTTCAAAAAATTATTAAAACATCAGGACAAGTGCAATATAATTATAAAATACAATAATCAATTACATATATGATAATTAAAATACAAAAAATTAAAACAGGAAACGGAAAAATAAGGTAAAGGTCATAAAGGAAAGGGTAATAGAATTATATTTAAAATGTTTGTAAATGACAATAAATTATGTATCGATGACAACAACAAACATATTGAAAAATAAAAAATCTGATGTGGCCAGCACATGACCTCCCGCCAATTCCATGTTTAAAATAGCAATGAGCTTTAAGTAAAGTTTCACTTCCGATTGATCGTTTGTAAACAAAATCTACTTTGTTTTTCCAATAAATAGAAAAGTTTGTAATACGAAATTTTGGATTATATTTTATTGTTTTTCCTGAAAAATCTGTTAGAGCTTCAAATTAAGTACTACATCCGGTTTATCATATATAGTCAAAATCTAATATGTTGTTTCAAATTATATAAGAGTATTAAATACCAACTTTGCCAACTTTTGGATCATTAATATATTTTAAGGAAAAATCGTCACACACACATTATTGTCAAAATCATCACCGACTTCCTTATGCTCTAAAACGCATCCTGTGTAAATTCTTCGCCGTACATTATCCATTTCGTAAATGTGTAGTTGCAAACTATTATTTGACACTTTGAAATCATGTTCTTATTGAGAGCTGTTTGATATATAATGCTGCAAACATCAAGCTTAAATCGAATTATCCTGTATATCTAATGTTTATGTATGATGGAAAATATATTATTTTTACAAACCTTAATTTCATTAGAATCATATTTAAACTACTAAATTCTTCTTAACACGGTTTCATTATTAATTTTAATGAAAATTGCTTCGTGATAGTGACATTTGTTTAAATATGTCAAATTTGTTATTAAAGTATTGTTTTTGTTTGACGCAGAGGCAAAGTGATGTACAAAAATAAATTATTTTATAATATAATATAGTTATTTCAAGTTATTTACTAAATGCTATTATCGTAGAATTGAAGATTGTGCCATTATATTCAATTTGTATTGGTAAAAGTTGCTAAAAAATTATATTCAATGAATTTTTTACAAGAAGAACTGTTAAAAGCTTGTACAAATGATGCTTCCGGTTATCCGATATACACTAAAAACTAATGAGCTCTTCCCCCATTTGTATAGAATGGATATACAAAATTTCAAATTTTTCTGATTGATAGTATTTGAGTAATCGTGTCCACAAGATCCACACACACACACACACACACACACACACACACACACACACACACACACACACATACATACCTACAGACATCATTGTAAAAATGTTAAAATCGGATTCTGGGGACAACAAAACGTGCTTATTCACTAAAATCTCTATATCCGATTTTTAGCACGATCCCTATACCTCCCTTACCTAGGGAAGCGGGAGGTAAAAATAAGAAAATAAAAAAATATAAAATAGCTAGATAGGCTTTGATTTTATTTATGTAACTTGCATATTCTGTTATAAATACTACTAAAATTTTGAATGTCAGTTCTGAAATTTACATTATTAGTATTATTTTGAATATGCACAATCTCCAAAAAATTCTTTTAGATAAATTACTTTCCCTGTCCAAAATTTTGACCCCATCGAAATCAAAAGTATGATCAATTCTGGGCAATTTTAATTGTAATATTAAAACTATATTTCCTAAATCATTGTTTTTATTGCATTGATGAATACTTGAATGGAACATGGAATGCATAAACTTTGCTTTTTATAATAAATACATAATTTTCTATTACTCATAATTTGAAAAGTACACGCCGGAGTAACAAACTGTACATGAAAAGAATTTATTGAATCGGAATAAGTTGAGTAATTGGCAGTATTTTTATTTATAATTTGTATAACATGATGTTTAACTAGCTGTGAAAAATTTTTAGAAGAGCATTATTTAAAAAGGACCATAATTTTCGAATAAGTTATAATTATTTTTCACTTAAAATGTAACCATAAATATTACATGTTGCACACCTGTGGCTACACAATGCAGTGAAATTATCTACAAGTAAGAAGTACTATTATATCGGACTACTTAAAAATATCCTTAAATAGTCATCTTGCGAGAACTATATACTTCTTATATTTTCATATTAATTTTTTTTCTTCTATTGATCATGTTACTAGAAAAAAAATGTGCTTATATTGGGTAAATGTTATCTTGCACGCAGTTAAATCTTCTTTTCTCAAAATGCTTCTCATTCAATATTCAATAGTTAAATGCATATTACCAGTGAGTATAAATTATTATACGTTATACTCACTGATGATAATACATAAAATTTAGCAATCCCAATTTTTTCACATAATTTCTGGATCCATCTTACTACATTTTTCTACGATTCTTTTATCATAAATTCAGATTTCGTGTAAATAAGCAAGCTGGGAAAGAACGTGAGGAAGAACCTCGGAGAATATGTTGAATAAAATTTAAGTAAAAAGTGAAGAGTTCGGAATGAAAATAAATATAAAATAATCTGTTGTGCCCAGCACAAGACATTCCGTCAATTCAATGTATTATGTACAAATCCCATACCAAAATTTCCTTGAAAAAAATTATAGATATACAGTAAAATTGTAGCACGAACATAAACTATTTTTTTTACAAAGTTTCTTGGAAAAAATTCTATAAATCCAACAAAATTATAACGCGAACATACATTATGTAAAATGTACTTGACACTGACATCTGTTAGTTAGAATTTTTTGTTTAATCAGCTTTTTTTATGATTATAGCAAAGCTGACTGATTTTTGAAAGTTAATCTATAATTCTTTAACTCTAAATCTATTGAAGAAAATGTATACTCTTACCATATAGAGAATAAGATATTCTTTCATATTGATAAACACATAAAATGCCAAACATAAAATATTATATTTAGCTGCGTTTTTTTTTTAAGAAAAACTGTTAAGAATTTCAAATAAGGGAACTTCCGGTTCACCAATTATAACCAAAATCTAATCAGCTCTTCATATGGAATGAATGTAAAGAAGAGGAACACGAAAGATTCATAATTTTTAGAATTGTAGTACACACACACACACATACAGACATCATCGTAAAACTAGTAAAATCGTGCTCTAGGGATCCTGAAACGTGCTTATTTATTAAAAACTCATCGCCGAATTGTTTCACCAAAGACAATATTTTCCTTACGTAAAGGTGAGGGAAGATAAAAATTGAATGGAGTATTGTGCGGTATAGTATAGATGCGAAATATGGACATTAAGAAAAACAAAATAAAGTACTTGGAAATTTTTAAAAGAGAGAGTCAGAAATGAGGTGGTGTTGAAAAGAATTAGAGAAGAAAGAAGAATTTTGCGAGAAATAATAAAGAGGAAATCTAACTGGATTGGATATATTTTAAGGAGGGATTGTAGACAGAAAATTATAATTGAAGGGAAAATACATCGGAGAAGAAGAAAAAATAGCAGAAAATTTGGAATGTTGACAAATATTGCAGACGGAAGAAATTACGAGGGGCTAAAAAGAAAAGAGGCGCATACGCTGCGCCTGATATGGAGGCAGAATTTCCGCTGTTACCTGTCTGAAGACAGAATTCGAAATTGATGATTAGTTACTTGAAAATTGGAAATAATTTTGAAGTTTCTAGTTTGACACCTTTTATATACATAGATTATTTAATTTTCACTGTCTGCTTTGCAACATTGCCCTCTATTTTAAAACACTTCCACATTTGAGAAAAATATGGATTCTTCTATAACGAAATTAAAAAATGGTTGAAGTTTTCTTTGATTAATTGCTATTCTATTCCTAGCGCTTTATTTAACATATTTAAATAAAATTTCCATTGGCTTCTTCGTATTTTACACTACAACTGTCTACTCAATAAGTTCCATGCTATCTTTGTTAAGTTGAATAACCACCATTGTTTCTGAGATAGAATATCTTGACCTACATCTATAGTTGTACGAACTAAAGGATAACTATTGCTGGAAACTATTCAATGCGCTTACACATCGATGCGTCGAGGTAACTATTGAAGACATCGGAATTCTGTTTGCTTTAGTAGTACGTTTATCCGGAGGTTTAACGAAGAAAATTTATTCAGATATGAATATTAAATACATACATAATTTATTGAATTAACAAAAATAAATATGCAAATGTGGTTGACATTTATTTGTAATATGCAAACAATACAATTAATATACTAAAAGTTTGTGTAAATAACATAATTCTTTTTATTCCAGCAGTACAAATAAAAAAATATAATTTGTAATAAATGAATAAATTAGAATATATTTTTATGAAAACTACCATAAATAATATATTTTTTTTATATAAATAAATTTACATACCTCGTACTTCTATAGAGTGATTAAAAATGGCTGAAGCGTGCCGCTCCATACGGTTCTGGCATTTGCCGTTTACTTAATATATCATTACTATTATCATGGGCGTACCTTTCGAATTTTGCATCTTAAGAACCGTCTTTTTTACGTGCATCCGATCGAAAATATATTTCAAGATGAAATTTGCCATGCTCTTGAATGAAAGACATAATGAGAAGAAATTAAAGATTTTTCATGAAGGTATGCGAAAAAATTATCAAATGAATCAACGTAATTCAATGATATTTATCAAATGTCTTGCACGTGTCATCATATCTCCTATGTGGAATATAGTTTTGATGAATTAGGTATGGAAAATTGAAATATAATTTTGACACTATTTTGGAATAAAAGTTATCACGTGACCTTCAGCCATTTTTCATCACCCTGTATATATGTACATGTGGCTTGGTCAAAAAGTTACAAGAATTTTTGGATTTCGCGCGTTATTTATTTTTGATTGAGCTCATTTTTATCACGTTGGTACCACGGTCTGCGACGTGTATGTCAGGTTTCATTTGCGTTGAACATACAGTTCAGCAGCTACACATTTACGAAATATTTATACACAAGCAGCAATTTTTTAAAATTTAGAATTGACGGTAGAAACAATTTACATTAAATTTTGTATTAAATACCAGTGGCATAGCATAGGGTTTTGCCGCCCGGGGCAAATGTCAAATTTGCCGCCAGACCCCCCCCCCCCCCACCAACAAAATTTAAAATTTTTAGAAACACAAAAAGAAAATAAATTATGTAAAGGTACTTAGGAAAAAAGGCGCCGCAGGCGAAATTTTTTTTTTCATTTTAGGTCAAATGCCTTATAATTGAAAGTTACATTTTTTCAAGGGATGTAAAGGCGTATGAAAAATGACCCCCTTATTTAGCGCGTTTGAAGAAATGCTCAACTTCATTAATGTCTGATATCAATATGAATAAAAAAAATCAAATTTTAATATTTTGTAACCATGAGCTTTGAGAATAATTTAAACGTTATTTTTTTCGATTTGTTTACATTTTGTTTATGATTAAAAAAGTAAAAATGTTAGATCTCAGCCTCTATTAGTAACTTAGATTTGAAATTTGGTATGTTGACTCAAAATGAAATTTTAATATAAAATCTTAATATTTTTTTATTTTAAATTGATTAGTTTAATTTTAATAATTTTTATTGTTAAAGGACACCATGCGTTCATGCGCATAAACATTTAAAAAGTAATAACATTAAACTAATCATTTTTAAATAAAAATTTATGAATATTTTATATAAAAACTGCATATAGTCTATAAATAAAAGTGCGTTTTACATTTTTAATTTTTTTAAGTTATTGAGTTTCAAATTCAACTGACTATAATTATTTCCCCGATAGTAGTCTTTTTAATATTAAGTCAACGATAGGGAATTTGCCGCCCCTAGCAAAGTATCGCCCGGGGCGGATGCCCCCTTTGCCCCCCCCCCCCCCCTACGCTATGCTACTGTTAAATACTTATAATATAAATTGCAATTGCTCAAATTTTGGAGAAGGCTTTTGGCAAGGAAACTGAGTCGAAACCAAGAGTTTATGAATATCACAAATGTTGTCAAGAGGACTGTGAAGAAGTGGACGATGAAGGGTACCGAGTGTCCTAATTCTAGCTCCCCACTCACCGATGAAAAAGCGAAAAAAAAGGTATTCACCACGTATTATAGTTTTGAAAGCGAACTCTTTACATATTTTATTCAAAGTCAATGCCGCATTGTGTGAATTCTACAGGTGTATCTTTTTAGAATCTTTGAAAAACAGCAAAGTGAATTGTGCGTCGCAGATCTCCATTTAATCGACAAGAGTGATAAATGTTGGATGACAGGGTGATATCATTTGTAACCTATTCGAAAAATCAATGGGCTGCTAATTAATCCAACTATATTTTTTTACTGTGCGTTCCATAATTTCTGAAGTATATTACTCCCGAATTTATGATTTATTACATTGCCCTTCAACTATGTTTCGTGATGAAGAATTCTACTGAAAAAACTTGAAGAACGTGATGAGTTAATTAGGGTTTCTGACCATAATGGAATTTCAATACCTATATGGGGCATAAAATATAAAAATGAACCACTAGCTAGCTTCTAATTATAATAATTAAAAAGCATTAGTTTGTAATAATATAATTGACGAGTTTTTGGCACAAACAACTATTGTCCAAATATTGTAAATATGAGTTTCATACAGCGATATGTATTTTAAAGCATGCCGAACAGTTTGGTAAAATTGTTTCTCGCAAAATATATCATGTATTTAGTCACAAGTTATTACATTGTAAAATTTGAACGTTTTTATAATAACAGCTGTTAAAGCTGAGTGTAAAAAGAAGGAGCACTAATTTCAAAATAATTGTTAAACCAATTCACCCAAAAATTATCCCAAAACAAAAAAAAAAAATCTGTTGTGGCCAGCACAAAACCTTCCGTCAATTCGATGTATTTTGTACAAATCCCATACCAAAAGGTTCTTGGAACAGATTCTATACATATAATATCATGTAAAATCGAACACGAACATATACTATTTTTTACAAATTCTATACCAAAAGTTGATTCGAAAAGGTTCTATAAATCCAATAAAATTATAACATAAATATACACTAAGTAAAATGCACTAGACACTTCCTTCATTTCTTCTTCAGCTATCCCGTATTTTATTAGGGGTCGCTGTTACCTCTTATCTTCCACTCATTCCTGTCCAACGCATCACATAGTCCTTCCTTTCTCAAGTCTTTTGCGATACAGTCCTTCCATCTTCTCTTTGGCCTTTCTCTGCGTGTCACTGCGAGGAACACTATGACATATCAATTTTAAATCCTATACGTTCCATATTTGGTTTTGCACTTCCAACTGACATGTCAATTAGAATTTTTTGAATATATCATCTGTTTCCATGATAAATAGCAAAGCTGACTAATTTTTCAAAATTAATTTCTTTATAACGCTTTAAATCTACATCTATTGATTATGAAGGAAAATGTATAATAAAACCATACAGAGAAGAGTATTTTCTTTAATATGTATAACAAAATGAAAAAAAATAATATTTAACTGCGTTTTTTTAGGAAAAACTGTTAAAAACTTCAAATAAGGTTACTTCCGGTGGAGTAATTAAAACCAAAATCTAATCAACTCTTCATATGGTTGTACAGAAGAGGAATACGAAAGAATTATAATTTTTAGAATTGTAGTATTGGAGTTATTGTCGGAGAAAAATTTGTCACACACGGACACACACACACACGGACACACACACACACACACACACACACACACATACATACAGACATCATCTTAAAAATGGTATATTCGTATCGTAGGGACCCTAAAACGTGCTTATTCATTAAAAACTCACCACCGAATTTTTTGACCAAAGACAATACCTTCCTTACCTAAAGGTGACGGAAGGTAAAAAACAAAACACTAAATAAAAGAAAATGGAAGTTCTCTCTCGCGTAGCAACGCAATCACTTAGCTCCTATAAAGAACAAAACCGTAATTAAAAGCTCAGTGAGGAGTTAAACCAGTAATCACACATCATGCACACAGTTTGCAAGTACGGGCAGTACCGCAAGTAACTACAACCTCGCCTGCTGCTAAGTTGGCGACCCCCGGGTCTACACGGGAAGTCACTACGGAACCTCCGCCGCTTCGGTGGTGATCCGGAGACAATCCTCTTAACCAACTTAGTTGGATCAGATCACTACAGCCCTAACTGCTGCTACGTTGGCGACTACACAGGCAGGTCACTACACCCTTCACTGCTGCTAACGTGGGCGACCCCCGGGTTCACACGAGTGATCACTACGGAACCTCTGCCGCTTCGGTGGTGATCCGGTGACAATCCTATTAATCATCTTCGTTGGATCAGATCTCTACAGCCCTAACTGCTGCTAACCTGGCGATCACAGAGGCGGATCACTACAGCCTTCCCTGCTGCTACGTTGGCGACCCCCGGGTCCACACGAGAGGTCACTACAGTACGCGGAACTGCTAGCACACAACCAATCATACTTAAGCTAGATTAACTATCTCAGTACAAAACCCGTAAATCCAAAAATCCCACAGACTTCAACTGGAACTGAATCACTACTGGAGCACACTACAACTTCGCTGCCAAAAGTAAGAACTAACCTGGAACTAATGTAAGAAATCTGACGATGAATATAAATAATTGGCAGTTTGCGTAACCCCGTATATTTATTATAATGCTTGATAATTAATTAAATAGAAACTATTATACTACATCAAGAATTCTAAAATTACTTATGACGTACCATTAAATAAGTAATCTGTGACACAGTACATAAAAATGTCTAATTATTACATAATTGCTCCTCATTGTTTATTTTTCTATTTCTTAACATTCAGTAAATAATTTTCTAATATTTAAACATGATCATGAGTTAATTAATTTACAAAAATCCGTAAATGTAAAGAAGCTAGAAAGATTTTTTATATTATCACAAATTTAAAAAAAAAACAATCTTATTTGGCCAGCCCCTAACCTCCAATGATCTCTATAACATATGTACTTTTACAGGAATGTCAAAAAACTATTTAAAAAATTAGGTGTCCGTTTTTGACCGCTGCTTCTTAAGTATGTTTTTCGTTATATACTTATAAAGACAATATCAGCATATTTACCAGCCGCTAGAGAAAAAAATAATGAACATAACAATATAAAAATCACTAATAATGCACATAGCAGGTTTTTCAGAATCAACGACGATATATTATTTTTACGAACTTTAATTTCCTTAGAATCAAATATATTACTACTATATTCTCCTTAACACTATCATTATTAATTTTAATGAAATTGCTTCCTGACAGTGACATTTGTTTAAATATGTCAAAATTGTTATTAAAGTATTATTTTTGTTTGAATAGGCAAGATGCTGTATAAAAATAAATTATTTTATAAATTTATATTTAAAGTTATTTAATGTTATTTACTAAATATTATTCTCGTAAAATTGAAGATTGTTTCATTATAATAAATTTTTATTAGTAAAAGTTGCTGTAAAATTATATTCAATGTATTTTTTTCAAGAAGAACTATTAAAAGCTTTATAAAGTATTATACTTCAGGTTATCCGATATATACTAAAAACTAATGAGCTCTTCCCACATTAGTATAGAATGGATATATAAAATTTCAAAATTTTCTGATTGATAGTATTTGAGTGTGTCCACAGGATCCATACACACATACATACACACAAAATATTTAATCGGATTCAGGGGGCATCAAAACGTGCTTATTCACTAAAATCTCTACATGCGATTTTTAGCACGATCCCTACACTTCCCTTACCAAGGGTAGCGGGAGGTAAAAATAGGCTAGATTCTCCACGAACACTCATGACAGGTCCGCTTACACCTTAGAGCATCTCGAATGAATTCTACGATTCCCAATTACATTTAAAAAGACGTATCGGTTCTCGCTATTCTCCTGACCACCACTGTTAATTCCATTTCGAATCAACCTGCTCTCCCTAAAAATAACTATCCAGTACCCGCCACTACAATCCATTTCTCTTTGCGCTCATTCGTTTCGTGAACAAATGTTCAGTGGGGCATGAAGCAATAGTTGGTATTTTTCCGGGTCCTGGAGAGGGACTCCCATCTCTCCCGATGGCAGACGGAGTATTTGCGGGCTGATGCCGTGATTGCTGCAATCGCTTTGCTGGACTACACGAGGCAGCAGACTCTCCCTAGAGATCTGGTGGTCACCCAAACACTGACAAGATGTATACTAGGACGGTGACTGCATATTTTTATCAGAAAATAGAAATAGTCATGGATGGGTTTGTTGGGATTTATACAAAACAAACAAGAAATATTTGTACGTAGAACACATATTAAGAAGTCAAGGATATCCATTAAGCTTACAATAATATTGATTTTAAAATATATGAGTCCCACAGGCGTTAACAAAAGTGACCTCGACTGTGGTGCTTTCTTCGCGACATCTTTGAGTTTCAAGTGACATCCCTTATAAGCGCCGTCTAAGGTACAGACACGTCGTCCAAAATATGCGAATAAAAGCAAATTGGCACATCCGATAATGTGATAATGGCAATGATTATAAATTATACTAATACCACTGTACTGCTACCTTATGCACAAAATAGAGAAGACATAATACGGTCGGTATTTATATATTTAGAAATTTCTAATTTTGTAGCATATTATTACCAAATTTAAAAAGGTTGAAATTATAATTATTCATTTTATTTTTCCAAATATTAATTACGTACATATCGCTTTTTCCTGTTAGTTTTGTGCGATTATGGGTTTTCTGAGCTACAAAACTAAAATTATAGTTAAAATAAAAAATGTATTCTCGCACTATGTATACGTTTTTAAATATAGAAAAGGTTTTTTTTAATATAGTAGTACAAAATAAATCGTTTAATGAATATAAGTGCAACCAAAAAAATTATTAATTTTCCTGAAGCTATACAAATAGATGCTTATAAATCGCATTTTGGTAAATTGGAACTTTAAATTAAATCATTATTTTAATATCTAATTTTAAATAATGTTCAGGTTCCGCTGTCTCCAAAAGTAATTTCTTGAGGCATAAGATTTACATACATTTTATTTATTTTTTAAATTTGAAAAATTAGTGTTTGAATGTGTTTATTTAATTAAGTTTGTAATAGAATTAAATTTAACTAGACGTTTCTAATACCGGCCCTAAATCTAACAAAAGTACAACACGCTAAATTTAAAACAAAATTACACAACACAACAGAGTAGTTAATGCAGCGCCATCTGTTGTACGGTAGCCAAAGTATCGCCTTACGTAACTGTTACACTGTGCTGCTTGCCCAACATAACTCGGAAGTATATCTCTTTTTCCAGAGGTGGAACCAGTATCCTACATATTTAAGAGTTATTACAAATATTGTTCACAATTAATTTAAAAAAAATATAACAATTGTGACTAAACAAAAAATATTAATATTGAAAAAGCAAGTCAAAAATTTTGTATTTTTACCTCGCTAAGAGAAGTATTGGAATCATGCTAAAATTCACATATCCAGATTTTAGTGTATAAGCACGTTTTAAGGTCCCTACTTAAAAAATATTTAAATGCAGTTTCCTCAATCTGACATTCCTGGGAAGAGCTGTTTAGATTTTGGTAACATTTAGACAACCGGAAGTAATAGCTTTTTAAAAAAATCTTCTAAATGTAATTTTCTGTTTATAACATAATAATGTTTATAACATAGTGACATTCTGAAAGGTTTTTCTGAAAAGTACATTTAATCTTTCTTATTGTTCTAGTAATTAGATATTTAAAATTGTAGGTAAAATGCATATATCCATCAGAAATACTGCCAATCTAGTTAATGAATTGGAAGAATCTCTGACATTTAGGAACATCTATATACAATGAAAAATAGATATAATTAGAATTGTATGTAAACAATATTTGGGTAAAGTTCTGTATTTTTTTTTTTTTTTGTCATAAAACGACGGTTCGATAGCGAAGTGCAATACAATACTTATACATATAAAGGCGGATTTATGCAGCCATTTTCATTTACATTTTATTTAATTTAATGTAATTTAATTTTCATTTAAAAGATAAATGTATGTAAACCAATGTAGCCATGCATACACCGTTTTCATTTATCTCTCATTCTCATTTATTTTTAAAGATGGCCAACTTTTATCTAATAAATGAAAATTATAAATGGCGCATGCGTGTACGACATGACAGGGACGAGAATTTGAGTTGATCAGCTGGTTGTCATTATGTATCTCCGATATCGTTTCTTTTTACGGTTTTTTATTGCAATAACACGTTTAAAACTAAACTCGTAACTTCTTCGCTGTCACTATTGTTGAATATTTTTATTAATAAATTTTATTCCAATGAAAGTCGGATTATAACGTTAATCATCTGTCAGCGTATTTTTATATGTGCGCATGCGTTCATTTTCATTTATTTTTGTTATATATTTTTGTATGAATAGGTACATTTAAAAATTATAAATGAGAATTAAATTAAAATGTAAATGTAAATGAAAATGGCTGCATAAATCCGCCTTAACAAAAAATGGAAATGGCGAGAGGTATTGTGCTGGCCACAACAGATTTTTATCATGATAAACGTAAGATAATACATTGTTTGCATTTAAAATATTCCGTAATATTTTATTTTCTTATTCGTTCATTTTTTACTCAATTCTATATTAAATTAATTTTACGTATTATCGTCTTTTTATTTCTGCAAAAAAAATATGTATACTCTAATTTTTATTGCATAGGAATTCTTCTTTTTATTTTAATCCCAGGATTGTTCTTTCATACATAATTGAAACCTTTCTACTGTATATCTTCGTATGGATGCATACCTACAAAGGAATAAGAAACATTCTAGCTATAGGAGCAAAAACAGAATTAAACCCTGCTATTGTAGTTCGCTTCAAAAGTCTATACACACACCACACACGTTTACCTTCTGCAGCTTACAGCATCTGTCAGCTATGATTGTAACTAAGCGACTGAGCAATTAACGCAAATGGCAGAAGTACTGCCCGAGGGATACGAGTTCTGGAAACTATCAGGGGCTTTTTAGTGGTGATTCGAAGTGGAAGATAATTGCTTGATGTACATACAAAACACTTACGGGCCTAAGGCTAAGGGATTAAGTCTGCTATTGCCATACACAAGCCGCAAGATTTTAAATACATATTTTAATATTTTGTATACATCTTTCCTCTACACTCTGCAGCATTATCCACACTCTTTACGATTTTAAATATGTTATGACTAAAATATTTGTTAAGCAGTTTTTACACTTTATTATTGTGGTGACTTTTTCTATTAACACGTCCACTGCGGAATTTTTTTTTCCTGTAGTGCGTTAAGGGACACTTGGTACTTAAAAGTACTTTAATGGCCTTTTCTTCCCTAATTTTTTATTTCATTAACGCCATGTTATTTTATTATTTAATTGTAACTAGCAAGTACAAGTATAAACAAGCACATAAGCAATAATAAAAGGGAAAGTGTAAAATACAGCTATACACCAATGTATTTTTATAGTCACGTCTATTAACTTGTTTTGAAGACTTCTACTTGGCTAATAGTTGCAGAACATACTGGTTAAAAAACCGGTACCTAGGACCGCGACAAGACGCTTTTGCTTGGCCCGTAGCCTAGCACATCCCACTATTGACAGATGTTTATTTCCAAATTTTCACCCAAAATTCCATCTTCAAATCATATGTATACCACATACACGCAAAATTTCATAAAGGATTGAATTCAAGTAATCACAATATTCAAAATAGAGGAAAACAAATTTTAGGCAATAATTTACATTTTACTAAACACTTATACGGGTCTATATTGAAACTCAGTGGTTAATTTTTAACAATTGGTAACTGGTTAATATAGATATTGATTTGAAAACTAAAAATTTTTTGAGATATATCAACATACCTACTTGATTGGTTATAAAAAAATTAACCAGTTGTTAAAAATTAACCACTGACTTACAGAATAGGCCCGATACATACACACAAAACAGGAATATAAGAAAAACATGTGTTTAAACCACTATAAAAGTTAGGGACAATATGTCCCTAGTCGCAAAAAGAAATATAATTTTACATTATATGCGATGAGGGATTAAATGGAATTAACAAAATGATAAATATAAATAAGTTCTACCGATTATAAAGCTATCTTTTATCATAAATTTCGACATTAGTTAAAAAAATATAGCTTCCGTAAAGTAGAAAATACACACAAGAATTTGCCGCACTAATAAGAGGCGATTAGACCCGTCAACGTAGTGAACGTTTTAAAAGCGAATTTGTATTTTTGTTGATATGTTGTTAAAGAAGATAAGATAAGAAGTTTTTGTCGCCTTCTCAAGGTGTATTTAAGAGGTTTTTTTTTTTTAATTATTTTATTTCACATATGAGAATTTCGAGAGAACTACGGCTGTAGCTCGCTACATATTAGCTATAGAGAAAAATGTTCTAAATCAACTCTTCTACAAATCTGCAAAACTGATAACTATTTTTTTCTAATACTTACTTCCCGACCCTTTGCAGGAAGTCTACCCAGACATGAAATATGGGGGGGGGGGGGGGTGTTGTCATGATATTGCTAAAAAAATCATGAAATAAAATTAAACGTCTTGGTTTTTACTCTTTCTCGATATCAAGGGGAAGAGGGTTATATATCTGAGCAAATAATATTTAGTTGATTATTTCTTTTATAAATAATATCAGCAGTTAAGTTTTTACATTATATATGAAACTCCTGCTGCCACCTTTCCTGCTTCACATTAAACTCTCTCGCGTTCTCTAGCTTTCCGCAGGATGGCAGCAGCGTTCATTCCTGGTGAAATCAGTGTGTTTGCCATGAAGGAAATTAGTTTGCAAGAAAAGCCAATAATCAGGTTGCGCATGGGAGTATGCGTGGCGGCTTGACAGCGCACATGATTTATAGCGCTATAAAATATCATTTGTATTTCACGTCATTCCGTGCCGCCAAGATTAATGCTCCCAGACACAATGAATAACCGCCGGCATGTTGCAGTCGCACACAAGCAACCATCCATATCCCTGGATGGGGATGCGATGCCTACTGTGAAAGGATATAAACTACTGCACTGCAACTGATTTTCAGTTGGGATATTTACTGCAAACACTAAATTTATTGAAAGACTATAAACTATAAAGGTTGAAATACATATTTTGATATATTCTGGATTAAATAACTGATTTATTTTGTCATTATTTAACTCCAAAAAATAACAGAATGTTCGCATTAAGATCTATTACTGCATACAAAAAAAAAATGTTATTACTTCTTATAACCCGACGACACAAAAATAATAGGTATGTCAGAAATAACTAATATTCAGTTGTTTTAAAAATAGCGTTTTATGAGAATACCTACATCGATATCTCTATTGTACAGTATTTAATTTTTAAAAAACGACCTTTTTGGTGTATAGTTATATCTCAGACTAAAAGTTTGTTTTTATTTTATTACTTCTCGATCCGATCATAACATTTTTACGATGATGCCGTGTGTGTGTGTGTGTGTGTGTGTGTGTGTGTGTGTGTGTGTGTGTGTGTGTGTGTGTGTGTGTCTGTGTGTGTGAGTGAGTGTAGGTGTGGATGTTGGAACCACGGTTTCTCAAATACTATAAGACAAAAAATATTTAACTGCAGTTTCCTCAATCTGACATTCCTGGGAAGAGCTGATTTTGGTAACAATTGAAAAACCGGAAGTGATAGTTTCTTTAAAAAATCTTCTAAATATTATTTTTTGACAATTTTTTTTATTACTAATATTAAAGAATATAAAAATCTCTATATAATAAATTTTTATTATATCTTCTATGGAGTTAAAGATAGAGGCATATAAAAATATAAAATAATAAATTGTAAATGAATCTGGCAGCCCATGGAAAAAGTGGAAAATTAAAATGTTTGTAATTGACAGATAAATGTGAGTGTAAAAAAGCCAGAGACATTACTGAAGACTTTTTCTGGTAAATACATTTAATATATATTTCTTATTTTATTATTATTAATTATTTATCATTATATACATATATTACATATAATCTCATCATTAGAAGAATAAGAGTGAATAGAATGTATTAAAAAATATATAAAGAAGATATGTGTTTTTGTGTGTATCAGAAATGACAAATATGTACAATACTTATATAGCCTAATATGGAAATGGCGAGAGGTCTTGTGCAACAGATTTTTTTCTAATATTATAATTATGAGTTCCGATAGATTTCTACTAATTATGTTTTAAGTTATATCTTCATCAGTTCGACGAGGATATGAAGGAACATTGAAAAATTGGTTATGTAAAACTAAATGTTGTATCTGAGATTTGTTAGGTAACTTATTATTATATTGAGTTTATATAAGCGTTTCCCAAACTTTTTATACTACGGACCGAATGTTTTGTATACTATATCTTTTCGCGGCCTACCTAGATCCCGATTATTCCTTTCATACGCCCCAGGTACAATCTGAGTCCCCTTGTATTTTCATGTATGTTTGGAGCTTCAAAAGCCGAGCACTTTGAATAATATCTTATAAATAATATCTCTAAAATCTTTTCAATTTGAAACTGCCACCATTTATGTCAACAATTAAGGAGAAATGAAACAAGACAAATCGACATACTATTCGTATCATTTTTCATTTCTTTTTCTACCGGAAATATGTTAATTAATTATAAGTTTTTCAAAAATATTTTTTAACACTTTTTGGGAAAAATTGAATATTGGTCTCTTTCAAACAAAAATTTGACATGATATGCAATAAAGATTTGAGAGGCTTGAATACGAAGTACACTCTGCTGTTACGAGTACGAGTACAAGTATTACAAATTTTGTTAGTTTATGTATTGTTATATATTAAAACATATGTTAAAATATATACTCTTTCCGGATTTCGGAAGAGCTTTATTTTTTTGTATTAGTTTTTTTTTAATTTATTTATTTATTATTAATCTCAGCAACAGGATATTAGACCCCAATTACAGGTTGATTATAAATAACTTAACAATTAATGACAGAAGTAATAGACGTGTAAGTAACAATGACACGAAAAGGAAATCCAGAACTATAGTTGTACATATGAAGTGATCTAAAGAACTGAATCTGAATCTGCCAATTACCCGTTCCAAAGTTTTATGGAATTTGCGGTTAAGGTTTCTTAACACAGGTAATTTCTTCTGTCATGGACCGTACCCGAAATTTAAATTCAAGATATTTCCTAATTACGTTACTTTTAAATCTGGATTACAGTATTCCAATAATAATGCATTTTAAATGTACTTCTAACATTGAAAAGAGATTAAAATGTTATAGGGATTACAGTATATTCAAACGTAAATTTTAAATACAAATTTTAGCACTCTTCTTTAACTAAAGAAGCTTAATCTAAGAATACCAAAATAAAGAGAGATATGCATCGATGCATTAGTAAGAGAAAAATGCATGTTGTTTCCATGATTACTAGAGACGATCACTACACTAGTAAAAGTGCTGAATTCGTTCAAATGTGTTTTAAATGTACAGTTTTTCCGGATCCGACTGCACTGTGCTATTACTCTGTACTAAATCTCTATTTTATTGTTTTTATTTTTTACATATAAATATTTTTTCTAAATCTAATTTAGTATTTTTTTTAATACGGCCTATTTCGTAGCCTTCAAGACCAGCCTTCAATTTCGAATACCCAGCCAAATGTATAATACATAAAGCTATGTTGTACACAGTAAATATTATGAAATAGCAGTTTATGTTAATGAACGTAATAATAATATAACTTTTCAATCGAGCCGTGAAATATGTCAAATTATTTAGATAAATTATTAAAAATGAAACAAAGCATACGAATAGGTGACTTTACTTCATATGTTAGCATTCTGACCAATCAAAGGGCTTAATTTATAACCCTATCTAACGCTATTTTCTTACGTGAAATGAAGTATAATTTAAAAATAGGTTAAAGGCTACAGACCAAAATAAAATGTTAATATCTGCTTGTAGGAGCTTAGCATCTTCAATGGAATTAATGGCTTTAAAGATCTTTAAGCATATATGAGAGTGATGAAATGAATACACAATGTCACAAAGTAGAACCTTGAGATACATGCACTAAAGTAGCTCATTGCAGTTTACATTACTTCTCACGAAAAAAAAAAAATAATAATAATAAAATACTTGTCTTTTTATTCATACTTTGTAGAAATAAATATACAAAGATACCTGGGTTTCCTGTAATTCTTCATTTTTAAGTGTCAACAGTCAATAAATAATAACACAAATTGTAATTTAAAATTATAAATGAACGACTTATGTTTTTTTTTTTCTTATTTCATCCAATTGCAGAGAACATAGTATAGGTATACGTATCACATCCGGAGAGTGTTTAAACAGGACCCACAGGCTTCCAGTTTTCCTGGACTTATAACTTGAATTACTTACTTCGAGT
This sequence comes from Ophonus ardosiacus, assembly GCA_943142095.1. Classification (NCBI taxonomy): domain Eukaryota; kingdom Metazoa; phylum Arthropoda; class Insecta; order Coleoptera; family Carabidae; genus Ophonus; species Ophonus ardosiacus. Next base: position 23,873,540 of record OW964824.1, read on the forward strand.
ACTGTATCTCTATATAATATAAAATAAGTAATAACTATTTCGTGTGTTTGTATACTTTTGTAATATATGTGAAAGCACTTAACCCTCATCATAATCTCTGCGAATGCAAATGCATCCTTGGTGGTTGAGCATCAGGCAGGTGCAGGTGTGGGTAATTAGCTGAGTGTAGCGTGGAATAAGTACGACTGTGGCTAAACGTACAGCAGGAAGCTCGTGCGCCGGATCTGTTCCGCCGAATTATGCCCGGATCACGATCTTGCCCGCTCTGCGAGCTGCATCACAATCATCCCCAGCTCAACAAGTGGCACCCAATTCCTTCAGACAGGAACAACAACCAGATGGAGATTTTAAATTCGAATAGTAGTTTCTGTTGCATTTCAGTAGTCAACATTACATAATATGCAGTTTGTCTATTATAAACTGTAGAACTTAAAAATAATGAGGATATAACAAATTTTTGAAAATTAACTTGTAGAAGACACAAATAGTGCGAGAAAACACCAAAAACATTTTAATAAATCAAACAAGAAAGATTAAAATTTATATCGGCATACACTGCCGCCGAGTTATTGGATTTAAATAAAAAATATATACAGAATTTAAACTAAAATGTATTAATCTTATTGTTACTGTGAGCTCTAAAAGATTTTTTTAATCACTTTTTCGTTATTTACAATAATAATAATAACAATAATAATACTTGATCTAAAAGTAGATCAAAAGCAAGAGTTCAGCTTCGCTGTTTTTCCACTTTGCTAATACAAACTGTACAAAATATAATAAATTTCGATATACAGTGGCAGAAAATACTCAACAAAATCAAAACAAAAAATCTGATGTGGCCAACACTAACTATTGCTTTATTTACGATTTTCGAAATTATTTAATATGTCACTATTATTAATTTTAAGTAATTAGATTTTTGACAATGACGTTTACCTGTCAGTTACATTAATTTGAAAAATGAACTGTGTAATAAAGGAATTGTGTTTATCTTAGGGCTTCGGGATTTATAAAAAAAAATGATTTTTAAATGTATCTGTAAAATATATAGAAAAAGTATTAATGTATACCTGTAGAAAATTATATATTCTCTTCATTTTTGCGAAAAAATAGCATTTAATGGTATTTTTTGAAGAAAAACTATCATGAGCTTCAAGTAAAGTGCCATTTCCGTTGTGTCCGAATTATACCAAAATCTAATGGCTTCTTTTCATATTAGAATAGGGTAGAAATGCAAGGTTTCAGAATTTTCTGAATAATAGTATTTGAGTTAGAGCGAAGACAAAATCCATATACATACACACATACACACACACACATACAGACATCATCTAAGGGTAGCGGGAGGTAAACAGTAATTAAACATAATCATAAAAAAGCATTACAGCAATGAACGTATATAGTACAATATATTGCCAATATAATAAAATCCCAATTACTATTACTAGACGACAAATTACAGAAACAAAATTTATATAAACAGACAACAAAAAACTTTTGTACTGAATAGAGAGCCTTTATTCCCTGTGGCAAACAATAAGACGTAGTTTTATGCCGTGGTATTTGAAACATAGTATTTGTTTGCCTAGTATCATAAGTAGAACAAACAATAATAAACTTTTTTGTTATTGAAAACATAGTTTAACAATTCATATATGTACAGTGATGGAAAAGTTAAAAAATTTAATTCTTTGAATTTACCACATGACTATCTAGTTCCAATTTTACATATAATTCTGCTAGCACGTTTTTGTGATACAAAGATTTCATTACTTCTTAATGACACACCCCAATATATCATCAATTCCTGTGACTATACGATCACCACGAGTCATTTGCACAAATTTCTCGATCTTGATGTTGATAATCGAAATGAACTTACTGAACGCTCTTCATCGCAGCAAAATATGCCATTCATAGATCTTGGTACGGTTTATTTATCGCACAACATATTGCTGCTACATTCTGCGAATAATCTCTATAGGTTTGAGCCACCTTAATTAAAAAAAAAAAAAAAAAAAAAACATATCACTGTTCTCATTTCTCATTAGTGCAGTTAGACAACGAAATATTGAAATGACATGAAATAAGATAGCAGCAAGTAGAAATTTATACGCCAAACAATAAGCGTACTTACTATAGTTTATCCCTTTCAGCCCCAAATAATAAATGTAAGTATTAATAAAATAAAGTTACATTTACTTTATAAACTTAAAATAACATAAAAGTACCATAAATAAATGTATAAGACCACAAGGCCCAAAGGATTTTCAAAAAGTAAAATCAATTTTACGTAGAAAAAAGGGTAGGCCTAAATGATTTTTTTATTACCATACAAGTATAATATAGGTACAGTGGACGTTTCGGGCAATAAATTAGCCCATCATCAGCAATTTTAAACTTTAATTTTAAAATCTAAAACAAAATGAAACCACATTCAATTTTCAAAAAAAAAAAAATAATAATAATAAATGATAAAATTGACGGAACAGTTGGTTAAATATGGTAATCTAGTAATAAATATACAATAAATGTAATTAACAGGCATTGTTTTCCACTAACTAACACTAGAACGCATGAAATAAATTTGTAAAATGTGGTTTTATAGTGAAACCAGTAGGAACAAAAGGGTTATGCAACAATAAACTTTATAAAGTACGGTGTACCATATTAAAAATGATACTCGACTGCACTGTGACTTCAGCACGACCGCACGCCTTGTTACGTGTACAGTACGGCAGCACTGGGTCCATTTGGCAAACAAGCACGGCCGCTCGCCTTTTCACACGCAAAATAGGGCCGCATCACGGCCGCACCGGGTGTGACACAAACGAAAAAATTCGCACTGCGATGCGACCGTACTTGTTCGCCAAACGGATCTAAATATGTCCTTGATTTATAAACTATGTATAACGAGCCGAATTTTGTATGATAATTACGTTTATGTTTACAGAAAATGCAAACGAAAAATGTCTACCTAAACGAGTGTAAAGGTCTGAATTTTGTACGTTAGATTAGGTTAAGTTGTTTATGTTTATGAAAATTGTAATGTCGAACTATAATATGTTTTTATTTGTAGAAATGGAAATAGGTATTTCTGTGATAAATCTCTGGTTGTTGTTCACCCGTATTTCCGCTAAGCTTTTATGTGTTATGTATCGTTTGCTGTCAGAGTTATATGACATAAATAAATGTTAGAAATTTTTAATACGTGGTAATGAGTCCGTGGGACAATGCGCGTATTAATCATTTCCCATATTTAATTTCCATAGCGAGAATAATATAAATTATTCAACATTTCTAACAAAGCACAAATAATGACTTCACACTTTTCATCATAATTAATAACACGGCCGCGGACAGCTCGAGTGATACTCAACACAAAAAACATGGTTATGAAAACAAGCAACAATTAATATGAAACATACGACAATACGTGCACGTCACTTCCTTCAATTAAAAACCATTGAGATGAGTACAAAGAAATGATCACACTACATGTCACTAGCAACAGAATTAAATAGTGCCTTCCCAAAATATCCAGCCATCAATTCAACCAATTCCATTTCTTCCCAAATAAAATAAAATTTGAAAAAAAAATTATTGTAATCGTTGAATTTGAACTTATTTTCCTTTGCAATAACACTAAACCAATAATCTTCTTTCTATATTGAATAGTAATGTGAAATGGTAGAATTTAAATTTTTCAGAGGCTATAGGTAGATATTATTTCAAAAGTCAAATATATTTTTGAAATTGTTTTAATATCGAGCTTATAAAATATTATTCGAATCAATTATTTCATTTTCAAATACCTTGCACATTATATTTTGTCTTCCATTGTATAAATAATTACGTGTGTGTGTTGTATTATGAACCTGAGTTAATAAATAAATACTATAATTACGATGACGGGAAAATAAGAAAATCAAAAATGAAACAAACCTTTTTTATTACGAAGCTCTAATAAAATATCATTTACAAACTAACAAATAAATATTTTCCAAGTTTATACAGAATGTCCCACGATTGTCATTATAAGAGGTATACGGAGCTTAAACAAAAAAATGCAAATCGAAATTTTGACAGCAAGATATTGTAATTCATTTGACATTTCTTTTCGATGCAATATTGTCAATTTAAGCCGAGTTTAATATTTAAGTTACGTTGGTGCGAACGGCCACAAAAATCTATGAATCCTAATTTGCAAATAAGCCTTGCTTGGTTTGAAATTTATTTTTAGTTTACATTCGATTTTTTTTTTTTTAATCAAGTAGGTCTTCATAGTTGAGCAAAAACTATTTTCGTGTCAGGTAAAGTAGCTTTTTCGTCCACTATACACTATACACCAAAGTTTTATTAAGAAAAGTTGTTCAGAATATGCAGATTTTTGAATGATCGGCTTACTTTGATAAAATCCATTATTTGTCAATTTTGTTTCTGGTAAAGTGCCTTTTCCGTTCATAAAACGCTAAAATTTTACTAAGAAAAATTGTTCAGAATAATAAAGTATGGCTCTATAAAAAATTTCGAGAAGAGCTACATACTTTGATGAAACCGTCATTTTTAGATGAAACAACTTAATCAAAAAAATTGTATAACACCATAACTTTTCATTCTGAATAACTTTTCTTAGTAAAAGTTTGGCGTATTATTTATATTAAGATTCAAATATTTTTTAGTTTCACACACCTCTTGTAACGTCAATTCTGGGACTCCATGTATATTACGTATATCATATACAAATAATGGGGTTTCGTGAAAGCGTGCGCGACTGTCTGATCACGAATTTGGGGAAACGGGTTAAATCCCGACCAAAATTAAACGAAGTATTTCGAATATTAAATGCCAGAAAATTGACCTCTGTGGTGCACTCTCCGTGCTATCAATGAGTGCCCGTGAGGTAACGTCTAGTAAACTCCCGCACGGTATAAATATATCATTACCAAAATCTGAGTACAAAACAGTTTGGCACACCCAGCAATGGGTAATATGCCGTGATGATAGCTTTGCTATAATCATGGAAACAGCTGATACATTCAAAAAATTCTAATTAACAGATGTCAGTGTCAAGTGCAAAACCAAAGATGAAAAGTATAGGATCAGAAAGTGGAACAAATGATAGAGAAAAGCCAAAGAGAAGATGGAAGGACTATTTCGCAGAAGACTAGAGAGAGGAAGAACTGTGTGAAGGAGATGCGTTGAACAGGAATGAGTGGAAGAGAAGAGTAAGAAAGAGCGACCCCTAATAAAATAGGGAAAAGCTGAAGAATAAGAAAGGAAGTGTCAAGTCCAATTTACATAGTATATGTTCGTGTTATAATTTTATTATATTTATAGAATCTTTTCAAAGGAACTTTCAGTACGGAATTTGTAAAAAATAGTATGTGTTTGTGTTACAATTTTTTAGGATATAAAGAATCTTTTTGATATGGGATTTGTACAAAATACGTCGAATTGATGGAAGCTCTTGTGCTAATGGCCACAACAGACTTTTTTTTAGTAATTCTCTTCTATCTTCTGTTGTCCTTGTACTCTTTGTGTCGTTATGTAGCAAGCTATAATTTTTCGTGTTGTGGAAACAAACTGGTACTCGCAACAATCATAACAAAACTTAAAACTGAAAATTGAGATTAACAAGACTGTATTAATATTAGTTGAAATTGGAGTCTTAAATTCAAAAAATTCGTGGAGAAAATATTGTTCAAAATCTAACTCGAAAAGACACTTAAAGAAAAAATTATCGCACAAATGCAATGCAAAACGTAAGCAACCGCCAATAGAGCGGCACGCGACAGCTGGGCGATGATCAACAAACTTAACGCGCTTAGCAGGCATAGGTATGGCATATGCAATTTGCTGATTTTTTTGAAACAAGAAAAATAGTTAAAAGTAAGCTCTAATTTTTCTAAACACGCGTTAACATAACCTAAACTAATACACAATTATGTAATTCCACACATCTATTATTTTATCGCCTAGAAGCCGTTATACCCAGTTGACCATCGCCCATTTCTCGCGGTTCGCAGTTGTCCACCGTCCAGTTGACGAACGCCCAGCCGCCCTCGCTTAGTGTCCACCAACCAAGTGGAAACTTTACTGGAAAATTTACGAAGTAATGACTACCTAACTATAATTTTTTTAATCGATTTAATCTAGTTCATTCATTAACTCTACTAATATTAATAGCTCTATAGAACTATATTGGAATCTTATATTCGTGGGATGAAACAGGAGTAGTTAAAATAGCTGTCGTGTGAATTAAAATTGCGGCTGTCTTGCAGCGCGTTGGACTGTAGCGGAAATGTCACATTTCCATCCATTGTGTGCGTGTCACTTCATTATTTACCATGTGTCTGACGAGGCGACCCCATTGTGCGCTGCCAAGCCGTCCTCCCCCTGCTATTATTTATCGTTTTGCGGTCTTTAACTACGGCCAAATCACTTTGTCTCCCACTGACGCATGCCATTCTACCGTACGCAACGCACGATGATAAGAGGGCGAAGTCTACGCTACATATGTTTTTAGATTTCGATGTTTTTCTTTATGAGTTTGTGAAATGTAGGGTGACGTAGGATATCCAGATATGTGATATATCGTTATGAGTTGTTTTGCTGTGTTATATTGATGTTTCTCCCTCTACAACGCATTTATTACCCCTGACAGAAACACGAATAATCGCGGACTTAACGGTCGTTATGACATTTTCAACATTTTGAATTATATATTGCGTTACCCCTGAACTTTTAAAAGCATTAAACAAATATGCATACATCCCTCCCCATGCTATAGAAATTATTATCGTTATTATTACATTATTATGACTAAACGGCGAATGAAGGTACTATCATTATCATGCTAAACATAACTTACAACAACAAATTGATCATCTTTTTTAATCACACTATACGTCATTCTGGTAAATGATGATAACCGTCCTAATAATAGTTATTGATCGATAATAATATTTGACAAATAGAAACAAATTTATAATCTGCCAGTTTCATTTTTTATTCAGTGTCCACTATAATTAGTGGCTATAATTTATTATCAATCGATAAAATCTAAAGTTATCGATTGAGTTACAGAAATCGGGTGAATACTCTCGTTTTGTATGTACTCGTATAGCTTGTCTCAACTTATAATGAATTGACTTAACGAGAGACTGTGTTATGAACCGGTCGGGGTAGAATTAGTGAATATGAAAAAAAATAATTATAATTTCAATAAATGTAACTCGAATGTATATTTATTTAAATTTAATTCCGAATAATAATAATAAGAACCAAAACAGCTAAGGACAGGAATTACACGTGTACTAATTGGAATGAAATATTTGAAAATTCAAATATGGTTCTGTCTCCCAACGTCCCAACTTGTGAGCCTCTCAAGATGATCAAGATGATTGGCGCGAAACGCTACAGTCCGCACTATTGAACTATTCATTACAAATTTTACATATTATGTAAGAAGTAAATATGATCTACAAATTAACCGCAAACTTTTTGAAAAAAATTTTTAGAGGCCAAGTTTTAACTCCTTGAAAAACAGCAATTTTTGATAGCTGATATCATGAGTCCTTTGCAAAATTTCAAATTTTCGTTTGGAACATAGTGTTCATTGGTTTTATGTTAATAACAAACTAAAAATTTATACCCAAATTCCTGGAAAAAGAAGCTGAGAAGTTTCGCGCGATAAACTGAGCCAGGCTATGCCTTCTTCCTAATAACGAAGAAACATATATGGGAGAATGATCACATATTACAAAAGTTTTATGCTTTAGGTTAGGTTATTGTTGTTATACGTAGAGAAAGCTTAGTAAGCTGTACGTCGTTTTATAAAACGCCTAGAAGTGTTAAAAACGACTAGTCAGACTGTAAAACATTGTTGTCATCAAAGGTTTAGCAATCTGGGCGTGTTTTATAAAACGAGTAGGCGTTTTATAAATGGCGGATTTTACAATCTGACTACGATATACACATTTTAAAGCCCTTTTATATATTTTGGATGGTTTCCTTCTTTAATGTACTATCTTTCCTAAAAAAAATCTGAAACTCGACCTTATTCTGGGCGGTATGTAATTGTCTTTCCAGAGTGTTTTTCACTTCTCGCTAAGAAAGGTATTGTATTAAATTTTTACCAATAATAAATGCTTATTTCCACCGAATGTTTTAATGCTTAATGCATAATGATTAGTGCATTATGACAATTTACTAGGATACCATAGCTGCTTTGTTTAGTGACTAATTCAACAGAAATGTCACTGTTTTTTCCCGTATTACTTTGTTTAGCAGACTGCCATTGCAGCAGCAATTCTTCTTTTTTTAAATATGTTATATACATAATTTTTTGCATCTATATCTATACCGAAAAATTAAAAATTATAAAATAAACTGACAGTTGACAATTCAGGTTAGAAGTTTGCAATCATTTGTTCTTACTTTTACTTATTGTTAGTTCTTTAGAATTAATCCTTATACAAATCTGCGACTGATAGTAAACGTTGCCATATGTTAAACATTTGTACGCATTGCTCTTAATTATTAATTATAGTTCTTACGCATTCGGACAATCGGTCGAAAGGAGGCTTAAAGAACATTAAATTCCCAATCTGATAAATTTAATTTTTTATCATATCTTAGGATTTAGAGATAAAGATATACAATATATAGATAATCTGTTGCAATAAATCCCACTGCCCAAACAACTCCATGGAAACCATTTGTAATCAACAAATAAATGCAAAATACGACTAGTATCAAAAATCGTACTAGTATCAAAAATCCAGTGTAGTGTATGTACCTATTGACTTTAACGAAGGTTTTTTTTTCTGGGCAGTACATTTCATATATCTTATTACATTATCAGTTCTTTCAAATTATAGGTATATTGAATATGTCCTTGAGAAATACCGCTAATAATGTCAGAGAATTGGAACCATTTGGAAGAGTAACTACTTATCATACAATGAATTTAAATTTTAAAAAAATCGGTTTATACAGAATTAGAATTTTTTGTGTGAACAAATATTAAATACAATACTTATTGCTTATGCAACATAAAAAGGAAATGGCGAGAGGTATTCTGCCGAACCACAACATATTTTTTTTATTTTAAAAGCATTCTTGAACTTTTAACTTTAAACGAAAATTTTCTGGATAGGAAAAAGCTGTGTCATTTATTACCTTAGTCGTTAGTCGATAAACGTGTATTAATACTGTGAATAGTTATAGAGCCTTCGGTAATGTGTTGATGAAGACGCTGATTAGCCTTTCATCATCTCTGCGTTAATAGCTTGGATCGATTTCCCCACGTGCTGACAATTGCATTACGCAAGCTCAACGGTGTGGTGTGGGATGGTGATTAGCCATTCCGCGCACGGGCTGTGATGCCGATGTAATTTTTGTCGCGGCAATCATGGTTGCGTGCATCCGCTTGACACGTAAACTAGACAGGCAACTGACAGGCTGCCTGCCGACGCCAGACAGCCTGACAGCCCGACAAGTTGCCGTTCCGCTGCGTCAAATTTCACTAGACGACACCCCATCGCACGTGCGATATGTTCCTCACCAATCACGGAAATTTGTTACCGTTTTCATATTTTATTTCCAAACCTCAAAACATCGCTATTGATCAGTTATTTATACCAATTTTTATTGCTTTTTAAAAATGAAACCAGCGCCATCGTCTGTAGCACAATAGCTTTCCATATTACATAAGTTTTTCCGGGTAAATGTTATTTCAACTTAATACGACAGAATAATCAAAAGGCTCGATACAGCAACTCCATGTGCAAAAAAATAATTTCGAAATAATTAGGGAAAACGTTTTAACAATTATTAACATGAAAATTTCTGGATATATCTGGCTGTCTATTGTAACTGGAAAGAAAAACAAAAAGATCCCATTTAAGAAGACTTTAAAATCACTCAACGTGTATAACATAAACGGTTTTTGTGTAGTACGACTAGCGAATGAAAGTTGATGTTTAAATTAATTTATAAATGTGGTTTCTAAATTGATTGGAAACAGCATGATTTCCTAGATTCACAATTTCTTCATAGTGTTGAGCATACAACCAAATTTCATTTGAGAACAACAGTCCAATATAACATCACTTTACCCTTGATAACCATATATAAATTGTGAAACTAAGACCTCTCAATGAAGAATGTCCATGATAATAGTAGTCAAAATGTGTGATAAATATACATACAGGGTGTAAATTTTAAAACGGGTTATAAGGCTATAACATAGAAAAAGAGTGTTTTAGAAGCCAAAAGTTTCTATTTTAATTTATTGAAAAAATAATTGGTGCCTATTATAAAGAAAAAATTACAAATTTTTTGATAGGTACCAAACATCATTTCTGTTTCATATAAACCCAGAAAATAAATTTAAAAATTTGCATAATTATGAAATATCATTAGCCAAGAAAGCATAAAACTGACAGTAACAAAACATTGTTATTTTTTACTAACATGATAGGGGGCAATTAAAGAAAGTTATTAATTTATGAACTGTTTCAAAATAAAGAATACACTGGGATATTTATTTAAGAAACAATTATTATTTATTGTAATAGGTATTTACAAATTAAAGATGATCTACATGTAATAAGAAATAAGTTATAAGAAATGAGAAAAACAGCAAACTACAAGGGAACAATGAAAACAATTTAACAATTTGTAGATTTATTTCATGAGACAAATTATCCATGATTTCTTCTTAATAAAACGCAAATAATAATAATTTAACAAATAATGTGCAAAAAACGGTTACTAATGTCAGTTTTACGGCTGATGATATTTTTTCTTAAATGTTCAAATTTTGAAATATATTTTCTGGCTTTACATAAAACAGAAATGTAATTTATTTGGTATCAAAAAATTCGTAATTTTTTTCTTTATAATATGCACTAATTATTTTTCAATAAATTAATATAGAAACTTTTGGCGTCTAAGTTTTCCTATGTTATAGCCCTATGACCCGTTTTAAAATTTACATCCTGTATATATATATATATATATATATATATATATATATATATATATATATATATATATATATATATATATATTAGTGTCCATTATCCATTGCTAGACGAGCCAATATTTTTACTTAAAACATTGCACAATTATTTTTTAAATGTCAGTTTATTAAAATGAAGTGAATTTGCTACATTTGTAGGACGTCCAAATACCCAAAAAGCTGAGAAACACTGTCAAAGAGGCATTCCAAGTTCCCATACTAAATGATCACTCTATTCTATATCTTTCGATGGTTTGTACAAATGATTAGACTTAAAGCTCCTGGCGACAATGTTTTCTTGCATGGTTGTTAATGATTGTGTCAAGTTGTGTTGTGCGGCAGGATCTATCAGTGTGTATTGTCTGCGGGTGACGTGCAATGACGTAGCTTTATACGGTGAAAGAGGCCGATAATAACGCGCATTGTGCTGCTTCCTTTCCCGGCTGCGGCCAGCCGACACTGCTGAGCACAATGGTCAATTACCTGTCGTGATACGGCAGTCTATTCAACGCGGACGGGTTGACGCCCCATGCTGCCTTTCAACCGCACCGCCGACGAACTAATTTCAAGGAAGGCTCAAGGCAACGCTATTCTTATTTCTTGTACAACAAGGAGGTTCCACTCTGTCACAAATCCAATATTACAAATGGTACAGTAAGAACAACTGATGTAGGTAGTTAGAAAAATTTGCTCTGTGGGGTCCTGCCATAAAACTATAAATATCTTAATTGTGACAAAGCGGCATATCTCTCACTGCTTGCATTATGATATTGGATGCCAACGGACTATTATTTGCACCGCTCTATTGGAATGAAGACATGCATTGCATGGTATAGTAATATATTCTTTCTGTTTCTTTAACATAAATGTTATTTTTGTTTGAAATAATTTATGGAACTACAGTTTTCATTCTTATAAGAAATTATTTCAAACAAAAATAACATTTATGTTAAAGGAACAGAAAGATTATTTTATAATATAGTTCTATCTAGGCCAACCTAGTTCCTAATAGGGTAAATCAGTCAAAAGTTTTGTACGTTAGGTTATGTTAAGGTATATTTTATTTAAATTAATGCAATTATGAGTATATTGTTTATTTTCTAAATATATACCTTAAAATAACTTAACGTACAAAACACAGAAAAACCGGATGATATATTTGACTAGTTTGGACTACATAGACCTAGTTTGTCCTAAAATCGGGTTTATCCGACAATAAGACAATATCTCGAGTAGCCTACTAACTTGTAAGGATACAGAATTGCCTGTATACTTTAGTTAAACTTCCACTCCTCAGATAGTGATGAACAAAGTCCTTGTGTGTCATATGACAGTGTCCCATCTATAGTATTATATTTTGTTCTGTGAGTAAAATTTGCAATAAAACTGAATTACCTACTCGGGGGAATGATTTTAATTTCTTTGGAAACTATTTCTATAAAAGAGTTAAGATTTAGTTTAAATTTTTCAAATGAATAATTACGAGATATGTCGCCAAAGTAATGAGAAAGATTTTTTCCCCTTATTGTGGCTAACCTACGGCATGGTATACTACAGATCATGTTAACCCTTATTTCTTTCTCTACTCTATTGCTATAGTAGCTCCAAATGACACTGTTATGCAATTTCTTAATCTGAAATAGCTGTTTCACAAAAGGAGACGATGCTTCTTCTCAGTAAATATGTCATGGCAATACATAGTAAATTTAGCAGGCTTATGGAAATTTCAGCAAATTCTGCAGGGCAGTTCTTGATACCCAAAGGCAAACGTGACCTTCTTATTCACCTGAAATCGCCACGTGTGCAATTGTTTTTTTTTTTTATTCCCAAAACTCAAATTAGTATCGCAAGGACAGCGGTGTCCAATATTCTCCGTGACGAGGAGTATACACATGACTTATTTCTTAAGCTGCTTCAGATTGAAAAATTGCAGGACCATTTTATTTGGAGTTACAGTCAGAGATGGACCAGAGTAGAACATTGTATGTGGTAGTAGGCCACGGATTTGCCACAACAGGACTGACGTCACTGATAAAGACAGTGTCCAAGAAAACTCTTGATCATGCGCCTCTATAAGCAATAAAATGTATCCAATCTATAAACCCTTTACAAGTTTCGGTGTAGGATGTCGGGTGCATCAAACTACATTATGTTACATTTCTTTATTGCTCATCTATCCAAACAGTTTAAATTTTGGTTAATTAACTGTTGTTCAAAAATGGCATAAAATAGAATTAATCTTGTGACGGCCATTTTTTTTTTATTGATATGCCTATCTTACTGCTAGTTTCACCGTAGACGTCGTTCTTGGGCGCTGATTAAACAAGTTTCATCTCTTGGTTTCTGACTTCGAAAGTAATCGGAGGTCTAGGCCGTTTCGTCCAATTTTAGTTACTGTAATTTGTACGATTTTTTGTCTTTTACCGCTCTTGCAGCTTTAGTGGAATGATTTATACTGTTCAGTAAGTATGTACTTCTGCGGTTTCTTATTTTTGCTGGTAAATTTACTTATATTGCGCGATAAAGCGGCGTGGACCCACGCCTTTCGCAAGTCGAATATTCTTCGGCTTTTAGTTATCTAAATTCTTATTAATTTTTGTACCTTATTAGCACTACTTCTACATTTCGGCCATTATTTTTTTTATTCAAAATTAATTTCATTTTGCGAGTAGTTCACTCCAAGTCCAACATAAGCGTCTCGAAGTACCTTTTTTGTTTGTTTGTACTACGATTCTGACAATAAGAATTTTGTAAAGTGCCGGTAAATAAAACTTGGTTTAAATTTACGTTTCTATTTCTGCATCATTATACGAGTATCACCGATGGCCTGGTGCATACCTTCCATTTTCTCACACTCATTAGGAGATATGGCGCCCATGATTTGCAATTCATACCTGTTCATATTTTATCACGACCCACGACCCTTTGCTTCCGACTTTTCAGCTGCGGGCATTTCATATGTGTGGAGTGGTCGAATAATACGTAAGGTAAGTACAGATTGCGTCATAATCTTCGTCCAATCTTTGTCTTCCCAAAGGTTTACAAAGAAACAAACGACTTTAAAATATTAATAAGTATACTTTTCTTTGCAGATTACTCTTAAGGTAAACAGATTTTTGGACAGATAGGTTCAAAATAAATAGAAATTTGTTCTCCCGAAAGCTTATCATAGGAACAAGATACCTTACTTTAGAATTTGGTGAATATGCTTGTGGATGATGGTCACGTATAATGTGTCTGTGCGTTTGCATTTGTGCTAATAGAAGCTAATGCAGTGACGGTATAGGAAGCGAAGCCGGGCAACGTATGTTGGCGATACATCACGCTCCGTGATGGAGTGTATATAATTACGGGTTGGAGCAGGCATGGGCGAAACGAGTGAGGATTAATAGTTTCACACGTGCATCCTGCCCGGCCCCATTGTGTTGTTACTTAGTAAAGTTTCCTGTTCCGCCCATGGCCATTGTGCCGCCCCGTTCTCTCAATTTGTATGCATATGAACCGATGATGTACAGTCGCCATTAATCACGCGCCGGCTAGCGAAACGATTCAATTCCGGCTGACAAATACCCAACAGTCTACCTATCTGTTGTTTGTTGTCCAGCTACACGACACGCAAGTTTCATCGATGGCTTTAAATCAGACGAACGCCAAACTCTGCTTATGGTGATGGAACACCCAGCAGGATCAAAACGGTGCTCAACCTTGCTTGGCTCTATTAATCGTACAGGTTACGAATAATATAGGTGTCACCATTTTCTACTTCTTTTTCAATAATTACGAAGCTTCTATCTTATCGTAGGTATTTGTTCTTTTATATCATTCCTGTAGTTGTTTCGATGATAATGTGGTCCCCACCATGGTAACAAATCAGAACAATTATATTAAAATTAAACCATAAAACTGTATAAGAACTATTAAACTTTAAAAAGTTAATAGTTTCAAAAATATTCGAGTTTAAATGCCCTTATCCTCCTCTATTCCAATTTTTTACTACTTTGCAGCCTTTTCTTATTGCCTTTTTAAAACCGGAATTAATATTCAAGTAAATAAAATGTATTTAAGATGCCACACTAGATAGAAAATATTTGTGTTTTTCTAGAGCTCTTATTCAGCTGTCGCCGCTTACTCTTTCCAACTGGACTCACCGAGCCGCAGTGTTTTACCACTGCCATACTGCTGGTTGGATTGTCGTTGCAGCGTGCTCGGCCACCAAGCCGATGCTCTCGCATTTGTATGAAAGAAAATAAATGTTAAATGGTTATAGGCTGCCAACGGCAGTGAAAACTTGGATTGTAATATACGTCTTTTTTATTAATTATTATATTGGAATTGTTTATTATTATCTATACATATTTCCAATTTCCAATTATTGACCACGAAAGTTATTTTAAACATATTTATATAATTATTGAAATAGATCAATTTATGTCTTCAATTATTTGAAAATTCCATTATTTGAAGATAAAATAAGCATAGCATCATAGAATATTAAAAAAAAAATGATGAATTAACGACTAACAATTAAGACTTTCTAGAACTGTAAATTGCTTTCGATTTAGAAAAAAAAAATACTGGAGGATCCCAATGAATTTATATTTTGATGGTTAAGGTTCAAGATGGATTCTAAATTAGGCTAATACACAAACCTTTACTTCTCACTTAATATTCTCATATTCATGACAACTTTGCTGATAAATCAGTATGTAGTGGAGGCCCAGTAGAATGAAATCCATGATGAATTGTGTTTGGTTGTATTGATCGTATAGATAGATAAATTTTGAATCATGCGGAAGATACCACTTTCCCACGCAAATCGTGAGGCTACCATCTTATATAGCTTTGACATTATAGATGGTTTCCTTAAACTCGATAAATCTTCGTGCTAGATTTATGCAGCGTTGTCCAGTACGCTGTTTCCTCCACTTCCTATCGCATTTTAGTTCACGGTGAGATAGAAAAGGCACTTCCAAAGATTATTATAGATGATATAGAAAAAATAAATTTTGAAGCCCATCGTTCCCATTATGCAATTCAGTCATTCAGTTTGAATACTAGTAAACTTGCTTGTCTTAGATTTATATGTTTTTAATGAATATAACAATGTCAAATGTTTTTCACACACCTCTATAGCAAGTAAAGGGTGTTCAATAAGTCTTTACATCCTGGCTGGCTATGGCTTGTGAAACGCATGTTTGTATTTTTAGTAATAAATTCATCTCAAACTTCATAGTTTGACATAAATCAAATTAAACAGAAATTTATTGTTGAATTGTTTTACAGAAAATGTTTACTCAGGAACAAAAAACATTTATAGTGATAGTGAAGTCAATGGTCAACGAAATGAAAAACGTAATTTAGTCCGTAAATGCTGAAAACAAAAATTTCAGCAAAGATTTCTAAATTTTGATCATGATGGACTTCAAAACGGTTACTTCCAACAAGATTCTGCTAGACTATATATTGGACAAGCTAGTCTGGAATACCTGCGGGAATTTTCGATGATCGACTTATTAGTAAAGACCGATATCCTCCAAGATCATTTGATTTGACTTCTTTGGACTATTTTGTATTCCCGTATCTAAAAAATTCAAATTTCAAAACTCCAGTGCAAAGCATAGACGACTTACAAGACATATTATCAGACTATGTCATCAAATTAATGAAAATATACTTATACATGTGTTCTAAAACTTGAAATACCGGATGAATTAATGTTTCAATGTCACAGGAGAATTTTCAGAATCTATTGCAATAAAAGTGTATTAAAATACTATGTTGTTCTAGAATCTAGAAGATGCGCTTTCCTCATTTTGAATGACATTTAACTTTTTGTTTAAGGTTAAATTGTATAAGTAAAGTACAGATATGTGTTTCACTACTCATAGCCAAGGGTGGATTGAAAAGTTTACGGCCCAAAACAAAGAGGGTAGCACTAGACGCACAATTATTTCTTGAATGTTGAGCTTATGTGAACTGTCATTAGTGTCTCTGCGAAGTTTTAAGTTAATCCGTTAATTTTTGACATTAATATTTGGATTTTCTTTTAAACTTAAGTGTGCATTGGCCTTTTTATAAGTTGGTGAACCCGTATTTCATTGGTAATACACTCTTTTCATCAAAATATTATCTTGCTAAATTAATTTGGCACCTGTCCACTCCTGATCTTAACCTATTTAATGATTTCAAAACTGCCCATATTTCTTTGTGGCCAGTTGGTAAGCTTTCGGTCATCTACTCAGGGACGTAGAGATCTTTGTTCTCCAAAGCTGTAACCTTGCACTCTCACTTGAAGTATTTAGTTCCTAAGACATTCGCAGGAAGCTACTCCTCGAGTTTTTGGGCTGGGAGTACATCGCAATATAGTGGATGACTTTTAGACTCGACTTCAATTCTCTTCTAGTTTGTAGCCACTTTTCCTCGTATTTCAGGTGGAGAAATCTCTGTGAGTTGATAAAGGCTGTCGACAGAAGTGGACTTCAGGTAGCCGGTTATCAACCTACAGGTCTCATTGACGACTACATCCACCTGTTTCGCATGACATGACGAGTACCTATCTGGGCATGCATATTTTGCAATGGAATAACAAAGAGCAATTTCTAAAGTTTGTATAGGTTAAGGTTGATAGCCCCAATGTGACCCGGCCAATTTATGCAGCAGAACATTTTGGGTGGACATTTTTTATTAAAAGTTAATGCACACGTTAGTACAGAAAATTCCAGTTATGATCAGATCTGAGGAACCTCGGCTCGAAACTAGACCTAAACGGGAAATATATATAATGGTAACGTGTATCCTGCAACTTGGACTGTACGAAATGCTCCGCTTGAGACATTGGCTCTTCAAGGGCTGTTGTACCACTGATGATAATGTTAATGATGATCGACTTATAATTAATGAACTTTTTTTTGTACTCTGGCACCTCCGCCAATTATTTACAAATTGCAAAGATAAATTTACATTTATATTTCTTTATCGATGACAACATCTTGATTTGTCTAAGTGCGGTTGTATGCTATACATTCTGGTATTAAATAATACAGAGTGCAGTTAATGAAGAAGAATGCGTGTGAGTACCCGTGTGTTAAATTCGTGAGAGTGGCTCCCGTTTTGAAGTTGGCTTGGACGTCTTCTAGCGGGTAATGTATGGTATGGTGGCCGGGCGGTCCTTTGTGATGTCGCCCGCCTCATAAAGGGAAATGAATGGCGTCATTAGGCAGGGGCCGTGTCCTTGTATTTTTGCCCGCATTTGTCGGGGCTTGTCGCCCACTTCATCACTGTCGGCGGGGTGCGCGTGACGCGATTTGTCACGACGCCGCGACGCGAGACGCCCGACGCCATGGGCGCCCCAACAAGGGCAGGAATAAATCATAACTAAAATAATTAAAATAGCAACCAAGCACGCAAACATTACATAAATATTTCTCGTGATTTCATTTCACCGGGAATTAATTACCACAAGAGGTACTTGCCAAAGGGTAATTACTCAAGATTGGTGCAATTAAGCTTAAAATTCTCGTGAAAATTTGTTATGGAACGAAGAACCGGAATTTTGGTTCCAACCAAATTTTCAGAAAAAGTCAGGCGAATCATTAAAAATGCTAATCTATCAATAATACAATAATTTTGCCTATTCTGTAAGTTTTAATTGTAATATCCATTTAGTCATTTATTTTTTTATTATTAAGTTAGATCATATTCTTGCTTATTCTGTTCTTAGCAGAAAATTTCTAAGCGGAATTCCGAGATCCTTTATACAATTTTTGATAAGTACTGTAATGAAATAAAGATAGTATAATGTCCAAATAATATTTTGTGCCTTTATTTAATCACAGAGCTAACAGTTTTTAAATTAAATGTGACACATTCATATTTCAGAATTTACACTAGTGTTAATTAAATGTTTATTATTACAATAAATTAATTTGTCTTCCCATTTTGTTATGATTTAATGCATCCATTTCTTTTCATTTTTTTCTTGGTCCAAGATCTCTAACGACTTGTCTTCTCTTCGTCCTTAACTGCCGTAATAATTCTTCTATCCTTTGTAGCCTGAACCTTTTTTCTTTTCACAGTAATTTTGATGATAATTTTTACTCCTAAAAAATAATCCGGTATTGTAGTCGTTTTTATAATTTAGAGTTTTTGATGAATTTTGGTAGTCTTTGGTATATTCTGATCGCTGAACACACTCGTACGCACTTACATTAACGTATTATGGAGATAATGTACTAAAATATCGAGTCGAGAGAGATAGCTCCTATGACACGCTTAGAGATGCACTCGATTTCGAGCTTTGGCCCGGCCCGGCCAGAAGCCCGCCTCGATTTCGAGTCGATCATCGAGCCGGGCCGAAAATATTTTTTATCGGGCCGAATCGGGCTAATCATTTTCAAAAGTCGAGGCGAGTCGGACTTTTGATTTTGGCCCGGCCCGAAAATTCGAGCTTTTCGGGCTGGCCCGAAAAATCTTATAGTTCAATCAAATGCACAGTTTCCTTAATATTTTAATGAAAATGGATGAAGTTAAAAAGGATCAAAATGATTTAATAACAACATACTTCTTATATTAATAAATAAAAATGTATCATTTTACTTCAAGAATTCAAGGTTATTCATTAAAAAAAATTATTTTTGTTCCTACCATAGTGATTTCTTGTCCTATTTTTGAGCAGAAACAAAGTTAGATAAAAAATCTTTATGTAAATTATATTTTATTTTCTATATATAAGATTTGTGAAAAAGTTGTTTAAATTTTCGAGCGGCTTTGGTAAACAAGTGTTAAATACTCGTAAGTCTGTAATTTTTATAACAAACTTACACTAGAAGGATCTCTTTTTTAACTACTTATGTTAACTAATGTTGAAAGTTATAAGAATATAGAGGTTTTTTATAAATTTGACACGAAAAAAGTTTCGCTTTAACATAAAAATCAACATTAGGAATGCCGGATGCACCCAGTTTCGAGCTTTGGCCCGGCCCGATTTCGAGTAAATTTTCGAGCCGGGCTAGCTAATTTTTTTGTCTAGTCGATCTTCGAGTCGAGCCGGTAATTTTTATTTTCGGGCCGAGTCGATCCAAACCTCAAAGCCCGGCCCGGCCCGAATGCATCTCTAGACACGCTATTTTCATCTTTGATTAAATTGTCTGTTAAATTAATGTCAATTAAAGCGATATATACAGCATAAGCTGTAAAAATTCCACATGTTTGACATTTTTCGTTTTAACTGACAGTTCATTTCAGACATTTTAATCAGACTTAAGAGGTAGATTAATCATCATATACCAGGTGTCTACTTGAAATCCGTTATATAGGGAATACAATGTTAATTTTTATTTTTTCTGTAGTTAGTTACAGTTACCCATTAATTTTAGACAACAATGTTTCAAGGAAAGGTAGATAATAAAATTCTACACTTAAATCACTAATCAGATTTTATTTTGCAAGTTATGTAAGCTGTAAAATCGAATTTGAAATTTTATAAATCTTGCTCAGAAAAATTATTTCATTAGGTTAGATATTAATTTATTTTAATTATGTTAAAAACGAGATTTTGTTTTATTAATGGGACGTTTTTATGAGTCAGCTGAGCTCTTACTCTTGTCCCTTTTCTTATTGTTACTATTGTTTTCGGGTTTTTGCTAACCCACTAAGTGGGACACGCGTGATTTTATGTATATATATATATATATATATATATATATATATATATATATATGTGTATGTATGTATGTACGTTTTTATCAAGAAAAAAACTACTAATAATTCAGTGGCATTACTCTGACAGTTCAAACATTATGTATTTGTTCATAATTTTGAGTCAATTTCATGAGTACTTATTACTACAAATGAACAAGATTCATAAAATTTTAAATTCGATTTTACAGCTTACAATTAGAAATTTAGGTGTAGAATTTTATTATCTACAACCTTTATTTGAAACATTTTTGTCTTAAATTCATAGGTAACTAACTACAGAAAATAAAAAATTAACACTGTATTCCTTCCTTCGAGCATATACTGACTAGAGAAGTAATTCCCTATACCAATGCATAGGATGTTGTGATCGGAAGAAATGTAGGGGGGGGGGGTCTGGAAGTTATGGTGTATTGTGGGCAGTATTTTGTTGTGTTATGTCACTACTTGTCATTTTACTATAACCACACCTTATTTTTTGCATGTAGTTTGTGAGTATATCTCAGAGTATATCAAATTGTAATGAAAAATACAAAGAAAGTAGGGATATTTCGTTTCATGTGTAAGTAACTGAGATTTTTTTACAAATAATATATTAAACAAAGTGTAACTTTTAGATTTCCTGTTAATAATGACGTAAGAGTAACGAGACTGAAATTTATTGGAAATAAAGGTGATTTACATATTTCAAAAGCAGAAATTAGCCATTATTATGTAAAAAAAAAAGTCCGCGCAAAAGACTCATGGCAGTCGTAAACGAGGGAGGCATGGTCAATTGAGAAAGAGGCGACTATGTAAATTTAGTGCTGGTTCACTTTAGTAGAACTGTTTGGAAGATTCCTAATTGGATTACTTATTTTCTTATATACACCGACTCTTGGTTATAAACTTGAAATATACATATTTTTGTAGAAAATTTTCCGACGAATTTAATGATGGTAGTCTTGATTATCAATATCAATGCCAGTTGCTTCAGTCAATTTCTGTGCTAATGAATATTTTAAATTCATTTCATTTTTCTCCTTTTTAAAATAAAGGTAAACTTGAAATATAATTCCACGAGCTTGGCTATGCAGCACTTTCTTACAACTCATGGTATAACTATCCTCCTGTCGAACACTTTCACTATCACCACCTTCACCGTACGACCACTGCAGCACAAATCAACTGTATTGGGGGCTAATGTATTTAGGTTGCGTAATAAACGAATTTTCGTCTTTCGCGCACTGCCATGAGTCTTTGCGAGGACTCTATAAATATTAAGATAATACGCAGCCCGCAAAACACCACGGCTTCAATACGCAGTCCGCAATACATCACGGCTTCCGCATATGTACCGATCACAACAAACACCGTAATGGGGCCTCTAGTCAGTATATGCACGAAGCTGTATTCCATATATAACGAATTTCAAGTAGACACCCGGTGTAATATCATACTGGGTAAATTTTTGCCGGAAAATTTTCAGGTTGTTACGAGAGCTAGTTGCGTAACAATTTATCAAATGACATTGGCAAAAAAATCACAAGCTGTCAAGAGCGTAATTTTGATCAATGTTACGAGATAAATTAGCAACACACTCGAGGAAAGCAATCGGAAAATTTTGCCAGGATAAATTCCAACCCCTAGTTTTTAACCAATCATTATGCAAAACACTTGAAAAGTTAACCAATGTGAAAAGTATTACAGTACTGATAAAATTTAACCACCAAAGGTATTCGGATGACTATTTCCAAAATAAAAATTAGCGAACAAAAACCAACTGTGATAGGAACATAATCAATATGTTCCTAGCAACTCAAAAAATTTCACTTATTATAGGTACACAGCATATTATTAACTCAAAAAATGTGATTTTTTTGTGATTATGTTTTGTCGAAATAAATCTTAGTAACTAGGTAAAATCCTGAATTTGGATTTGTTTATAAATTTATGAGTAAAATAGTCATTTATATAACTGAATCAGCAAGTGCATATCAACCCGGAATATATTTTCCATAAAAAAATATGTCCCTATGCGTCACCTTCATATTATAATAACAATAACGTAAGAGACGATATCTTTCACTTCATTCAGCGTTGGCTGAAATATTTGCAGCGTCGAGGGCAAAAGAAAGCTGCAAGCTACAGAGACACATTAAATATTTTTTCTCCAAAAATATGTATTTAAAGTAAATTTATATCATGGAATGAATTTCAGGCCTTAATGTTCCAGCATTTTATTAAAAAATACTTACAGGATGGACGTTTCGGGCAAAATCGCATCATCAGTTTTTGAATGTTGAAACCACATTGTTACCAAGGGCATCGTGTATGATCTTGAAGAAACCAGTGTGAGCCATCTTGAAGATCCAAGACTGGGATTGTAGGTCATATTATGCAATTCCTTGGAAAAAACGTTGTGGAGTTGACAACAAGAGAGAGCTTCATCTGCCGCCCTATACTTTATTTGAAATATTCTTCGGGAACCTTCTTAAAATTTAGCGTGGAATTAATTGTAGGCCTTAATGTTCCAGCAATTTATTAAAATACATTTACAGAATGGACATGGGGGCAAAAATTAGCCCGTCATCAGCTTTTCATTATATTAATCAAAACGCTAAATCCTAGGAATATTCTTATTAAATTTGTATCACAATATATCTCCAGTTAAACTTTTAGTGACGTTAGAAATATTCACGGTTTTCAATAAATCGCTGTCGGTAGATTATAGCGCAAGTTTTGATAAATATTCCTGGCTTATTGTTTAGTGTCGGTCTAAACGTAGGCCTTAAACTAAAAGTTAAAGATCCGAAAGTATGAGTTCTAATTAAGCGCGAGGTCCAGAACAATTGCCCTGGTACTTGAGACGGCTATGACCCCATTTGTCTACCTAATTAATCAAACATATCGTACATAGTTATCATACATATATTATGTAATAATTGTCAATGTTTTAGAATAAAACACTGATAAAACTATATTTTCCAATTTTAAATGGCACAAAAGTGACCCCTGTGGTGCATTCTCCACACCAGCTATGAGTGCCCGTGAGGTGACACCTGGTAAGCGCCCACACGGTAAAATATATCGTCATCATTACCGATGTCTACATGTGTTGTAGATACTGGCACACCCAGAAATGGGTAATATGCCGTGATGATATATTTATTTTATTTTATTATAAAACTACATTTTGCCATACTTTTCTTTCATTGTAGGTTCATTCAAGCACACATGTCAGTTGTTTTTATTACTATAGTAATATGTGAAAATCTGTTATGGCCAGCACAAAACCTTTCGTCAATTAGATGTATTTTGTACAAATCCCATACCAAAAGTTCCTTGAAAAAGATTCTATATATCCTGTAAAATTATAATAAGAACAAACTATTTTTTACAAATTCCATACCGAAAGTTCTTTGAAAAGATTCTATAAATCCAATAAAATTATAACAGGAACGTACATTACGTAAATTGCACTTGACACTTCCTCCTACTTCAGCGTTTCCCTATTTTATTAGGGGTCGCTGTTTCCTACTCTTCTCTTCTATATTCATTCCTGTCCAATGCATCTTCACACAGTTTTTCCTCTCTCAAATCTTCTGCTATATAGTCCTTCCATCTTCTCTGTGGCCTTCCTTGTACTCCCGGCATTGAAAGTTCCAATCTTGAGGCAAGGCTGCAACTGCAAGTCACTTGCGAGGGATACTCTGTCATATACCACTTTCTGATCCTATACTTTCCATCTTTGGTTTTGCACTTGACACTGACATCTATCAATTAGAAATTTTTGAATATATCAGCTGTTTCCATGGTTTTAGCAAAGCTGACTGATTTTTTAGTTAATCTCTATAACTAAAATCTAATCAGCTCTTCATATGGATGTAAAGAAGAGGAAAACGAAAAAATCATAATTTTTAGAATTGTAGTTCTGGAGTTATCGTCGAAGAAAAATTTGTCACACACACACACACACACACACACACACACACACACCGCGCACACACACACATACATACATACATATACATACATATACATACATACATACATAGATACCTACATACATACATACAGACATGCAAAATTAGTAAAATCCTATTCTAGGAAACCTAAAACGTGCTTATTCATTAAAAACTCACCATCGAATTTTTTGACCAAAGACATCTTCTTTGCCTAACGGTGACGGAAGGTAAAAAGATAATTTTACTTCCATTTTTTCCATTTTGCCAATGATTTTTACCTCTCGCTAAGAGAGGTATTGGATTCATGCTAAAATTCGCATATCCAGATTTTATTGGATAAGCACGATTTAAGGTCCCTAGAATCCGATTATAACATTTTTAAAATGATGTCTGTGTGTGTGTGTGTGTGTGTGTGTGTGTGTGTGTGTGTGTGTGTGTGGATGTGTGGATGTGTGTATGTGTGTATGTCTGGATGTTGTAGACACGATTACTCAAAAACTATAAGACTTAAAAAATATTGAACTGCAGTTTCCTCAATCTGACATTCCTGGGAAGAGCTGAAAAGGTTTTGGCAACAATTGAACAACCGGAAGTAGTAGTTTCTTAGAAAAATTCTTCTAAATATAATTTTTTGGGAGTTTTTTTTATTAAATATTGAAGAACATAAAATTCTCCATCTAATACACTTAAAATTTTTATTATATCTTGTATAGATTTAGAGATAAAGACACTATAACAGTTATAGACTAAACTAATCGCAGAGGCCAAGGCACCAAGGTAACCAGTTGACAAATTCCAATGTTTATAACATGACACATGTCATTGTCAAATATCAACAGTTTTAGTGCCATTCTGATAGCTTTTTCTGGGAAGTATATTTAACTTTTCTTATTGTTTTATTAATTAAATATTTGAAATTATAGGTAAAATTGTGGTAAAATGCATATATCTATCAGAAATACCGCAAATCTGGTTAATGAATTGGAAGAATCTGTGACATTTAGAAACTTCCTCATACAATGAAAAATAGATATAATTAGAATTATATGTGTGCAGAAGACATGTTAAATACAATAAAAAACAATATTAATTAATAAAGTTCTGTAATTTTTTGACGGTTCGAAAGCGAAGTGCAATACAATACTTATATAGCATAATATGGAAATGGCGAGAGGTCTTGTGCTGGCCACAACAGATTTTTTTTCTTGTTCTTTTTCATAATCTTTTTAATCATTTTGATTGTCCTATTCCTTCTGGTTCTGGTAGATGTAAATGTGGATTCCAGGTACGATTGCATTATACACTAGCAATTGGTGCGCGCGCATTGGTTTGGTTAGCGCAGCCCCCATTAGTCAATTCCCCGTCCGTGGTTCATGCAGATAGATTAATGTTCGCGGTTCATCCATTACATTTATCCTTCAACTGGTTCGCACGGGCGCCGATAAATCACCTTCCGCCGCCGCCGACCTTGTAATGAAGTACGAGCGCGAGTGCCGGCAGAAATTCAGATTTACGGCCCACTTTCGGACAGAAGTGTTAAAGAATTATGTGCCGCTGAAAATGAGATGTGCTTCAACTTACTCTGGAATGCTTTGATCAGGGAATGTTTTTGCGTTCTCAACATTTTTGTTCCTTCCTTATTGTGAGGTAATTTATAGTCTGCTGTCAACATGAATTAATATCTAATAAAAAAAAGTTGGTTTAACTCGAACCAGCTATGATTTACTATCCTGTCCAATGGAGAAATATTCGAAAAATTATAAATTATTAAGAACAGAACCGATATATTTTGACATTTCTCGCTGGCTACCACTATCACAAAAATGACAATGTGACTGGTTGTGTGTTCATACAAATCATACAATATTAGTTTAGTATCGTAAGTGATACGGTTTTAATTTTAGCAAATTTTGTTTATACATAATTGATTACAATAAAACTTTGTTAGTTTTAGAGAAATAGGAATAAAAGTTGTAGTATATCCTGTACATACGACTAAATCAAAGGGTTATTTCCTACACTAATTTTGAGTTTTACTTATTTCCCTACTAGTGCGGGAATTGGCTATTTGCCGTCATTTTGAATTTGAGAACACAACTCTGCAAAAATAGTTAGGAATTCAAGTTTAAATATCCGGACCTCTAGCATGGTTTACATATTGTCTAATAAGAATTTCTGGACGGGATCACACAGTGTTCTAGATCTAGATATTCCGACTAAGGATTAGATCACATTTTTGATGTGAAATTTGGAGCACTCTGATTGCTCTAGATTGCACTGCAGTTAAGAATAGGAAAAAAAATTAGGTAGAAAACTAGAGCAGAAAATTAGAGCACACATTTAAGAAAATAGATAAGGAATTTAAAAAAAAAACAAATTAATACCGAATGAATTTAAACTAGACACTATCTGGGGTGATTAATAAAACAATCAGATAAATAACTAAGGGCCGTTTTTAAAATGAACTTTATCTTCACTTTAGCACTTTAAATTAAAATTAAAGTTGTTTTCGTTTTAATATAACACTGTAGCACTTTAGCAATTTAAATTAAAGTATTGAAGTGAGCCTGATTATGAAAATGGCCCTAAAGCAAATAATTAAATTTTTAACTCTATTATCTACGTTTCTGAGCGAAATTTAGAATAATATTTTGATGTTTTTATTAAGTGAGTTGTAAAAACTTATAACCTCTATGCAAATTTTGAGTCACAAGCTTGTCTGAAGAAGATATTGAAATCCCCTTGAAATTTATAGCCGTCTGTTCGCATCTATTAATATTTTTTATGGGCAATTTTTCTCCCTTACTAATTTATATCTGGTTGGATGTGAAGGATTCGGCTGGATATGCAGTGCGCGCATATAAATAGCGAAGACGAATGTTCTCTTTTTAGTTTCCCGGTTACATCCCTCTTGACTCGGAGCGTGAAAACTATTTTTCACGGCGTGACTGGGCGTAGCAGCCGAGCGGAAGCAAGAGATATATGAGCTCATCACTCTGCTGTTCTGTCGGCTACGCCACAAGCGCACCGCCGGTCGCTCGGCGCTGATTTACCGATCAAGACAAATCGCACACAGATATGTTACTATAACGACACAGATCTATACTCTACTGTTTTGCAATCATCCCAGCTTCTATCTGAGTTTTGACTGCAGCTATTAATTCTTAACAGTACTATATAATCAAACACGACCTGAAGAAATCTGTAAACTCAATTCGTATACTGGAACGTGCCAATGCCAGATGCCAATACACACAAATTAGGGACTACAGCAGGAATCGCAAGTGGTAGATCTCCCTGTCCTTTTTTATACGGTCTGAGTAAAAATAAATGTTTTCAGTGACAAAAGTCAAATGTATCTGATTAATTGTGCTGAAATGTACTTATGGTGTGAAATAAATTGAAACAAATGGTAATGTAGGTGAGAATATGCAAACGGCTGATATTGCATTTTGATATACCAGTGCGTACACGACAAAATTACCTCAGGACCTATCTATCTTGAGACGAGGAATGTTCCAGGATATTTCAGTAGTGACTTTAGCAGAATTGTTTTAAATATTTTATTACCTCTGCCACTTTGGTTACAAAGTAATAAAAGATTGTACGGATTAAGTGTTCAAACTACAGAAAGAAGAGACACTTGACGAACATTGTAAAATTTATAAAAAAAAAAACAATAACCATATAAACAGAGTGGGTGAAAACAGACAAATGAAAATCAGTAGAGATAACAGTCCGACAATCAGAAGACAGCTAGAACGTCCATCAAAAAAGTAAAGCTGTGCGACATTAGAATACACACTATGATTGTGTTACAACAAAGAAGAAAGAAGAAGAAGATCTAAAGAAATCGATTACAAGAGAAATGGCTAGGAACTTGAGACGCCCAAACTATGGTTCTACAAGGGTTGCTGAGTTACTAAGTTTGTTCATTTCCTTAATTTGCGTCTGCGATTTACTCTGCGAAAATCTCTAGATAACGATTCATTTTGTGTCCTAATGTTAGGTTCTGTTACCCTGACGCAGCGTCAAAAAATTATGGCTGCTCCATAACCAAATTATGTGGCATATTTGTACTGAATAGATGATAATAATAATAATAATAATAATAATAATAAATTTATTCTGCCAATAGACCAATTACATTGATATGTGGCTCGTCAGTATAAAATACAGTCATAAATTAAATACATAATATTACATTTATCTTTCATTAGTTTAATGCTAAATCATCATTTAAATATTCGTCCACAGAGTAGTAACACTTGTCAATTAAGAAAGCTTTTAATTTATTTTTAAATAATGTTTCCGATTTTAAATTCTTTATAGTAAAGGGTAGTTTATTTATGAGTTTTACTCCCATTATGTTAGGATTGTATGTGCATAGAGATAATCTCTGCTTAGGAACAACAAGATTAGTTTTATTTCTTGTGTTATAATTGTGTATGTTTTCATGTGTCAAAATTGTGTTAGAGATAGACCGAATATGCAAGATTACAGAAAGAATATACATACATGGTAATGGTAGGATCTTTTCTGCTCTAAAAATTATTCGACATGATTCATTATATTTCAAATTAAATAAATTCCTTACTGCGCGTTTTTGAAGTTTAAATAATCTTACAGCAGAAGGAGTAGCACCCCAAAAGATAATTCCGTAGTTTAAAATGGCATTAAATTTTGCCTAGTAAAACATCTTTGCAACCTTAACATCCGCCACTTGAACAAGGCGCTTAATCGCGAAACATAAAGGAGCTAATTTCAAACATTTTTCATTTATTGCTATATTCCAACACATATTTTCAGATAATTGTATGTATAAAACTTTCGTACTGCAGACTTGAGGCAGTGACTGATTGTTACATTTTATAAGCATACTTTCGTTGCGTTTTTTGGTACTAAATTTTATTGCAGCAGATTTATTTACATTTAATACAAGTTGTAGAGAAGAAAACCATGCAGACAGCTTTGCTATTAAATTCGACAAATTATTTAAATGCTGATTGGTATTAGAAAGGGGTACTAAAATAGATATGTCGTCAGCATATGCAACAAAGTTATGTGCCTTGAGCAGATTTTTTATATTATTTAAATATATAATAAATAATATTGGTCCTAAAATACTGCCCTGTGGAACACCACAGGTAACAATTTTCACATCCGATTTGCAGTTATTGAAATATACCGATTGCTTTCTATCACAAAGATAAGATTTCAGCTAATTTTCGAAAACTCCACGAAAACAGTAACTACACATTATTTCAATTAACTTCGCATGATGAACGCAGTCGAATGCTTTAGATAAATCTATAAAAATACCTGTTATGTCCATACCAGCATCAATATGACTGTAGATCTTGTCAATTAGGTTAAATAAAGCTGTTGTTGTGTTGTGGTTTTTGCGAAAACCGAACTGTTCGGGTATTAATGTATTCTGCATCTTCAGGAAAGATAAAATTCTATTTAGGAGAACTTTTTCATATATCTTATGAAAAGTAGATACCAAACTAATAGGTCTGTAGTTAGATACAGATTCTGTGTTGCTCTTTTTGTGTAACGCGATTACCTTAATATGTTTTAATGTCTCCGGGAAAACTCCTTCTGACATCGAGCAATTTATGCAATGCGTTAATGGTGTAACAAACGATTCATAACATTGTTTTAAAAGTGGTGCATGATTACATAAAAGTTGAATCTAAATACTCTCCAACACTATTTAAAATTTATATCGAGCACACACTAAAAGAATGGAAAAGAAATATCGAAATATGGGCCTGCCCTTAAATGACGATATACTGTACACTCTTTACTTTGCGGATGATCAGGTATTACTAGTCCAAGATTATGATGACCTAAATTATATCGCCCGCAAGATTATAGAAGAATATGCAAAGTGTGGACTAGAGGTAAATTTGAACAAGACTGAATAATGTGCATTGGAGGAGATCAGCAGGACTTAATACTTGACAACGGACAAAATATAAAACAATGCACTGAGTATAAAATATTTCGGAATAAAACTGTCACACAATGGATTACTTGACGATGCAATTATGGAACGAAACATGCAAGGAAGAAAAGCAATAACTATGCTCAATGGTATTCAATGGAATAAATCTATTTCTAAAGAAAAAAAAGCTAATGTATAACATTATTGTTAAGAGTATAATAACATTTAGTTTGGAAGTTTGGCCAATTAAAGAAAAAAACTGTAAAGATATTAACAGTTACAGGAATGGTTTTTTGGAGAAGAACGGCGGACAGATCGAGAATGGAAAGAATAACGAACACCAGAATTAGAGAAAATATAAACGTAAACCGTACTATAGTAGACGACATCAAAAATAAACAACTGGTATGACTTGGGCATGCTTAGAGAATTAGAGAAGATTACCCAAACAAATTCTACAGTGGAAACCGGGAGGAAGACGAAAACAAGGTAGACCTAGTAAAAGCTGGCAAAGTGGATTAACATAGAAATGAGAGAGAGAGGATTAGAAGAAGACCTTTGGAATGATAGAGGTGATGATTGGGTATCGGAAGACGTAGAACGATGTGAAACTATTTATGAGAATTCGATAAAACGAACAGGTTTTTATAGTTTAGTTAATTTTACAGCTTGTGTTTTCCGATTACCATTTTCCTAAGTGTCACTAACTACAGCGTTTTGCAGTAAAAAGCTTGATAGCGAAACGAACAAACCTTGCAAACTTGTTAAGGAAGTGATACTTCTTCGTTGAAGAGAGAAGACAATATGTCGAAAGCAACAATGACACGCTCGTAGCACACAATATTTTTTCTACATTCGTATTATACATACATATTTCTAAAAAAAATCTGTCAAGCCGAAGAAACAAAAAGTATCTAATATAATTTTAAGCTCAAGAATTAATATTAAAAATTTTCAAAACTATTATTTATTGGAATGTTGTAAATAATTAAATAAAAATAAAATTTTATTTTGCAAGAGAGCGAAAGGTTCTTCTATTCACAATCATTATAGTAATATACCGATTTCTAATCTTTTGGAGGTTGGGAAATACGTCATTCCTAACTTTAATGATAATCTTTTGGGTTGGTAATAACAGATTTCACTTCAATCTCTTGGGTTGGAAATGTTTATGTATGGGTTGCCTAGCAACATTGCCATAGATCCCTATAATTAAGTAGGCTAAAGAAAATTGTAAGAGAGGTGTAAAAAATATTTATAAAATTAAAGGTTATAACTCATTGATTTATTTTGAAAATTATTTATTTAAAATGAGAATGATTGTGAATAAAATAGTATACATAACCTTGATGGGAATTTCAACACAGCCTCGCGCTTTGTCTTACCTCGAGCCTACGCCTGTCGGTAATATACATAAACCCTCGGCTGTAATGAAACATCTCCCACCTCTGATGTAATACACTATTTCGCTTGTATCCATGGGAGACGCATGAAAAAGAACTTTGTTGCTTGCTCCTCAAAAAACAACTTAGCATTAGTGATAACATATAATAAGCGTCATTTATTTGAGAATTTGGAATCAATTCAAATTATTATTGCCAAGTAATTATGCTGATATTTAGGGAAGATAATATAAATGTCTGATCGAATTTTAATTACCTGATGAAGCTTGCATGAAGTATTAAATAATTGATAACATTGAATATGCAATTAATAATTTAAGAATCTTATCAATATCTCGAAATCAATTTTAATAGTTTCCCATTTTTATGTTAAAGTTTATCGATTACCGATCTAATCTAATCTTACATTGCTTTATTTAAAATTTATTGTCCTACCCTATGCACTTTCTGCATTGATGTATGCGTAATGCGATCTACATGTACGCCACTGGGGAAATCATTATTAACGACGGACACACGGCGATTTATCAGGGACGCTCGTGAGCCCATGATGGATTAAGGGCGGGAATATGCACCCTCATCTCTGACAGGAATCAATCTAGATGAGAATTATTTACTCTTAATTGAAAGGAAGGCCAGAAGAACTCTCACCAAAAGAGAATTAAGTTTCTGCAAATTAAAATAATAAAAAAATGGGTTAAGATAATTAGAATAAAATTATATCTACATCGTTTAAAATAGTTGAGTCTGATGTTTGTCGGATTCAAACCCGGACCATCAGAACCAGAGCCTAAACAATACACCAGCAAGCCACGAGACCTCATTAATTTAAAAAGTTCAAGTAGAAGATCTTGTCCAATTTGTGCTAATTATAGTATCTTCCTCCTTTCATCTTCGGTTTTTCTCAGAATGCATTCCTTAAAAGTATAATAAAGTAATTTCCCAATCAACATAACGAACATATTTCCTCTGTCCTTGTCTTCAGAAGTCAAAAAGGCCGCACTACCCGTGTTTGTGTTAGCGTCGACAAGGGACAAGACGCAGACATGTGTGCAAGAAATCAATTAAGATAGTTCTGTATCTAAACAAGCGCCGAGCCGCAACGCTTAAACGCTTCCCGATTCAAAGGATCGAGACGAACAACAAGATTCAGACGTGACCTGTGTAGGAAAAGATACTAAAATTGTTTATATAAGGTTATCTCATAACGTCTGCATACAATAAAAGTATTATCGTTTAGGAAAATTTTATAAAAACTTGGTCTTAGAGAAAAATGAATCAAAGGTTTAGATAAGGATATGATTTCTGCTCTCTCATTGATCACTGTGAATTTCACAATCATAAGAAATATAATTGTCAGTAGTCAAATAACATCGACAGTAATAGCTGATATTTAACTGCGGTTTTGGTTTTCTCTTTGAAATTTTGAATATACATTTTCACATATAGACTCTTAAGCGCAGTCTACACCATTTTTGAATCAAACGCGGATGAAATAACATATGTTTAAAAAACTAAGAGTCTTGTGGGGAAAGTTTTCCAAGAGAAAATGGACAGAAAATTGCAATAGTACAATATTTGATAAAATTGTAAAAATGAACAAATATAGGTATCGAACGGCAGTCATGTTGCACGTGGGTTCTTCTTATTTCGTTTGTGTCACTTGCCCGGAGCGGCTATACCATATACTGTGTATAGGTCGTGCCAACTTTTAGTGCTTTACTTTGACTTACTAATCGATGAGTTATTCCCTTCGCAGATTTTGCTACTTATCGGAAAGGGCCAAATTTACTACAAATCATTTTCTTTATTCTAAACCTACTAGGAGACTTAACGGTATTTCTTTGGAAAGAATTGAGGGTTAATGAAATCTATAATCATCAGAAGAGTATATAATAGGTACACTTTTAATTTAGTTTTGTTTAAACTTGCAAAGTTTGAAACTTAAAAATGTGGAGAATGTGGTTAGAAGAAAATCAGATGACAAAGATACGAATAGAAATCGTATTCATATATTTGTTATAATTGTTACAAATGTATACAATAGTTTAAAAAGTGACAAAAAAGAAGAAGGACCTTTATCAAAAACCGCTGCTACAACTAAAGTTCCGTATAGTACCTACCGTGAGAAAAATAGGGTCTACAGGAGTTTGTAAATTGATGTAATTAGTATACATTTTTATTATCAATTAAAATATTTTTTATTAATGTTTAATATTTTTTATTTCCTAATCCCAGTTTATGAATAGGTACATATTTTTAAATTATTTTATTGTACAATTATTTTTAATTTTTTCTTGATTTTAAAATAGCAATAATTGTATAAATATGGTGCAGGAATTTTTAATTTACAATCTTCTTTAGGACCACCTGCAGCGAGGATCTTCTGGAGTCAATAGCACTAAAAGTTGGCACGACCTATACGTAGCAAGGCGTGCATCCGTGCTTAATCAATCTCCATTTCTTTAATAATTTTATATGATTAATATTGTAGCCACATGTGTTAGGTATTTATTGGCAAATTTATGTAATTATGTGAATTGAAATAAAAAAAATAAAAATATCATCACGGCATATTACCCATTTCTGAGTGTGCCACAATCTGCTTTATCGCAGACATCGGTAATGATGATGACATATTTGTACCGTGCGGGCGCTTACCAGGCGTCACCTCACGGGCACTCATTGCTGGCGTGGAGAGTGCACCACAGGGGTCATTTTTGTGCCATTTAAAATTTGAAATATTTGGCGTCTGTCGGGATCGAACCCGGTTCCCCCAGGTTCGCGACCAGACACTCAGGCACGCGGCCACGGGACCCCATGTGAATTGGTGATATCTATATTTTGTGTCTGAGATAGATCATAGGTTTAGGTTGTCTAAGTAGTCCACAATAACAAAAAAATTGGCTTTTTTGCCTGCTATTAAATAAAGGCTGTTATTTATAGCTTAGCCTATATTAACCTAACCATAACTTAACATAACCTAACATAATTAAAATAATAATTCATAAGTTTTTATACGTTACTATAGTTATTTGTAGTTCCATATGTATTATACTCATCCAAGACAAGTTTTACATTTTTTGACGATTTTCTCTCTGTGATATGTTGGTTTTAACTATTTATTTATTTATTTATTCATATTTATTTATTTATTTTTTTAATTGTCCGTGCTGTATGTTCTGTTATCCACATGTGGTTTCCTTTTTTCGACTAGACCATTCTAGCCCTGAAGAAGACTATTGTATAGTCGAAACGTCGGCGTGAATAAATTTTATTAATTGACTGCAAGTCCGAAGAATTCTTGCTTTCCTGTATCTACGTAAAATAATAATATTTAAGAAGTATTGATAATTTATTTTTCAAAAATCATAATTGTAAAAAAAAAAAAACACTGACTAGACATAGAAAAAATAAAACCTATATTTTAATATAAAATTATATTTAATCATGTTACTCCATTAATTTTTCAATTTGTAATGAGGAAAGTTTAGATATACCTACGGATTATTTATACATGTAAAAACGTTCAACAATCAAATCAAACGCCATCTACTTCATTATTAATTGAAATGAAGTAAAGGAGAGTAAAATGTATATTTTACAATAAAAAATAGCCCCAGCGTTATAAAGTCGTCAATAATATAACTTCTGCAAAAAAAGAGCATAACTTTCTGTTGGCAATGTGGAGGGGTATCATACGCTCTGAATAATTTAGCGGTTGTGGGGAGGCTAATGACGTTCCCGTGTTGACATCTCGACGCTACCGCCCCCACACTCGAGCAAATTAACTCGTCAGCGACGTCGCAACCCACTATGTCTTGTCAACCGGGAGATCAAATGCTCATGTGTTAACACACGTGTTATGAGCATATTACATCAAATTAAGACGAGATGAAGAGAGAAGTGAGCAGAAGAGGAGAGGTATCTTTCTCCCACGAGGAACAAGATAGAATGGTCCTAGTTTCATGTTTGGTAATAAAATTTAAATAAATGTATCATCACAGCTCTCTACCTATTATTAATTTGACAGACGGTGTATGGTAGATTTTAGATATCACAATATGCTATTAAACAGAAGACGAGCGAATGTAATTTTTTGCTGCCACAATATGTATAACTTCCAGCACCTTTTCATCAAGTAGTTCCTATTTTCACCATCATATCTGTTCCATCACATATTCATCGGTGACGTCATTATCAAATTGCAATGAATTTCACCGATGAATTTGTCGATGAATAAAAGAAGTTGCCTTATTACTTTTTTCTGTGTAAACTTTTTATAAGAAAGATGGAGCAATTTCTAGGACAAAGCGTTTAAAAGAAAACCAATCACTTTATTACTGAAATCTAAAACCTTAAAAATCCTAATTGTTGAAGATAAGCAATTTCTTCTCGAAAAACCACATGGAGAATTATATTTCTTTATGTTATTTTTGCCTACAACTTTGCTTAATCTTTGACCATGGACATGGTATAACTAGTTGCGCTAATGAAGACAACCACACTTAAAATCTTTTTCCATGGCCAGCTGTTTTAACACGTGCACCTGCGGTTCAACCAATTAGATATGTTTTTATACACTTCAAATTGTTCCTTGAATTCATGCATCAATGCCCAGATTGTTACCTGTAAAGTTTTTCTAGATTGATTCGTCCTGCTACGATCGAAAAGTTTTGTTCCACCCGTATAAAAGATATCAAATGCCTCTTCGTATTAATCTTTTTTATGGCGGACGATAAAAAATTTATGGATGAAAATTGATACACAAATAAATAACGAAGAGAGTAATCGAGGGAATACGGCAAATGGATTTCTGACATAAAACAATCTTGGCTTTATTAGTCACATATAAAGCTGAACATTTTTATAAACGACAACGGGAGAACATATATAAATATGCTCTACTGCAGGCATTCATTGGAAAGTTTATACAGCAGATTTATGGGCACGTCAATCGAGCGATACGTAAGGTATATGGGGATATTTAAAATAAACGACACTTACACAAGCAAATGTATCTACTCGACAGGGCCCGAACTAGCTCTTCCACAGCGTTGGACAAAAATATTTTTTTGTCGCTTGTTATATTAAATTATTTTGAATTTTCTGAAATTCTCGCTGGGCTATTATAATTTTCGAAATAAGCTCAAAAATATTAAACTAATTTGTTTATAAATTTTACAATTGTGAGTTCAGGATTTATAACTGCAGCACATTTTTTAAATGTTATTTCGAATCTAATTTTAATATTTTTTTAGCTACAGATCAAAATAACGGGATACTGAACTTATTGACTAGACTATAATTTTGATCAAGAGCAATAATTCCTAGGAAACTTTGTTATTATAACTATTTTTTGGTTATTCATTTTTTAGGGTTTATCAGATGAAACAAAATAAATATAAGAAAAGGAAAAAATTCAAGATGTTTAATATTGGTAACTCAAATCAGCAATGATGGCGTTGCTGTCGCAAACGAAAATTATGGATGAAAGAGAGATAGGATATCGAATAACACCTAATATTGTTTTGTGATTACATTTGTGAAATGTGAGGAGAAAATTTATTTTATATCGTAAAATTTTATTTTTTTGTGAAATACAACTGAATTTTAGAAATGCCATGAATTTGGAGTCTATTTTTCACTAGTTCTAATTTTACCGCTAGATGTCTCAAGTCTCATGCTTAATTTAACTTGTGAATAGGTACTCATCCTTCTCTAGTATAATAGAAATGGGAGTTTCAAGGTAACGCTTTTTTTTTAAAAAAAAAAATTATTACATATAATTAAATATTCTTAGGATCTGTGCGTTTACTGTGTTCTTTTGTTTGATTGTTGGATTTTATATGCAGTGGGGTAGCAAGAAGCGAGTAATGAGCTCGTGTGCAAAACAAAAACAAAAAATCTGATGTGGCCAACACATGACCTCCCGCCAATTCCATGTTTAAAATAGCAGTGAGCTTTAAGTAAAGTATCATTACCGGTTAATCGTTTGTAAATAAAATCTAATTTGTTGTCCAATAAATAGAAAAGTCTGTAATACGAAATTTTGGATTGTTTTATTGTTTTTCCTCAAAAATTTGTTAGAGCTCCGAATTAAGTACTACATCCGATTTATCATATATGGTTAAAATCTAATATGTTGTTTCAAATTATATATTAGTTTTAAATACCAAATTTGAGAAGTTTTGGATCATATTTTAATAGGCTTTAACGAAAAATCGTCGTACATTCTTATAAAAATCAGCATCATCTTCTAGGTGCTCTAAAACGCAATCTTTGTAAATTCTTCGCCGTACATAATCCATTTCGTAAATGTGTAGTTGTAAATTAATATTAATTTATAGTGCTGCAAAAATAGCAATTAGCAAATTTAAATCAGATCATCCTGTTCATCTAACATTTATGTATGATGGAAAATATATTATTTTTACAAACCTTAATAAAATATTTTACTGTTATATTCTCATTAACACGGTTTCATTATTAATTTTAATATAATTGCTGCCTGTCAGTGACATTTGTTTAAATATGTCAAACCTGTTAATGACAAATTATGATTTTGTTTGACGCATAGGCTAGGTGATACATGGAAATAAATTATATTATATATTCATATTTAAAGTTATTTAGAGTTATTTACTAAATGTTATTATCGTAGAATTGAAGTTTAAACCATTATATTCCATTTTAATTGGTAAAAGTTGCTAAAAAATTATATTCAACGAATTTTTTACATGAAAAACTGTTAAAAGTTTGTATAAATGATACTTCCGGTTATCCGATATACACTAAAAACTAATGAGCTCTTCCCATATTAGCATAGAATTGGTATACAAAATTCAATTTTCTGATTGATAGTATTTGAGTAATCGTGTCCACATGATTCACACACACACACAGACACACAGACACACACACACAGACACACACACACACAGACACACACACACACACACACACACACACACACACACACAGACACACACACATACATACCTACAGACATCATTGTAAAAATGTTAAAATCGGATTCTGGGGACATCAAAACGTGCTTATTATATAAAATCTCTATATGCTATTTTTAGCACGATCCCTATACCTCCCTTACCTAGGGTAGCGGGAGGTAAAAAAATAGGAAACATCTTTTTTTTTAAACATTAACATAAAAAAATCTTGAAAACCCACATTATTGTTATGTAACAACAATTTATAATTCTAATATGTATTACCTACCTCTTTTTCAAAAAGTTTTACTTTTATTAATTTTCTCTTTCTGTTTATTTTACCGCCCCGCATATTTGCAGCTCTGGTCCGTCCCCCTAGATCAGACTCTGCTTATTCAAGTAAATGTATCTCCTGGATGTAATAAATATAGTGGAATTTGAGGGTATGCATACGTAAATCGATGTAAGCGGCCACGTCATATTTAAATCGAGCTCGGTCGCACGACAGCCATAAAGATCGAAATAAACAGCCAATTTTTCATGTCACTAGATAGCGTGTATGCCAGGGCCTCCCTCGATGGAAATGCAAACAACTTCATTACAAAATGACATTCGCATGCGAAACACACGTGACGTCATTATAATAACATGACTTATTATGTTAATTTCCTTTTGCGTAAATTATACGTAATGTCGCCGTATATATGCACATTGTAATTAGTTCAAATAACACGTATTCATACGACCTGGCGTTAAGAAGGAACGTTAGTCGTAAGCGCATTACCTGCCACATATCCTTTGTCACATACTGGCTTTTATACACGAGACTACTACCGTATACGAGTACTCTACAATATAATTACTTCCATACATTACATTTTTAGATAAACTACCCCTTTTATATTTCAATAAATCACAGATAACAGTTTTTATTCGCATAGAAAAAACTAACCAGTCAGCGTAGATATCGACACGCTTACTATAACATAATGACAACAAATTGCCGGTATTAGCGCAGGATTTGAAAAATAATTATTCATGCCTTACTTATATCTCCAAAATATGCGAACGATTAAGGTGTTATTCTTTTTATCTAAAATTCTACTTTATTAAATGAAAGTATGTTAAAACAGTTATTTTTCTTTTGTCGCTAAAAAATGAGATCTAGTATTTGTATTTTCGACGAACATTTAAAGAATCACTTGTGATGTTGTGATACAATAAAACACACAAAGTAAACTAAATAGGACAAATGAACATGAACATGATGTACGAATTTAAAAACTCTTTTGTCAAATTTACGATGTCGGCTTTCATTTATGGTCAAATAAAAACTTTTCTGTATTATACAAATTTTGAGCTTCAGTTTTTACTTCCTTGTACGAAGTAAAGAAAGTATTGTAATCGCGAAAAATTTCGGTTTCCAGATTTCAACGGAAATATCCATTTTGACCATCCCTAAATCCATTTTGACTAATTTCGTCGTGACGTCTGTACGTACGTATCTCGCATAACTGAAAAACGTTAAGCCGTAGAAAGTTAAAATTTTGTATTTGAGACTGTTATAAGATCTAGTTGTGCACTACCCTTTTTGGTCATTACATAACTTCCGGAAGTGGTACTTTACTTGAAGCCTATAATAGATTTTAATGAAAAAACTATATTAAAATATAATCTAAAACTTCAAATTTGGTATATAAGACTTTTATATCAATGGAAATAACATAATAGATTTTGGTTAAAATGGTCTAACCGGAAGTGGTACTTTACTTGAAGCCTATAATAGATTTTAATGAAAAATTATATTAAAATATAATCCAAAACTTTTCAAATTTAGTATATAAAACTCTCATATCAATGGAAATAACATAAGAGATTTTGGTTAACCGGAAGTTATGCTTTACTTGAAGCTGTTATCAGTTTTTTTTTTTTAATGGTGTTATTTTGATTTTAGAAATAAATACTTCAAATAAAAGTTTTAGAGAATTAAAATCTGCGTCTAATCCATCAAATATTATTAAATTAGCTCTTTGTATGAGCGTGATATATAAATTTAAAAATTATGTACTTTTTCATTTTTGTAATTAAGTTTTCTACGGATTAGGACAAAAAATAACAAAAAAAGAAAGAATATCAATGTCAAATTATATCAAATACGCGCACTTTTTGATTGGGTCTGTTATAATACATATTGTAATTATTAACAAAATATGTATAGTTTAACAGGCGTACAAGGAAGTCATGTGGTGTCCACATCAGATTTTTTTTAGTTGTATTTCTATAATAATTTTGGGTTATAAAATAATTCAAATTTGTATTTGCATAGCAACTCTGAACTCTGATGTCAACATTGATAGAAATAATTATAAAATTAATATTAACTCTAAACAATTGCTAACAAAATTGTTTTCAACACTACAAAAAATGCAGATAAATTTAAAGACTCGTCTTCACCCGCGTCTATGGAATGCCACCGCTACAGTGAATCCGCCATTTTTTTGCCTTCTTAAACAAAAAATCTGTTGTGGCCAGCACAAAACCTTCCGTCAATTCGATGTATTTTGTACATATCCTATACCAAAAGTTCCTTGAAAAATATTCTATATATCCTGTATAATTGTAACAAGAACACACTATTTTTACATATCCATACTGAAAGTTCCTCTGAAAAGATTCTAAAATCTAATAAAATTTTAATACGAATACGAACGTACATTATGTATTGCACTTAACACTTCCTCCTGCTTCAACTTTGCCCTATTTTATTAGAAGTCACTGTTTTTTACACTTCTCTTCTACTCATTCCTGTCCAAAGCACCTTCGTGACACAGTTCTTCCTCTCTCAAATCTTCTGCTATACAGTCCTTCCATCTTCTCTTTTGTCTTCTCGTACTTCTGGCATTATAAGTTCCTATCTTGAGGCGAGGCCGCAAATGCAAGTCACTGGCGAGGGACTCTCTGTCACTTATATCACTTTCAGATCACACTTTCCACTTTGGTTCTGCACTTGCCACTGACATCTGTCAGTTTTTTGAATATGTCTATTGTTTTCATAATTTTTGCAGTGCTGACTGATTTTCGAAAGTTAATCTCTCTTAATCTCTCTATAACTCTATATCTATGGAATATGAAGGAAAATATATAATCGAACCGTATAGAGAATAAGATATTCTTTCTATTGATAATCACATAAAATGTCGAAAATGATATTTAACTGTGATTTTTCAAGAAAAACTGTTAAGAACTTCAAATAAAGGTACTTCCGGTTCACCAAATATAACCAAAATCTAATCAGCTCTTCATATGGTTGTAAAGAAGAGGAATATGAAAGAATCATAATTTTTAGAATTGTAGTTTTGGAGTTATCGTCGGAGAAAAATTTGTCACACACACACACACAGACACACACACAGACACACACACAGACACACACACGGACACACATACACACATACAGACATCATCTTAAAAATAGTACATTCTTATTGTAGGGGCCCTAAAACGTGCTTATACATTAAAAACTCACCACCGAATTTTTTGACCAAAAACAATACCTTCCTTTTGACGGAAGGTAATAACTATTTTGTTGCTTAGATCGTATGGATTTACTTCGAAGAAAAAGAAATAATCCTGAACATTCAACTGAGTAATAT
Organism: Ophonus ardosiacus; assembly: GCA_943142095.1. Classification (NCBI taxonomy): domain Eukaryota; kingdom Metazoa; phylum Arthropoda; class Insecta; order Coleoptera; family Carabidae; genus Ophonus; species Ophonus ardosiacus. The sequence continues at coordinate 23,916,177 of OW964824.1, forward strand.
AAAATTTTCTAAGGTCACTTTTTTGGTGTTGGTAATAATGGGAATGACAATTTTACTCCTACTAATTTATTTTGGTTTCGATTTATGATTTATTTCTTAGGTTATTATTCCATACATAGGCTGTGTCCGATGTTTCCCTTTTATTACCCTAATATATAAATCCTAACTTTATATGCCCTAAATCTACCGATTATTTAGGATTTTAAGAATTAGATTTTAGGGTTTTGTATTATTAAACAAATCATGTTCGTTGCCATTATTTGTAAAAAAACGTCAAATTTACTGTCAAATAATAGCTTTTTAGCTTCTATTTTATAAAATATAATATGAACATTTACTCTCAAGCAGGAAATTAAATCGAGTTGTATAATTCATTTTTGCTGTTCAAAAGTGTTGCCATACAAACCAATGGATATCACTAGTGTGCCATTTGGAGTTGTATTTATGTGAAGGAGACCTAAATCCTAAATACTAAATGCCAAAATGTGACATCGGACACAGCTATATTGCCTACTGATGTCTATCTCTGAAAAGAGCTACTCCCTGAAAACATAGATATATAGGTCTTGCCGAAATACTGATTAATTGTACTTTGTACAATTTTATTATGGTTTAGTTCCATTTTACAGGATTAAAAATCATTCCGTAACTGTGTCTCTAGCCCATCCCTTTGTTAATATATCACTTTGGCGTTGTGTTCTTCCCATTAACCTACATTGGTGTGGATTGGTGATCGCGTGATTAGTGAAATTTACGAGTTGATTCTCCGGTGTCGACAAGACATTTAATTAGAGCCTCGGCACGGTGTGGTCTGCCGTGAGTCAACAGCGGCCCCGTAATTAAGGTGACAACCTGACCCGAGTTCATAGGGGGAGTTATCACCCTCAGGAACCAGCCAGACGATTCAGTTTGATTTTGCTCCGAGCTCTGCGTTTCCCATAGGCGGAGGATACATTTAGTGGTAACAGAGTGACTAATTGAAAAGAAATGTAGGTAATTTAGGAAATTACGAGAGATATATAATCTATCTATCTAGGAAACAAAAGACAAGCGATTCCAGGGCTCGTTCCAATAGAGAAGGGAAAAATAAGCAAAGTAAAAGATGTACTATACCCAACCTAAAAATATTAACTATCATAATTTATGTGCAACTCATATCAAAAACGTGACTAACTACTTTGTACCACCCCTTCTTTTTGCCGCGGCAGTGAATCTGCTACTTTTGTTCCTTGTAAACAAATAACTGTTCACCAAAATAGATTGTTTGTTGTACTATTTAAATATCTAAATATTTATGGTTTAATATGAAATTATAACAATGATCATTTTTTGAAAAAAGAAAAAACTGTGAACCGTTTAATTAATTCTGGTTTATCCCATGTATGAATACAAATATACTAGGTACGGACTTGAACTAAAATGACTACAAATAGAATCATAACGACCTTTATCCAAATACAATACTATCTATTTTAGTCTCATTTGAGATCTCGTAGACATTGAGGGTAAAATATCATATTTACATAACATTTGAATTCAGATTACCAAAGTGCAGTCGGCCACTTTATAATTGATTATTATTGTTTATTTATTTTATTAATTATTTTGTCGACATATTTTTACTGTTAATATTTACATGTTTGATAGACAAAAGTATAAATATTTAACTTTGTAGAAGTCAAGTGTCCATATCGTCGCGCGTCTGATAATAAAATAGTAATAATTTGTTTATTTACTTTTTATACCTGTATTGAATTGATAAAGTTAATTAGTGCTCAATATTTATAATAATCTAAAATACGTTTCTGATCAAAAATTAATTACCTTTTTCACATCCAAACTAAAAAACTGATTAAAGGTGACTAAAATTTTCATTATTTAAATTTCAAAAGATCTAATTTAGTTACCTACTATTTTCAGGTATTCAACAAATACAAAAAACCGGTAGATGTAACTTTCTGGTTAACATTATTTTTTGTTTAAATAAAACACTGAAGCCTTTTTAATAAAATTAGTTCCATCTTTGCCGCAGTATATGTGAACCAAATCTGGAATTTTATAATACTTGCACCATGTTTAAAATTCTGGACCAATTTTTTTCGGTAATTGACAATAAAAGTATAATTTTATTAACACGTACTAGGCAAGAAAGTTTCTTAGCTAATATTTACATGTTTGATAGACGAAAGTATAAATATTTAACTTCGTAGAAGTCAAGTGTCCATATCGTACCGCGTCTGATAATAAAACATCTGTTTATTAGACGTTTAAATAGTAATAATTTATGTATTTACTTTTTATACGTGTATTGAATTGAAAAAGTTAATTAGCTCTCAATATTTATAATAATCGAAAATTACAAATGTGATCAAAAAATAATTACCTTCTTCATATCCAAAATAAAAAACTGATTAAGCGCCGATTTTTCAATATCTGGTTAAAATTTTAACTAAGAGTTAAATAAACAAAACTGAAACGAAATGAACTGTTAAATGACAGATTTATCATTGCTGTCATCGAAACGATGAAATATTGTTTACTTAACTAGAAGTTAAAATTTAACAAGAAATTAAAAAACTGGCCCTAAAGGTGTCAAAAATTTTCAAATATTGGAGATTGTATATCTTTATTTTTATGTGAGAATACTTTGAAGTTATAGGTCATGCCAGTAGTACGACAGTTGAATTTTATATAATTTAACCTATTTATCAACAAATCTGTTTCTCTAACAACAAGAATAGAAAATTAATATCTTCGGATTAATTATAATAATGGTGATTCCAGTATTATGAAACAAAAGACGAGCAATTGAAATTTTTTACTACCAAGTTAAACGGTGACATTTTTCTACTCGGTACGTGACAATTTCTCAACGGTCAACTAGGCAATTCACAATGGGTTATAATCAGCTGAATAGTCAAGTGAAAGTGGACGACCCTTAAATGAGTACTGTTATTTGGGCAACTAAAAAAATTTTCTGCCTGTTTTACATTTTTCAACTTTCCATCAATTTTAAGAACTTGGCCAAGCTCAATAAATTGAATATAAAATTGCACCAATTTGTAGCCAACTGTTCACATTTCAATTTTCTTCATATTGAAATATTAAAAGTCATTGACATGTAACAGCCATAATTAAATTGATATATTGAAGTGTTATTAAAATTACTAGAAAGCACTAAAAAATAATACATGCTCTATTTCTAACTTAATTGGCTTAAAATTTATGCAAAAATTAACAAGTGTAATGCAAATGTTTTTTAATCTCAAATTCTAGAACGTGGCCAAGTTATTAAAATTGAAGCAAAAATTGACAAATATAAAACAGGCTTAAAATCAACCTAGCGCATAATTTTGTTATTCTGCACCTCTATTATTTTATCACCCAAATGTCCCAATTCCGTCGCCCGGATGACCATCGCCCATTCGCCGTTAGCGAACCTAGCAAAAGAATTTAAAAGTTTTTACAGATTCTGCAAAATTTGAGTACAAGAAAATAAGAGAAGTGAAACAGCATTATAATCGTAAAGTTATTGACAAATCAAGGCAGTGGACCAAAATTAGTCATGAAAGAGTTAGCGTATATGCAGAAGATATTTTACAGTGAAGCAATTTCGATAGGGCAAGGAAGAAATAAATTGATGATGATCCAAAGTGCAAGCAAGAATGCTGCTAACATCAAAAACGTTAATTTTATCAGAACGAAGGATGAAAGAGACAACAAATGGACCAGAGATATCAAAATTAACTAAATGACGTTTAATTTTTTAATTTTACATTTGACTGTTATTTTTTACCTTCCGCTGCCCTTTGTAAGGGAGGTATAGGGATCGTGCTAAAAATCACATATCAAGATTTTAATAAATGACCACGTTTTAAGGTCATTAGAATCCAATTTTAACATTTTTGCGAATATGTCTGAATGTGTGTATGTGTGTGTGTGAGTGTGTGGGTGTGTGTGTATGTGTGTGTATAGATTTTGTCTCCGCTCTAACTCAAATACTATTACTCAGAAAATTCTGAAACCTTGTATTTCGACCGTATTCTAATACGGAAAGAAACTTGAAGATCATAATAGTTTATCTTCAAAAATACCATTACATGCCATTTTTTCATATTTTATGCCATAAAAATTCAGTATTATTGAATTTTCTACATATACATTCATATTTTTTCTATATATTTTACAGATAAATTTAAAAAATAATCTTTTTTATAAATCCCGAAGCCTAAGATAAACACAATTCCTTTATTACACAGTTCATATTTCAAATGTATGAACTAACAGGTAAATGTCACTAATCACTTCAAATTAATAATGGTGACATTTGAAAAATGGAGTATAATATAGTTTGCAGCATTAATAAATATGTAGGTATGTATTTAAATTAATAAAAATTAAATAGCCGGATGTTTTGTGTTGGCCACATCAGATTTTTATTAAGTAAATAAAATTTTATCTGAACCAACCCTGTGTTAATAGTAATTTCTAAAATTATTATTTTAAGGGCCAAATATTATTTTATATAGAATTAAATGAAATTAATTAACGACCGTCTCTTGATTTCAAAGGTACCACTTCATTATATTTGATTTTTTAAATTTATTGCAGTACATACTTATCACACTTGAAAAATGGATTAAAAATCGAGATAATATTTTCACGAGTATATATTAAAATGAAAATACTTCAAATAATCTCAATATGTTACGTAAGATGCACGTATATTCTGAAAAGAACGTAAAAAAAAATCCCTATCCCACGAAAATTTTCCCTGTCTCCGTTCTAGTCTCGGGTGAAATCGCTTGCCGTGCCACCCCTGGGAGCTGTAAACGTTCCGGGCGTAATTTATAGTGGACGGTGGGGCCGCAATCAAATTGCCCACATAAATCGTGGCCAGCACCTTATTGATGCGACAACCGCAGAAGGAAGACCTCTTAGTTGTTCGGCCCATCTAATCTGTTTGTAGTGGTGTCCCGAAGCTAGGAGAGATTTATCGCCCACGAGTGGTGGTCCACACACCCACTACCACACCGGATAATATACTCATGAATTAAACACGGAGAACAAACAATCGCATTGATAATGAAAAGGTGCATTGGAATATGTTTTGCATTGAAACAAATACATTTGTTATTGAAAAAAAGTGTTAGAACAATGATATTTAAAAATATAAAACTAGTATAAATAACGATTTTAATACAGTTGATGCGTGTAGTGGTGGCACTTTTGTTGGAGGTCAGGGTTCAATTCCTTAAGCCAGTAACTAAAAATTTTAGGTATACGAGTACGATTGTCAGGTAGGTATGTATTAAAATTAATAAAAATTAAAAAGCGGGAGGTATTGTGTTGACCACATCAGATTTTTTTAAAGATCAAGGTCTTCTGTTTCAACAACTATAGTTCATTTCACATAGCGTTGGTTTATTTATTTCACGTAAGAAAATAGCATTGGTTTACAAATGGATATAAATTCTGCTCTTTGATTGGTCAGAATGCTAATGTAATTCACAAAAGCGAAAAAATATTACTTGTCAGCTGTCAATTATCAAATAAAATTGACAGAATTAAGTGATACTTAACCATGTTTTGTTGTTAGTTTTAATACTCAAAGACTCGTATATTTTATAGTTAAAATACTTTATTATTGACAAAATCTGGCTACACGATTTTAAATTATTTATTTAATACATGTAAAAACGGTTGGCTCTCAAGCGCCATTTGCTATTTTCTTACGTGAAATGAAGTATATATAGGAAAATAAATTTTACCTTTTGATTGGTCAAAATGCAAGCATAGTTTACAAAAGTAAAAAAAAAAATTAATTATCAGCTGTCAGTAAATTGACAGAATTAAGTGATATTTAATCGTTTTGAATTTTGTACTTTTTACCTCCCGCTACCCTAGGTAAGGGAGGTGCTAAAAATCGCATATAAAATTTTTAGTGAATAAGCACGTTTTGATGTCCCCAGAATCACTGTTTCTTTCAGACTCTTTTACCCGAGGGGGTTTATAATTGTTTCGAGGGGGTAGGGCGGTGGAAAAAAAGGTGCCGCAGGCGAAATTTATTTTTTCATTCAAGGTCAAATGCCTTATAATGAAAAGTTACATTTTTTCAAGGGATATGAAACTACATGTTTTTCCCCTTTTATGTACAAAAATATATTGCCAGATCACAGAACATTTTAGAAAATAGAATATAGTTAATGGATTGTTGATTTTCCTGGCCAAACAGGTTATTTGTGTTTGACATCTGCATCAAGAAACACAAATAGTTCAATAGTTCTTTTCAATAGTATTTTTATAGTATTATTCAAAATTTACACCAATGTATACAAACTATGATGACAGTTCCAAATTATTTTCTGAACAGAGTTACGACATACGTTGCCTTATGAATAAATTTCACAGCTAATGTGACAAAAAGAAACTACTTACACTTTTTATTACGCAATGATATTCTTACGAGAAGAATAAGGTATTATATCTGATATACCCCCATTAAAACTAAGTAAGCGACAATATTGAATTTGATATTGGAAGGAGCTAAAATATTAACTCATACAGTTCAAAGATGACCTTGATCAGACTTCTTTTAAATTTAAACTGCACCTATTTTTTAAAAAAAATTATTTTAAATTAATTCAAAATAGTTCATTTCAACATTAATACATTTCACCACTGTTTCCTTCCACGTCTTAAAAAGCAACCAATCTTCTTTTAGAATATTTGCTAAATAGTCATGAATTATATCATTAATGTCTACTTCAGACGAAAACCTTTGCTTTTTCAATTGTTAATGATGTCTAATTTTGAAAAGTCTACAACAATTTTATAATCTGTGGCTGATTTTTTTTTAAGTTTATTGTATGATTTTAGATTCGTTTTAAGAAAATGTTATGTTTTCTTTTGCTACAAACACTTCTATATACATGCACATTTAGGTGCAACTTTTTAATATCAGGTTTTTTTCTGATTTTTCTGTTATCGTGTTTCATTTGTTATTTGTCGGTGATGTTTTGATTTGCTGATGTCTATCATATATTTTGTAAGTGTTATTATTGTTTTTCGGAGTGTTGTTTGCTACTTTTGTAGCAGATCGAAAGTCTTTCATGTTGCTAATATTGCTAAGTGTATATCTTAATTTATTTTTTAGATTTCAATTTTGGCGGCTTCCACTGGATTTTTGTTTTTTGTTGAACACCGATGGATGATGTTAGTTGTTTCGAATCTTTTGAGCGAGGTGTTGATTTTACTTGTTCCGACAATTTTTAGTGCGTGTAGCTGCTATACTACAGTCGTTGCTAGCTGTGTTTGTTTTTATCCTAGAAATTACTTACTTCAGGCACTAAATTTGAGATAGTTTGTGGGAGTTCATCAATTTAAAGTTATTAAAATATTAATGCATCACCCGGAAATCTTCTACTACTGCTTATTCCATTAAGAAACAATGAACCTCAAACAGAACATATTCACATGCATCGCAGATAAATTAATTTTTTTTCGTAAATTTGGTAAGTAAAACATGTACTTTTTTTATTTATTACTATGCATGAATAGTGATACGATAGACCACACAAACTAACACATTTTATTTGACCTTCTGAGTTTACATTTCTGCAAAATTGTACTTTGTATTGAAATTAGATGACCTGCCATTGTTTACTTCTTACAAATGGAAGCAATAAAATACCTTTTTAAAAATATTTTAATAAAAGAAATTTTAAAATTATATACTTCCATTTTGACAAAGGGAATCAATTGGTGACAAAAATTAAAGATCTAAGAGTTAAACAAAAGTTGTAGAGAATATTGTTTGTACAAAATTTATAATTACTACTTAATTTTGCTCTAATACACATTAATGAGGATATATGAAAAGAAAAAAATCTGATGTGGCCAACACAAAACCTCCCGCTATTTAATTTTTACATACATACATCGGTACATAAAATCACGCGTTTCCCACTTAGGGCCGGTTTTTCAATCTCTGGTTAAAATTTTAACTCCTAGTTAAGTAAACAATATTGCATCGGTTTGTTGACAGCAATGATAAATATTACATTTGACAGTTCACTTCGTTTCAAGTTTGTTTATTTAACTTTTAGTTAAAATTTTAACCAGATATTGAAAAACTATCCCTTAGTGGGTTAGCAAAAACCCGGAAACAAAAGTAAACAATAAGAAAAGGGATAAGAGTAAGAGCTCAGCTGACTCACTTCACTCTTTAACAACATTCTTCTTTCGCTTTGTCCACAATCATCATAGCATTCATACATAAGAACATATTAAAGTGGCCGATTTTCGGTAGCGAATAACCGCATCCGGACCAAATAATAATATTTACGCAATAATCATCCTTCGCCCCACATTCCTATCCATTTTTATTAATTTAAATACATACTTACGTATTTACTAACGCTGCAAACTGTTCCATTGCATAAAACTATTGATTTATTTATTTACTATTTTCTTTTTAAAATGTCACTATTATTAATTTGAAGTGATTAGTTTTTGATAGTGACATTTACTGTCAGTTACATTCATTTGAAATATGAACTGTGTAGCAAAGAAATTGTGTTTATCTTAGGCATCGGGACTAATAAAAAAAATATTTTTAAATTTGTCTGCAAAATATATAGAAAAAGAATTAATTTATTCCTGCAGAAAATTTAATAATCTTTAATTTTCATAAGACATAAAATGCGAAAAAATGGCATTTAATGATATTTATTGAAGAAAAACCATTATGAGCTGCTGGTAAAGTGCCATTTCCGGTTATCCGATTTACGCCAAAATCTAATGGCTTCTTTTCATATTAGAATATCATAGAAATACAAGGTTTCAGAATTTTCTGAATGATAGTATTTGAGTTAGAGCGAAGACAAAATCCCTACACATACACACACACACATACATACACACACACACACACATACACACATACAGACATTATCGTGAAAATGTTAAAATTGGATTCTAGAGACCTTAAAACGTGTTCATTTACTAAAATCTCAATATGTGATTTTTAGCAAGATCCCTATACCTCCTTTACCAAGGGTAGCGAGAGGTAAAAAAAATAAATTGCTTTATTTTTATACATATCCCACTGGTGGACAACTGTAGTGACAGCACGCACTGAGACATTTGTTTTCGCTTTTCGCCTGCAAGCGAACGTTCGAGGCGCAAGTTTTAAACTAACCTCATTATTTTATCACAATTCAATTCAAACGCAATTTTTATATTTATTATATACAACTGCCTTAATATTTTCTATTTTAATAGTGTAAAACCCGAAAATTCTCGAAACAAAAAGCGAATATAGAATTCTAAAGGTCATGATACCATGATTCGTAAAAGTGAAATCGCATTCGCCTGTATTTTACGATATAGTTCTCAAGTGCGTGCTGTCACTACTGGACTAGCCATGTAACCAGCGTAACAGTACTTTGTAAGCAGCATAATGCATAATTTTTACCTTCCGTCACCTTTAGGTAAGGAAGGTATTGTCTTTGGTCAAAAAATTCGGTGGTGAGTTTTTAATGACTAAGCACGTTTTAGGGTCCCTACAATACAAATTTACTATTTTTAAGATGATGTCTGTATGTATGTATGTATGTATGTATGTATGTATGTGTGTGTGTGTGTGTGTGCGTGTGTCCGTGTGTGTGTGTGTGTGTATGTGTGTCCGTGTGTGACAAATTTTTCTCCGACGATATCTCCAATACTACAATTCTAAAAATTATAATTCTTTCGTATTCCTCTTCTGTACATCCATATGAAGAGTTGATTAGATTTTGGTTATAATCGATCCACCGGAAGTACCCTTTTTTGAAGTTTTTAACAGTTTTTCTTAAAAAAACGCAGTTAAATATTACTTTTTGACATTTTGTTATTATGTATATTAAAGAAAATACTCTTCTCTATACGGTTTAATTATACATTTTCCTTCATATTAAATAGATGTAAATTTAAAGCATTATAAAGAAATTAATTTTCAAAAATTAGTCTGCTTTGCAATTTATTATGGAAACAGCTGAGATAATTATTCAAAAAAAAATAATTGACAGATGTCAGTTGCAAGTGCAAAACCAAATATGAAAAGTATAGGATCTAAAATTGGTATGTCATATTGTTACTCGCAAGTGACATGCAGAGAAAGGCCAAAGAGAAGATGGAAGGACATTACTTAGTGTAGTTTATGTTATAATTTTATTGGATTTAAAGAACCTTTTCAAATGAACTTTTAGTATGGAATTTGTAAAAAAACAGTATGTGTTCGTGTTCGATTTTACATGATATTATATAGAATCTGTTCCAAGGACCTTTTGGTATGGGTTATGTACAAAATACATCGAATTGACGGAAGGTCTTGTGCTGGCCACAACAGATTTTTTTATATATTATGTATATACCAAAAAATCTAGGAGAAATTTAATATCTATTAGAATGATCAAATTATAATCCCAGCAAAATTTCAATTCTGATATATTATCGTCTCAACATTAAAAACATTATAGAAATGTACTTATGAACTTTGAAAAATAAGAATTTATTCGACTGATAAGATCAAAATGAGACCGTTATCAATTTTTTTTTATTTTTCACAATCTTCTGCGGAAATTTCGATAGTTGACACACATTGCAAATATTAATTATTTAATCGTTGTTTATAATAAATGTCACAGGTAAATCCTTTATGACTTTGTTAGAAATTATTTTTTATAATCCGAATATATTTAGACACAGTAATGAATTAATAAACAATAAAACAAACAAACATTAGTCACAGAGTATTAAATCAAATAATAACTAAAATTATCATGAATTTTCATCAACATATAGTAATTATTTAATCGTTCATAGTAAATGTCAGAGGTAAATCCTTTATGACTTTGTTAGAAATGATGTCATATAGTCCGAATATATTTAGACACAATAATGAATTAATAAACAATAGAACAAAAAAAAAACATTAGTCACAGAGTATTAAACCAAATAATAACTTGTAAACTTATCATGAATTTTCATCTACATACAGAAGCTCATTTTTAAAATTATTATAAAATAACAATACGTACACCTATTACAATGGATTTAAAGGGCAAATAAATAATTTATAAATATGAAAATGTAATGATAAAGGTATAAAACTTTACTGGCGAGAAGCTTGAAATATGAACTGAAGATCAAAGATAACCTTAGAAAAGTGCAGGTAACAATAACGAATTTTATTTATTTTTAATAAATTCTGTGATTAAATTGCATTAACTTATCAAGGATAATCTTATCTATAAATCTACAGTTCACACTAAGCTAGTATAAAAGCAATTGTTGATTTACAGAAGTCACTTGATTGAAAGAAACTTCTTTTAATGTTTCTAGTAAAAAAGCATTAAAATGAGAACTGTCAGCCTCTTTGTTGTAGCTATTTTGGCTGTAGGTGTTTTGGGAGAAAATTTTAATATTTCTCATAATTTAGTTGAAAATCGTGTAGATGAAGAAGATGCCTACCTTACTGTCGTAAGTAAATAAAAATTTATACCTTTTTTTCCTTGACATTTACATATTTTCAGCTTTTTTTAATTTTCAAATATTCAAATTATGTTATCTTACACAAATTAAATAGTTGTTCACCTTTTTCTATAAAAACGGCAGTGATAAAGTATCATTGAACTTTATCATTCATTGAGATAATGACCTGCTGTGATTTTTGCATTTCCTAGAATATGAGTGCTTTTATTAAATTAACTGTTTATCCTACAATTAATAAGTACCTACCGATAAATATTTATATATCATATTGATTAAAATCTTTTCTATTGAGATAAAAAAAATATTAAATATTTTTTTTTTTTTTCATAGCCGGAGTTGATCGAAAAATATGGCTACCCAGTCGAAGTCCATAAAGTACATTCCCAAGATGGTTACATATTGGAAATGCACCGCATACCATATGGTATAAAAGCCAATGCTGGTCCAGCACCCAATAAACCTGTAGTATTTGTTCAACATGGCTTGCTTTCTAGTTCTGCAGATTGGATCATCGCTGGACCCGAGAAAGGACTAGGTAAGAACAAAAACGAAAAATGAAATTATCTTTCTCAGGATATAAGAAAAATGGTCAAAACAGACGATTTAAAAATATAACTAAGTAAAAATTGAGCATTTTTGGTTTTTAAATTTGATTCATATTAAAAATTGTTAGTTTGGTCAATAATTTATTAATTCCGAATATTAGAACTATAATTTTAGTAATATGAGTTTCTGTGAAATATTCATGCTTATAAGGGTAATTAAAATTTTTGTACAGTAAGTATTTACTGAGAATTGGGCAAAATGGCGGCATATTTAGGTTTTTGGCCATTTTCTCGAAAACAGTTGCCCATATTAAAATTTTATAAGAATACGAAATTAAAGCTCAGTTTTTACCTTCCGTCACCTTTAGGTAAGGAAGGTATTGTCTTTGGTCAAAAAATTCGGTGGTGAGTTTTTAATGAATAAGCACGTTTTAGGGTCCCTACAATACGAATTTACTATTTTTAAGATGATGTCTGTATGTATGTGTGTGTGTGTGTGTGTGTGTGTGTGTGTCCGTGTGTGTGTATGTGTGTCCGTGTGTGACAAATTTTTCTCCGACGATAACTCCAATACTATAATTCTAAAAATTATAATTCTTTCGTATTCCTCTTCCGTACATTCATATGAAGAGTTGATTAGATTTTGGTTATAATTGATCCACCGGAAGTACCCTTATTTGAAGTTTTTAACAGTTTTTCTTAAAAAAACGCAGTTAAATGTTATTTTTTGACATTTTGTTATTATATTTATTAAAGAAAATACTCTTCTCTATATGGTTTGATTATTCATTTTCCTTCATATTCAATAGATGTAGAGTTAAAGCATTATAAAGAAATTAATTTTTGAAAAATTAGTCAGCTTTGCCATTTATCATGGAAACAGCTGACATAATTATTCAAAAAAATTAATTGACAGATGTCAGTTGCAAGTGCAAAACCAAATATGGAAAAAAGTATAGGATCTAAAATTGGTATGTCATAGTGTTGCTCGTAAGTGACACGCAGGGAAAGGCCAAAGAGAAGATGGAAGGACATTACTTAGTGTAGTTTATGTTATAATTTTATTGGATTTATAGAACCTTTTCAAATGAACTTTTGGTATGGAATTTGTAAAAAATATTATGTGTTCGTGTTCGATTTTACATGATATTATATAGAATCTGTTCCAAGGACCTTTTGGTATGGGATTTGTACAAAATACATGGAATTGACGGAAGGTCTTGTGCTGGCCACAACAGATTTTTTTTTATACAAAAAGAATTCTTACGTTTTTACCTGTAGGATAAACTGTCAAATAGTTACATTAAACAATATAACATATAAGCATTTTTTTTACTTAAAAAGAACTGGGTAATCGATGAGTTTTAAATAATTTTTGGCAGCGCTTTTCTGCAAATTTTTATTTTTTCATCCACTACTCTGATCCTGTTAAAGATAAGACAACACAGAATGAAATTTGAATTCAGCATGAAATTCTCTTTCACATCTTGTATTACACAATTTTTACCGAAGAGCGGTTCGCGATTTACTAACAACTTAAAATTACATGAAATTCCTGTAAAATTTTAAACATGCAAATCGGCGCAGTTCTCGTTTCATCCAAAATCGCGAATAGCTCATCGAGAAAAATCGTTTAATACAGCGTAAAGTCGGGTGGGATGGCGCAGATGAATTATTTCGAAACAATACGTACAAATGGCATGTAAGAGATATGTAGAGATTGAATTTTGTGTTAGTATAGTGTACTGCTACAATGTTTCCCGTGTACTTGGAAATAAGATATGTTATTTCATTTTAATTATTTTCCTATACCTTCAGTTTTTTCATGTATTTATTGAATGTTTCGACTGAATTTATGACAGATGATTTTCAAAGATTTTATTGTAACATGATAACATGAAGGTAGTAAAATATGTAAATTAGAATACTAGCCTACAAATCCTTTATTTTATTGAAAATTCATGTGCGCCATCTCTCCCTGAACCATCAGGAGAGTTGGCATATGGGAGAGATGGCATACTAATTATTATTTTGCAATAATAATACATATTACTCTCTTTCTATATTTTACCGTGTGGGCAAAAGTGACTTCATTTCGGCCAGATGCTGTAAAAAAGCAAATTTCAGTGTAAATGAATCATCCAAATATAAAATCGTACTTATATTACATTATGAAGATGACAGCGTTATAAAAATAGTGCTAAATGAAGGTTGGACCCAATATCTTTGTTTGGAAAGCAAAATGAATTAAAATTAGCAAAAAAAAAAAATTCTTGAGGAGCCAACTCCCCTACACATGTCGCGTAAAATGTATTATTTTTTTTTTAGCTATATTGAATAATTTAAGTTTTGGTAACAATATGATAATATATGCAAAGTTTACTGTATGATTTCTTTTAACAGTTTTGTATTATATAAATAAACTTTTATAGGGCGTACAAAAAAGGTACACCATCTCCACCTATTTTACCCTATAATATGAAATAGAATTTCATGCAGAATAAAAAAATTTAAACCGCCTTATCATATCTTTAACAGGATCAAAATGATAATTTGTATGAAATCGTTGACAAAAATTATTTAAAACTCGTCAATAATTTGCTTCTTTCGAGGCCATGGTGAATAGAACCTTTTATAAATTGTACAATCTATGTTCATAATTTGGTATTTTGGATAAATATTTTTTCATTCTAGGTAAAAAATGTAAGAATTCATTTTGTATTTGTATAAAAAATATTTTGCTTTAATTATTTTCAAATTTGATACAGGCAAATGCTTTCGAGAAAATGGGCAAAAAAATATGCCGCCATTTTCCCAATTGGCGAGAAGTTCCCATACTCCGATTTCCTGAAACTTTTGATGTGTTATATAGCGCACTTTTCTGTTCAGAATTCCATAAAAAAAATTTGTTGCCAAACTTCTAGGTAAAATCGTAATTTTCCTGGGCTACTATTTAAATTTAAATGTGTCATTTACGAAACCTCATGACGATACTTAGTTGTAAACAATGCCGATGCACATTCAATGCTAACTTTACTAAAGATAATATTTCGTGTTAGGTTACCTTCTGGCGGATTTAGGCTACGATGTATGGATGGGGAACGCCAGAGGCAACACATACTCCAAGAAACACGTCAACATGGACCCCAAGCAAGGCAAATTCTGGGACTACACTTGGCATGAAATTGGCATCTACGACTTGCCTGCTATGATAGACTACGCAATAAAGGAAACCGGACAGCCCAAAGTATTCTACATTGGCCACTCTCAGGGAACGACTTCTTTTTATGTGATGTGTTCCATGAAACCAGAATACAACAGCAAGATTAGAGCTCAGTTCAGTTTGGCGCCTATTGCTTATATGTATCACATGACGAGTCCATTGTTGAAATTAATAGCCAGATTCGAAGGCCCTCTTGAAGTAAGTCTTCCTAAATAAATTTTGTCACTACTAGCCTAGAAACGTATAATTATTGATATTGACTCAATATTGTTCCGAGAAATTGTTTTTCTATATTTATTGATCAATTGGGTATATGATCTAGACAAAATTTAGAGAAATTATCAGCGGCGGCAGAAATTTATAAAATTAAGAGGATTCATGATTTTTTATTTTATCAGGAAGGTGTTTCAAATCTTTTGTATTTTACCTAGCCCAATTTGAATCCGTGACTGTTTGTATAGAGTTATAAAATAATATGTACGGAAAACAATAGCAAGTTCGATACATCACGTCCACATATCCAATTATTTCGATTATAGATGTCCCTTGAAAAATGTTGAGTAAATATTTTGTTCTGGGCCCACCTAATTCTTTAATTTTTAATTTATCTTCTAAACACACTCATTAACACTATTCACTGCAATATCAACTTATTTATTATATGTCGAACCGCGAAACAATGTTCTACGCCCCCAGCATTGAGCTGAAGCCGCAAAATAAATGCGGCCACAAAGCACCTAAAAAGACAAGGTCCCTTTTTTAAGTTTTTTGTTAATAACTCGAAAACTACTGCCTCTGGCGAAAAAATGTTTATGTATTAGACTGATCTACATAAAATTATCTACAGAAAAGATCCTATACACATTTTTTCTAGGATCAATACTTAAGGAGATATATAGGGGGGAAA
This sequence comes from Ophonus ardosiacus, assembly GCA_943142095.1. Lineage (NCBI taxonomy): Eukaryota > Metazoa > Arthropoda > Insecta > Coleoptera > Carabidae > Ophonus > Ophonus ardosiacus. Next base: position 23,932,387 of record OW964824.1, read on the forward strand.
ATAATTTTTTTTTAAAAAAATATTTTTATTGTTAAAAAACAAGTTTTAATGATAAATGAACTATGCAGAGCCCACGTATTAATAACTTTACTACATGTAATATATAATGAATGAATTGTGTGCGGGGGGAGGCGGGAGGGGTTGGGTACCGTAATAATGTACGTCGTTTGAGATGACTATAGACAGAAGGGGAGAACGGTTGGAATGAGTTCAGGGCTCCCCGTCACTGGCTGTTGGTCCCGTTATCCTCCGGGGCCTTCGTATTGGCGTTCGTCCCTATCAGGGACAATTTGGGACCCGCTACTCAATGTTAAAACTAATGTATCGTCTAAACGTCCTTGTCAGTTAATTACGACCTCACCCACTACGTTGGTGCTAGTATCAATTTTTTATTATTAATTTTACAGTATAATGGTGTTAGGTGCCTCAGCGAGCCAGTTCCTCGTAGAAGGTGTTTCGACACCTAGCGAATCGAGTCAAGATGACTGGTGAAGTACAACCGAGCCACAACAAAAATCGTCATTTATAGTCCAGGCAAATAAATGCTTTGCATACTTCTCTTATTTCATGGAAAAATGGTTAAAATGTAATATATAGTAATGAAGGATGTATATTGAACATTAATTTTCTTCAAATTTTCAAAAATTTCGAATACCGACGTTCCCCCGTCTATATCTCCTTACTTATTGATCCTATCAAAAATGTGTATAGGACCTTTTCTGTAGAAAATTTTATGTAGATTAATCTAATACATAAACATTTTTTCGCTAGAGGCAGTAGTTTTCGAGTTATTAACAAAAAACTGAAAAAAGGGACCTTTCGAGAGCCCCCCACCCTCCCTTAGCTTCACTCCCACCCATCAGTACTTTTAGTATTTTGTTAAGGACACCTTCCCCTATGACTGTGCCAAAATTGGCTTCTACATGAATTTTTTCCGCTATTTTTCCTTCGTTGCCTGGACTATTATTTATAGTTTCCTGGTTGAAGGTGTGCGGCAAATGTTGCCTCGTTAACGAGCCGCCTTTGGAAAATATTAATATGTTCAGAAAATAATTTGGAACTGTCAACATAGTTCGTATACATTGGCGTGTGTTTTAGCATTTTTGTGTCTCGTATTTATTTATGCTATTAAGTACTCAATTAATGTATTATTTTTGTTGAAGATTTTGCTGAAATTGATTGGAGTGCACGAATTTTTACCCAGTTCTGACTTTTTGGCCCAAGCTGGTGGTGTTTTATGCAGCGAAAGTTCCATTACTCAACTTATTTGTACGAATTCGTTGTTCGTACTTTGTGGATTCAGTGTGAAGCAAATGAATACAGAATTGCTGCCAGTTATTATGGGACATACTCCAGCAGGATCTTCGACTGGACAATTCTTACATTATGCCCAAAATATAAAGCATAGTAAGTAAAATTAATGGATCCTACAAACCCATTTAGAAACTTGAAGCAATCGAATTCGATTCAATGAAAGTCATCGTACTAGAACTAGACAAAGGTATGTCCTAGGTTCAAATCCCGGTAACGACCAAAATTTTTCACAAATATATTTCTTTGTTATTTAAAAATTTAATCGTTCACGATTCAAAATGTTATAAAAATTATAATTTGTGGATTCTGTCTGTCGAAACAGCTAATTGGAAATGCAGCCTTCATACCAGTTTGCCCTACACCTCTCTCCTCAATACTTCATAATTCCCACCTTCCTTAATATTCTCTGAATATTCCAAATTTTCATATTCCTCTTTTCTTTCTGTCATATTTTCCATTCAATTGTAATTTTCTGAATGTCTTTCTTTTTTATTTCTCTCAAAATTCTTCTTTCTTCTCCATTCCTTCTCAACATCTTTTCATACTTCTCCAACCATCGGCCTAATCTCTTCTCAAAACTTTCCAAGTACTTTACTCCTTTTTCCTCAAGGTCCTTGTTTTGCATCCATATAGCACAATAAAGCATATTGCAAACCTTCTTGCAATTCTAAAAATAACAAAAGTTAAATAAATAAACTGTATAAAAGATATAACAGCTAAACGAACTACTTCAAATAATTTCTATATTATTAAAGATACAATAAAATATTATCAAACAATATTATAGAAGACCATGGGGGACATCTATTAGATATGAAAATATTTTTTTAAACCAATTTTTTTAATTGGGATGGCATATATTTTTTTAGGCTCATTCAATAGAGTATTTTTCTGAATAGGGCATTTGCAAGATTTTTATATGATTTCTAAGTACTAAATTTTAAAAGATATTGTTCTTTAAAGAGCCTCAAATTTGAAAATATCTCGAAATATCCATTAGATATTTTACAATTAAATATTGAAATTTATGAAATATTTCGAAAAATTCATGTGATCTGAAACAGAATGTAACGTCAGAGTATATACAGTTTAACATGTGACAAACTATCCCCTACTTTTATTTATATAAATAACGTAAACTGTTTTGTTTTTGGCAGTGAATGAAGTGCTATAGTACTCCGACGTCACAGGATGGGGGTTGTTTTTCTTGAATATTCCTGGCGTCAATCTTTTTATTTAATTATTAGCAAAAATAACAATAAATTATTATTTTTAGTTTTATTACTATGAAAATAATAAAATATATACCACTCCATTTAAAAAATATTAATTTGTATTTAACTTGAGAACCACTGGCTTAACAAATATTTTCTTCTCTAATCGGATGTCCCCTTTGTTCTTCTGTAAGATAGCATTTAATTGTATTTTTAATAATATAGAAATTATTTGAGGAAGCTCGTTTAGCTGTTACATCCAGTGTATACAGTTTATAAGGTATTTACTAAATTATAGCTTCGTAATCACCAAGGCTCGTAATATGATCACGGTTTTAATTAAAACGCTCTTTTAAGAAATGTCAAATTTAATTATTTAATAACAATAATAAATAATATCAAAATTATCAAAATATGATTTTAAAGCTGAACATAGCTTGTTTTCAAACAAATATTTTTAAAAAATCGTTCTTTAAACATACGGCTGAAATTAAATATTTAAATTTAAATTTGACATTTCTAAAAACAGTGTTTTAGTTAAAACCGTGACCATACTACGAGCCCAAGTGTGTCGCGCTGTAAGATGAATATTCAATGCGCGGAATAGCCGGGTAAACTTGTTTAAGACTAGCATTAAAGACAGGTGAAGAATTCGCTGACTTCAGTCGGAATTAGGAAGGACCTGGATTCAAGTTTCGGGGAAGAGTATGATTTTTTTAGAAAAATCTTTCTTCGTTAATCTTTCTTTTCTTAACTAAAATCCTCTTCTTTCTTTAGGGAACAAATTCCGTCAATGGGATTACGGATTGGTGAAGAATAAGATCAAATACAATAGCATCACTCCTCCGTCTTACAAAATTGGCAAGATCACCGCACCAGTGGCCTTATTTTACAGCCACAATGATTGGCTCGCAGCTGAAGTCGACGTAATGAGACTATATAATGAACTGCCCAACCCTATTGGACGTTTCTTGGTCAGTGACGAGTCCTTTAACCATTTGGATTTCATGTGGGGTAATGAAGTTGATACGTTAGTTTATAATAAGGTATTCAGTTTGATGAAAAACTATTAAATAAATATACGTATTTTGATGATTATATATTCACCACGTGAAAAATAAAGAAAAGCATGATATTATGTATGTGTTGATATATGTATTAAAGTTGTAATATAGTTGTAGTTTGTTGTAAATCACAATAAATTATATTGCATTTAAAATAGCATGCATTTATTATGAGCTGTGTTTTTATTCTTTTATAATTTTCTTAAATAGGAACTTTATACAGAATTCAAATTTTTTGTTTGTAATCCATTTTATTGTAGACTGAAGAAATAGCACTTGCAAAATATTATCTCTATTAATTTATTTTATGCAGGTGTTGGTGTCCCAAGAAAAAATTTCAATACTTCAATCATATATTCCTTGAAAATTTTTAAGCAAGAATGTTCCTCCTCCTACGACGATCTCCTTTCTTACAGAATTAAAAAGATGTTTGAATTCGTTAGCTATGATTTTATGTGTCATTTTCTTCTTAATGTTTTATAACAGATTAGAAAATGCTGAACAAAAATTAAATTAATAAAATTATAATATAATCAAATTCGCACAGGTTATAGGTTCTAACGAATTTTGGCACATAAAATATCAAACATTTGCTTATTATTATTATTATTATTATTATTATTATTATTAATACGAAATTAAATAAATCTAATAATTAATTTATGAGACTAAAATATTACATATGTACATGTATGCATAATTACTCGTTACTCGTAATTTTTTAAAAAATAAATTTAATTGGGGAGCACCTTTACTTAACCAAATTGATAGAGCATTTGATTTTACGATCTTTGCATAATAAACCGCCGTATAAAAATAAATGGCTGAAACATCACTGCCAGTCATTTTTAGGAAAATCATCCCCTGCTTATAAAAATATATAGCGATGTAAAAGTCAGTTAGGCTTCGATATTGGTGAAAAACGACGACTGTTATTCGTACGTTATCGTGGTTTGGCTTTCCGTAAATAATAATAAATTCCACCGTGACCACGACCGGGCAGTCTTGCAGATATTCATGTTTCTAGGAATGCAATACGTTACGCTCGGTGAAATAAAAACATAAATATCCCAACCAGCGATAAATCCCATCGCTCGCTGCTTTTTTCATGCGCGGTTTATGATTAAAACATAACAATAAATTAAGTTCGTGGCTCGGTGAATATTTCCCGATAGTTTGCGAACTGGGGTCGGGTCGGCGGAGCCAGTGTCGTACGGAAATTATTTTCATAAATACTTCAATGTCTCCATTGTGTGCCAGGCAGTCATGCATACAAGGGATGTAGAAGTCATTTAGTTGTTTTGTAAATGATATGTTTGGGGAGACTGGTGATTTACAACAAGGGTGTTCATAAAAGTTATTGCTTTGTGACAGCCATAACATTATACGACGATAAACAGTTTACAACACTGCACATATGTAAAACACTAAGCTAAAGCTAAGAATATCCATATAACTCAGGAGTTTACGAACGACCATACTCAAAATATTGATAATAAAATATTGCGCAAATTTTCACGTATTCACTATTTTCATGATCAATTCACTACTGGTTGGTAAATGTTCCCTTGAAACAAATTCACACGGTTCGATATTTTAATACTTAAATGAAATATGAATAACAAAAATAATAAATTTTTCACAATATGATCGATAATGAAATTTTATCGTCGTGTATAACATTCTATTTATTTTTCTGTAACCAGATTTTTAAAAAAATCTGTTGTGGCTAGCACAATACCTCTCGCCATTTCCATTTTACGTTACATAAGTATTGTATTGCACTTTGATACCGAATCGCCATTTTCTAACAAAAAAAAAAAATTGCAGAACTTTACCCAAATATTGTTTTTTTATTGTATTTAACATGTCTTCTGCACACATACAATTCTACTCGTAATTACAGGTATTTATTTTTCATTGTATGAGGAAGTTCCTAAATGTCAGAGATTCTTCAAATTCATTAACAAGATTGGCGGTATTTCTGATGGATATATGCATTTTACCTACAATTTTAAATATTTAATTAATAAAACAATAAGAAAAATTAAATGTACTTCCCAGAAAAAGCTTTCAGATTGTCACTAAACCTGTTGACTTTTGGCACTGACATCTATCATTTACAAACTATGTTATAAACATTTGAATTTGTCAACTGGTTTCCTTAGTGCCTTAGCCTCTGCGATAAGATTATTCTATATATTACAGTACCTTTATCTCTAAATCCGTACAAGATATAATAAAAATTTTAAATGTATCAGATGTAGAATTTTATGTTCTTCAATATTTGTAATAACAGAAATTTTCAAAAAATAATTTTTAGAAGATTTTTTTAAAGAAACTATTACTTCCGGTTGTCCAATTGTTACCAAAATCTAATCAGCTCTTCCCAGGAATGTCAGATCGAGGAAACTGTGGCTCCAACATCCACACACACATACACACACATACGGACATCATCGTAAAAATGTTATAATCGGATTCTAGGGACCTTAAAACATGCTTATCCACTAAAATCTGAATATGCGATTTTTAGCATGATTCCAATACTTCTCTTAGCGAGAGGTAAAATACAATAAGAAAATCAATTATAAATTTAACACGTTCGTGGACAGTTATAATTTTTTTGGACTTTTAAAAACATACCTGATTTTTTTGCAAAATTGATAAAATTTATCATTTATAAAAATAGATATTAGGTCGGTTTGGCATTTTAGGCTTATATTTTGCCAAAAAAGGGTTGACGGTAATAGCCGTCTTGTCCTAGCCAAAATATTTTATTTCATGCTGGGGCAATGTCGCGAAATGCCGTCAGGTCAAAAAAAGTTAAATATGTTTCAAAAATTATTTATTGTCATGTAATAAAGTACAAACACAAGAAATGTTATTATTTGTGGTATTCTTCGAAACATGACTCGATGCAGAGTGCTGGTCTGCTTGGACATGTCTTACACAAATATTTAGTTTCTTTGCGCTTTCCACTTTTCGCGCATTGTCTGCATCTCATATGATGGCTCTTGTTAGGTAATTTTGGGTTGGGTATTTTGCCAGGGAAGTGCATTTGTGCATGAGTAACAGCTTCGGCTAAGTCAGTCATACGCTTGCCTCCTCCACGCAGTGGTCCTTCCTTTACAATTTTTCTACCGTCTTTCAAATTGATAGGTATACCAAGTAATTCTTTCACCAACTGTTCGCGATATTCAAGAAAAGTGAGCTTCTTGGTGTATATTTTTTTTATGTAAAAATAATTCCAAACAGCTATATCTAGTAGATGGAACATAACTTTTTTGTACCATCTTATGCTTTTTCTGGGTGATGAATAGTAACTGATCATTTGGTCGTTCCGATCTACGCCTGACATATTGTCGTTGTATTTTGAGACCTCTTCCGGTTTGATTTTTTCTTGTCCGAATCGGTTTTTTACGGGAATAAGTCTAGGATGGTATTTTGTCGTGATACAAAGGACTTCTCGTCGGTCTTTCCATTTAGATACGTATACTTTTCCACATCTCTTCCATTTGTGTTGACCTTTTCGTAGTTTCAATTTTGTCACTGAGACCGGATTGTTTTTCCTATTTGAACGTAGAGTACCGGTAGTATGAGTTTTACGCTTTAGAAGTCGTTTGGATAGTGCCACGCTGTTATAAAAATTATCCATAAAAAGATGGTGCCCATGATCCAAGTAAGGCTCCATTAGAGATGTTACCAATGACTCAATTTTAGAGACTCCTGCTACTTCTTCAGTTTTTCCTGAATAAATTTGTAGATTTAAAACGTAGCCATCCGTTGTACATAGTGAATAAAATTTTATTCCGTATCTAGCTCGCTTGCCCTTTATGTATTGTCTGAAACTCAGACGACCACGGAAAAGCAATAGTGATTCATCAAGTGATAAATTTTCATTCGGAAAATAGGACAGTCTAAAATTGAGAAGCAACTTTTGCAACAAAGGACGAATTTTGGCCAGCTTATCCTTAGAATCTGTTGGTTGGCCATAGGCACAACTGAAACATCTCAGTAACTGTTCAAATCGCCTACCAGACATAGTGCAATGGAATACGGGACAATAGTAAAGTGGATCCATGCTGAACATTTTTCTAATTGAAGGGAATTTCAATTGACCTTGCAGAATGCATAATCCTAGAAATTGTTTTAATTCAGTCATCGTTATTGGTTTTATTGATGATAATCGAGCGTATTTTGTGTGTGGTCGCCCTTTTTTTTGCAATAATTCTGCATAAATATTCATAGATGTAAGTATGGTGTCCATAATTTCACTGCTCCAAAGCTTTTCAAAACATTCTATCACACAGGGTGAATTTTCAAAGACAATCTGAATTCCTGATTTGGTATCATCAAATCTAAAATCTTCAATATCAGCTGTATCGTCTTGCCATTCTTCGTCAGATAATCCTTCATAATTAGTATTACTATCAACATTTGCTGTATTGGAACCATTATTGCTTGTGTAGGACGATACTGAATGAATTGAATTATCACTACTGGACTCATTATCATGAGTATAAGTCGGATCCTTGTCATAATCATCACCACTAAATGGTTCAGATTCAGTTCCAGATATGTCGGTTTCGGGAGTACTAACTTCATCCATAAGTTTGAGAAGTCTTTGATCTTCTTTCTCCATGAGACCTGTACAGAAAAATAAAAAACAAACAATGTAATGAAAACGTTCCATATATAAGAAATTATTAGAAGCACAATAAATAATGATATTGCACTTTACTAATCTTATCTAATAGTAAAAAGATGCTTACCTTTATATACTACACACTTTTCACAAATTGAAATAACTACAAACACGTTAAAACCAAAAGAAAACAATAGAGTACACTCAGCATATAACTCGTGTTAACCTTAATTTTCAGGTTAGGTACACTGGTACATAATATGGTATGCAGGGACATGCATGGAAATTTTGTTTTGTACAGGGACAGTAAACTTATAGTAAATGGAATCCCCATACAATTTTGTCGGCATCTACCGCTTTCCCCGTATAGAGCGACAAAAAGTTGGACGGCATATCACGCGCTGTCCCTGGACATGGAGCGGCATATGCCGTCTTGTCCGCGAACGTGTTAAGGATTATTTAAACACAATTCAATTTAGTTAAAAATTAAAATATTTTATCTATTTATCTGCCCTTAGTACTATCATACTTTTAACAAAAAAATATGAACAATAGTTATTTATATATTAAGAACGGCCTCGACAACTAAATTCCATATTCGTGATAAAAAGGAACTTCAGTACCTAAGTAAGTACATATTAAATTTTATTTGAAATCGAAAATTTATAAAAAAAGGAAGAAATATTTATATTTATATTTATAGGTTATGTTCGGTAAGCAATACAAATTGTAGAAATTTGAAAAACTGGAGCTTAATAAACCGTTTGGGATTAAATAAAAATGGTTATAAAATATTTTAAATATATTCGGTAATTTTAACTTTAAAAATAGAAATTTATGTAAGCCCAGTAAAGACACTGTCAGGCCATATTGGGTACAATATTTCTTTTGGGAGCCTGAAAAAAGAAAAAGAAAAATTTATAGGTTATGTATTATTTTATTTTTTATTGCGAGAAAATAAAAAATAAATAAATAAAAAGTGATCGCTATGGAAACATTCAGCTTTACCGGACCCGGGATTAGTAAAGTTACTTTTTGATCCCTTAGAGGCAATTTTCCGAGCTTGCTCAGTAACGCAGAATTTCCCGGTCTAAAAAGTGATCAGAAACTGCTCATTTTCTGGTCGATCGCAAAAAATGTTATAGGCTCAAAAGTTTAAATTTTTGTAAAGATAATACACCCTGCAGATGTTTTAGGATATTTTGTGAAAAATATATCTAAACGAGTTGGTTGAAAGGTAATAATATCGATGTTTTTCTTTTTTACAAATAAAGGTGCGACGTTCGTCGTCTGTCTAGCAGGGTCAAGGTCCCGTGTCATTCGGACGCCCACAAAGCATCTACACGTGCTAATTACTGTAACCGGGCAACGGAAAATATGGCTGTCAAGCAGAAAATGACAAGTGACAGCTGTCAGCCGTTTTACAAGCTAGCTGTTCTGTGGCTTCACGCCACAATGCCTTGCTGATATGTTGACTGACCCCAAACCTGACAAGTTCAACTCACAAACGGAAAATTAATGAATACATACACAAAATTTCAATACAAATCGATCATGTTACGTAACACTTTCTCTAAATGGGGATACTGTAGCTACAAAATAATTTTTATGTGTGGATAATTAAAAATGAGATTGGTTCTAAAATTATCCGTAATTTTCATTATCTGTTTCAGGTCTGTAATTTACTAGAATGGGCATATATCTCAAGTTAATACCTCATTTGTAAATAAATGACAAACTCATAACAAACAAAACATTTATTGATGAAAATTGTACATTTCGATAATGATTAAAATATCTAATTTAATTAAAAATTCTTTTCTGTTTTACTATTCTCTGTTTTTTCCTTTTTCAACCAGGTAAATTTCTTTGTGCTTGCACTTCGTCTTCTATAATTGTTTCAGTTATCTAACTTTAACATCATTTCTTTGTTACTTGAAATGAATGCAAAGATTCTAGTTCTAAATGGCTAATTTAAAATTTGTTGTATTGACTGCAAATTATCAAATGTCATCGGTAATTATTAAATACGAGATTTACAATTATTTTAAACCTATAAAAAAATCAAGATAATTGATATATTTTGAAAATTATGTATCTGGTTCTGAATTTAGTTCATAATTTATAAATTCTGTTATTGAAACACTATCTACTCATAAAATTCTATACAGCGAAACATACTTATACAAACATTAACTGTGCCATCAATCAAGTAATATTTTATAAAAGTCAAATATTATTAGTAAACCTACATTAATCTAGTACCACAAAACAATTTATCAAAACGAATTAATGACTGTCGTTTATCCTTGATGTTCCATGATCAATTACCCAATTAATGTAACGCAATTTTATGTTACATTCAATCGTAAAAATAGTTAGGCCACGGGCATATATCACACAGTATACTATTAGTTTTTCAATAACCAAGATTTACGTTATTGCTGGACTCTAATTTCCATTTGGAACGTTCGTTTTAAAGTGATTTATTTTGTTTTTTTAAAATTATTCATTTCAGTGGAAACTATGAAAACGGCAAAACATAAAAGATTAATATTTTGTTATAAAAATTGTAATTTATTATTACTTTTATAGTCTACACTACATATTACTTTCTATATAACTGATTAATTTTACGTCTAAAAATGCATAATTTATATTGTCGAAATGAAAATATCGCATACAATGTACCTCTATTCAATTTTGTACCACAATTTTATAACCAAAACCGTCGAGCTCAAAATGATTGAACATCTTTTGTGTCTCGTAAAATATTGTAAATATTTTTATCAATTTTCAAATATTTTAGTTTGAGAGTGTTGTACGATAATTGTTAGAGTAGTTTACAATATTGTATGGATTAGTAATCATGGAAATATATAGCTCCATCCATGGTTTGCGAAAATCGTAATTTGTTTTATTTTGCGTGGTGTACCGAAATTTATTTAAATTATTAAATTTATTAAACTTTTTTGGGATACAAATATATTTAATCTCATTAGGAGTAATTTTTAATTCGGAATAATTTTTGTCCTTAAACTTTTTACTCTGAAATTAACAAGTAATGTAATATCGTTAATTGAAAATTTTGACATTATAGCCTATGTTAAGAAAAAAAAGTATATAACGGTATGTACAATGGTATGTATTTTAAAATTTAATACGAGGTTTAAGATATGACAAAATGAAACTTGATTCTATATATTATTATCAGAATTAAATGACTAATGTATTAGGCTGTCAAGTCAAACATAGTTTAACATGAACTATAATGTTACTTATTTAGTATTTTCCGTAGGCGAATCAGTTATGCTGTTATGAATATTACTATGTGTACTTTGAATAAGTATATCGTTTGTGGTCAAATTAAAAATTCATAACAGACAAACCATTGATTTAATGATATATTATACCCTGGAGGAGAAAATGCAGGAGCCATATTTACAGCTTAAAAAAATAAAAACAATATATATATATATATATATATATATATATATATATATATATATATATATATATATATATAAGTTTACATCAAATTTCAACTGTTGAACTATCTGTTTATAAAATACGATTCTGCAATTACAGTAGGTAAAATCAATTTAACGAGAAATGTGTGTTCCTTAGAAGCAAGAAAGAGAAAAAATTGCAAATGAAGAATTAGTTTAATGATATTATTTGAAAGGTGAAACATCAAAAGAGAAATTTATTTGTGTATTATCCAATTAGAGTTACTGATCTTACTAGAAAATTTTGAATTTATGCCTTTTAGGTCGTGTTCGATGTCACAATTTATTTTATTACATAGTATTTAGAACCTCCTGTAAATACAACTCCCAACCCAATGGCAATTTGTTATTTGAGAATACCAAATATACAATAAGTAATAATTATTGATAATAAACTGTTTATTTCATTATGACGTCATAAAATTAAACTTATTTTTGATTACAAAAACAACAATGTTGAATTACTATAAAGAAAATTTGATTGCATTAATGAATATAAGTAATGCATATTCCTAAAAGAGCAAAATAAACAAAGTTGGATGATTTAAGTTTGAGTTATATGCCGAGAACATTTCTTACCTTATACACTGAGATATCTATACGTCATAAAATTAAAGCTTATTTTTGATTACAAAAAGAACAATGTTGAATTACTATAAAGAAAATTTGGTTGCATTAATGAACATAAGTAACGTATATTCCTAAAAGAGCAAACTAAACAAAGTTGGATGATTTAAGTTTAGTAATAGTGTTGAATTTTGGTTTATATAGGGAAATAAATTCTGCCATCTGACTGGTCAGAATACAAACCTAGTTCCCAAAATCGAAAAAATCTCTTGTTAACTGTCAGTTATCATTACCAAATAAAAACGACAGAAATAAATAACCATGCTTCTGATTTCGACTTGTAATTACTAATATTCAAATATTATTCATTTTTACATGCACAAACAATTAGTAATGATAAAGTTTAATTTCAGGAATTTAAATGATCTATTTAATGCATGTAAAAACGGTCGGCTCTCAAGGGTCATCTGCTATTTTCTACGTGAAAAGAAGAATGACTTATAGTTGATGTTATTTTGAAGTCAACTTCGTAAACATGATATTTTTAGGTTAAATTTGCACTCCTACAGTATTTATACACAGTATACTACTTATAAATGTAGAATTAGATATGTTAAAAATGCTACTTTGGAGATAGTTTTCTTTAGTTGTAATTTACGAGTATTATAAATTATTTGTTTGTATATTACGAATATTTAAAAATACTTGATATAATTCCCTTTTCTTTGCGTGAATGTTTCTTAATATAAATTATTTGTTGTTGGTTGTACAATGCTGCGTTGCTCCGTCTTGACGCCTGTTTATTACGATTTACTCGCGACAGATGAAACAGCACCGCGCGGTTTAAATCTTGGCGTAATGTGCGCAATATAGAAGCGGAGCGTGCCATCCATCCTCGCCCAGGACTTATTTAAAACCCCCGACAACCCATTTTACATATTTTACAACTCTGTTTACGGAGTGCGCGCGACTTTATGAGAATCGTTTATTCCTCCAAGAAGAAGAGACTGACATTTCAACCAGCATTTGTTTCTGACTATTGCTATTTGTATATAAATTCTAATAACACTCATAAACTTAATTAGATCAAACAGAGATGGTTTGTTGTAATTTATTACAGATAAAATAGTTACAAAATGTCTCTTGACAAAAAAATTTAATTGCAGACATGGTAGACTAAACACAAAAATAACTAAGAATTAAATTCAACCTACTTCGAAATATATTATTTGCTTATTTAAAACTAGTATACATAGCAAGAAGGACGAATTACTTACACAATAAATAGTTCAAATATAGAGTCACGTACTTAGTAAAGAACTGTGTAGAATTTGATAAATACGGGTAACGAACTCCTCCCTTATGACTCTCATAATTAAATAAACACATAATTTGTTTAAATTAAATTGTGACGAATATTTGCCTGGCAATTCATCTCTAGAATATTTCTGGAAGGATATGGATATGAAACAGACATAGCGGTAGCGATCGTCGGTCGTCTAAAGTAATAGACGGATAAAGGCTTAATTCTAGAATACAAGTAATTGAAGTCTTCGAGAAACAACGAGTGAGAAAGTAAATAAGGACTGATGTGAAATGTGAAGTAATGAATTAGTTTAGGGTGAGTTGGAGTAATATGTTGGTCGGTTCAAATAGAAGCTAGTGCCTCTATTAACTCATTCAGAGTTCCAAATAGAAACATAGTACCTAATTTCTGCATTATAGGGTATTCTAGAACAAACTGAAAGTCTCTAGATAGTTCTGTCAGTAGTTACTGGTGTAAATTAAAGTAGCAAATAAATAGTAAAATCACCATGGTTTTTTTACCAATAGTAACAATATGGTATTTCAAATAAATCAAATTTTACAATTTAGTTTATTCTCGAATATTAATGGCTGTGTCTAGAGTCACGGAGCCGGTATCTTAATCCAGGTTTTGAAACATAATAGTACGTCGTAACCAGATTACAAAATGCCGGCAGATTGTAAAATCTTCGTTAACTTAGTGATGATTTAGTACATGGCTATTCGTGTAGACTTAGCTTGCATATTCTCTAAATATAACAGCAATAACCTCCCCTAACGCACAACACTCGCCTAGAGTTTTCTCAAGAGTGAATTTTGTGTTTTTGGTGAGGTTGTAGTTCAGCGAAAATAATAGCTTTATTGCAATGTGGCTGTAAATTATTCGTCGTTTTATAAAACGACTTTATAATCTGGTTAATTTTTAAATCTAGCTACGATTACGATATAACTATAAAACCGAGATTAATACGGATATCGGAGCCGTGAGACTAAACACAGCCTATATTATTAACTTATTGCAACTTAGATGAAAAAATGAATGCAGTAGTATATGTTAGTAATAAATTTTAAATTATAATTAAAGTTAACATCGCTTTGAAACGGTATGTGTAATGGCGCCGCAGATTTACGAGTACGTCAACATTTGACATTACTTTGATGGTAACGAACCAGTAGTGCTTCTCTTCGTATTGTTTAAACTTTAAGCAGTTCGGTTATAACAATATTTGGTACGAGTAGTACTAATTTCAAACCTTTATAATTACAATAGGGGAGTTTCACTATGTGAAATTTGAATATTCTAGTACTAAATTATATTAAAAAATATAAAAGTAATATTAATTCTGTTTTAATATTTAAATTTTTAAATTAAAATTATAACATAATTCAAAAGAAGCGGTTGGTCGCCCCTTATAATTCGGTTATGACATCAGACTTTCGACAGCGCAAAGTGACTAGATTATATGTGCGCTGTGCGACGTATTTCGTAGTCCAGACTGATAATCCGGAATAAAACATATTTTCTTCACATTGCTGTAAAATATATATGTATTTTAAATTTAATCTATTTAAATTTCACAAGAGAATATTTACCGCTTCATGATCTCTTGTTACAACCACACAATAAAATAATATAATAATACGAATGAGGTTATACTCGCTGCGGTGATATTCGGAATGGCTGAACGTTAGAGTTATCTTTTGTCTCTTTCTACACCATGGTAAACAATATATATCTATCTTCGTTCAACAAAGAACAAATTTCTGGATTTACTATTTTCTTTTATCTCTTTCTATGCACTAGTAGTATGGTATAAGACTATCTTTCTTTTACAGAGAACGATTGTTATGTCGAAAGTCTGACGAATTTCCTCATCTATTAGCGCTATATTCAAAATTTTAAAGTTTAAATTAAATTTTTTCAGCAATATGGAGTACTTTACGAAAAAAATAAAAAATACGTATTTTTTCATGTAGATTCATATATATTATTTTCAAAAATTGTGAAACTCCCCCATTATATTCTAATATAATTTCCAAACACAAAAAGCTAGAAATGTTTAGAAATATCAACTTGACAAACAAAAGCGTCTCTTCATTTACTACTAGGTCTATGTTCTAGGTAGTACTATTGAATTCAAGAATTAAAACACTAGTTTGTGGGACATTATTAAAAAAATCAAATGGTTTATTATACGAACAAACAAAAAGTATATATTTATAATTTATATGTATTTAGTATACAAAAAATAATAATAAATTAATGAAATATCCTATTGTTGAATAGGTATGTCAATTACATTTACGATACAAAGGTTTGATACTTACAGCAAAGAGCGTTTACTTTCCTAAGTATTATAGGAATTATGAAAAAGTGTTTCACTAAAACTGATATTTTCTATTAAAGAATAAAACACTGAAATATGAAGTGTTAAATATGCTATTTCCCCGTGATTTATAGTTTCAATTCATAATTTTCTGTTTCAGTTTGAAACGTATTAATCTGTATGAATTCCTACCTATCAAGTTGGCTAGTAGTAGGTTATTTCCGTGACATTTGAGCGGAGCTGTATAATTAATAATAATAATATAATCGTCAGCGTTGAGCTGGCTTGAAGCAGCATTCTTGCGGCGAGCGAGTAATCAATTATGAGGCGCGCATTAACAACACTGACATTAAAATATCGTTAACCTGTTTTTCCCGCATAATGCGGATCAATTTACAAGATTCGCTGTCGCGCTGTTGAGCACGGAATCATTTATAAGAGAGCTGACAGACAGACACATATGCTCCGGCGGACGGGAAAAACTCTGATGGTTCTGACGGCTGCTACCATTCACAGAACAAAAACACCAGATTATTACTGCCTAACATATTGGATGACATACTGTTTTTACCAAAACTAGTTCTCACTATTAATTACTACACAACAGAACTTCTTAAAAAGTATAATTCTTATGTAACACGGGATACTAACGGAATTAGTCTGCTCTAAATTACAAATTTGCCTTTAGTTGACTGACGTTAATTGTTTTAGGAAGTCGATACTCAAAAATTAAACTGCATGTAATTAAAAGTATAATTTACATATTTATGTATTACTATTACATTAAACTATTGTACTCAACAATGTATAAAAGATAATAGTGCAAAGAATTTGGCCCTGAAAATACATAGAATGTTTCTAAATAGAAGGGTATACAAATTATTTTGTAAGCATGTAGTTGGAGCGATGATGTGTCAACTTATAGGAAATTAACTTGACTCTCGACTTTATTGATTATACGGTAAATCCTATCGCAGCATGAGATTGTTTTTACGTATCGACGAGTCAGGGTAGAAGTATCAAAAATTGAAAAAAGAAACGATTATTATTTTGGTAAATTTAACTATGAATGTGCACTTATTTAAATTTTTATCACTTTTTATTTGTACATATACATTAATTCTGGCCAAATTAAATCTCGAATATTTAAGTACAATAGTATATAGGTTTAATGAAATAGTGAAAAACGGTCTTGTCTCCCAACCGTTATAACTTATAACGTTCAAGGCTTCTAAATAAGTCGTATACCAAGTTTCTAAATTTTAGAGCGTCTATATTTTACTACAGAGAATTTATTTTAAAATGCAACATTATATGGTTCATCACTTCCATGGTTACTCACTATTGTCAAAAAATTACAGCAATGTAATATTCGTCCATTTTAAAATGCAACATTATAAATAGTATTGCAGCACAGGAGATACCTCCAAAACACATCACAAATGGTGTCAATTCTTAATACGACCGACTAGAACATTGCCAGAGTGTGAATTGGGATATTTTTTAACATTTATTACTTGAAAGTTATGAATTTTCGTAAGTTGAAGTTTGTTAAGATGTGCAACATTCATGTTTTGATTTTTTGTTAATCGTATGTAGGCTAATTTATTGGAAATTAGTTTTGATAATACAAAACTACAAATTTTGTATGTCGCATTTTAAAATGGACAAATATTACATTGCTGTCATTTTTTGACAAAAGTGAGTAACCATGGAAGTGATTGACCATATGTTGCATGTTGCATGTAAAATAAATTCTCTGTATACAGAGTGTTCAAAAAAAAAAAACAATTCGGAGTAGGCTATGAACAAAAAAACGTGTGACAATTTGAAAATATTTAATTAAATGTCAATTTGACACAAGATATTGTCAAAAATGTTATCTGAAAAAATCAAAGCTTTTCTTCATGTATCCTTGTTTGCGAAATAGAAATAAATTAGAAAACGGTGAATGACAATATTCAATATCAATTTTGACAACTTGGCTTTTGGAATGAATAATGATCAGACATACGTTTCTATGTTCATAGCCTACTTCGAATTGGGTTTTGTTCGCCGAAGTTATGCCAAAATTACTGCATGAATTTTCACATGTCCAGTAAGAACCCTTATACGCTATTGGTACGTAGTAAGGGCTCGTCTACAGTAGAAAGCAGATATAAATGTATGCTATTTCATTAGGGGATGTTTTTAAGTTAGAGGTTCAATATTCACGCTGGTTTTTTGCAATATTTTATAAATATGAGTGAACTGAATATTTCATGTGGAATATTCTTGTGATCAGCACGTGTACGTTGGCATAACTTCGTCGAACATAATTTAGTACCATATATTGATAAAAATGTATCTAGTGATGTCCTATATATTAAATTGAGGTGACCGGAATCGAACAACATGGCGCCATAATCAGAAACTTTAATTAACCTAATTGTTCGATTTTTGTGGGACATCCTTCGAAATCGAAATAACATTTATTCAAAGTTAAGAGTTACCGGGAGAGTTACATAATTTTTTACTTTTAAGGATGTTTCTTCCTATGCCATGTGTACAGCTCGATAAAAATAATAGCATCCTCCGTTCAAAATGATCGCATGATGTAGCAATAATAATATCATCGTCGTTGTCAGTGTCGTATGGAAATCTTGTCGGTGGCAAACAGTTTGATATACGACGTTGACCTTCGGCAGCCTTAAATCACGTCAGATTTGAAGAGTTTTGTTATCAGTACAAATATTAGATTGGTGTGCGGGTGCGCAAGACGTCAGCGCGTGATTGATGATGCTCTGGTCAATAGTTATTCAGTTACGGGCGCACTTCATCATGTCGCCGGCGTCATCTATCATACTGGCAGCCACGCACAACATGTCACATAAGAGTAGAAGCTTTTACCCAACAAAGACGAACGACATATTATTCACATAATCACAAATTATTGCTCTTTGTTATACACGACAAAAGAATTTCTAATGGACATTTGTGAAGATAAAATGAAAGTCAAGAAATAAATTTATTTCCCAATATTTTTTAACTAAATCAGAATCATAAGTTTAGGTAAACGATGTCGATGGTACAACAATCTGCATAACTGAAATGCAACTACTAAAAGTGAAATCATGATTGGTTCTCAAGTGTTAATAATATGATTGCAGTTTTACAATCCAAAGCTCCCGGGCTCAAATTCTGCTAGGACGTGGATGTTAGTGTTAGTCTTTATCATCTGCCTTAGTTTCTTATTCACAATCGTCAAAATAATTTTCTGTACAAAATGAAGCAATGAACGGCAATAAAAAAATATTATAAAAATATTACTTTTTGCCGATTGACAATTAAAGTGTTATTTTTATGATAACTAACACTACGTAAAATATTACTTTTACTGCCTAGTCAGTAAAAATATTTTTACTGCCTGTTGTTGCTATTTACATAGCAACCGTACAACAAATGTATAGCAACCGTTCAATAAACGCATTGCAGTGGCGACAACCTTCAAAATCGAAATAGGTATTAAAAATAATCACTAAATTAATATTAATTCTAAAATCAGCAAAAAATAATGTGTTTTACACAACACTAAACACAGATTTACAACTTCGACAGCATTCATTGCCTAGGCTTCGATGAAACTGCAGCCTCTTCCGAAAATCTGGTATTTTATTGCCTAGTTAAAGAAATAACAATTTTTTTCTATAAGAAGTAAATTGAACGATAGAAAAACCGGACCACTTTACATTTTTTTTTCCAATAAATTCTCTAATTTTATATTTCTTAAATGAATTCGTTAGTTTCTTAATACCCTTCTATCATAATTAATTATTAAAAACTTGAGAAATCAGTTTATCTTTGAGTAAAACTTCCCAATTCAATGTAGACAAAAATATTCGAAATAAAAGTTGTATTGCACCTAAGTCACTATTCGCATTATATTTTCCATGTTTTGTAAAGTATGATTTGAAATTAATATTTGTATTCTTTTATTATATTTTTGTTTTAATGGCACTTTTTACCAAAACTTGTTTAATGCATCTAATTTCAGAGTTTCAAACATATACGAGCCCCTCGTCATAATGTTCGTCCTAAATGCGTTTTAATGTTGAACTTTTACATTAAATAGCAATACATTAACGTTTAATATACGACAAAATCTATATTGAGTAAAATAAAGTGATTATTCCTTATTATATCTGTCAAAATTGAAATAAAATGCATAAATTAAAGTAAATATGAAAATAAATTTTTGCTCTTAGAACGCACTATGACGAGGGGCTCATACGTAAAAAATACCCCATACCTCCCTTATCTAGAAGTGAACTGAAATTTAAAATGAAGAAAGTAATTAACTTCTTTCGCAGCTCAAAGATTCACCTCGAGTTTTTCAAAAATGATTTTTGTGCGTTAGATGAGGTTATTGTCGTGTTCAGTTGAATTGCATGACAACCAACTGGCTAGATTCGCTAGATGCTAGTAATATGCTTCGATATTATAGACTGTTGTTAAATGATATAGGTCCATTTTTGATGCACCATATTTTGTTTTAACAGATAGTTACGATAAGACAGTGTAACTAGAGATGAAAATACCGAACTTTAATCAACATGTAAACAATGAATATTTTTTACACGTCATGAAAATTAAATATTACGAGTCAAATGGTTCGGAAAAATAAGTCAGTTAAGTTATATTAGGTATAGAGTATAAAGCGAACGAAGCTAGGAGATTCTTAATACAGGCAAAATGAGGCTGTTGATATTTGAAACGATTTTAACTTAAGAATTAAATCTGTAGATATCATTAAATTGAATATATTGATAATGAACAATAATAATTTCTGCCTTATATTCCACAAAGAAGATAAGGGAATTTATTATGTTTTGAAAAGTGTATTGGAAAATTTTTGACAATAAAGAATACGGGATATCCTTGATATGATAGCTCCTTGAACAGATTGTAAGAAGCGAATAGAATTATAAGCATCACTAAACGATATCACACCTGGTTATCGTAAATAGCCGGCCATACCATTTTCCATTTTGCGTCTAATATCCACTTGAAGTTCTGTAGAGGGGATAAGGAATGCAATTTTCACGTTATCTACAACTACCAATATGATCTTATTCCTCAGACAGTCGCCCGTTTATTGGAGCCATTTCCTCGGGCTCTGCGACGCTACCGAACACTTAATTATGATTAATGCCTCCTTGTCGGCAGATATTGAGCTCTATATTTCCATAAAGCCGCATTAACGTCGTAATATAACGCCTTTATGCATTACGCTTTAAGAGTACATCGTAAACAGTGAGTGGAGATAGCCCGGAAAAGTGCCAGCAACGTTCCCGTTCCAGATAACATTGTTCCGCGACTGATGGAACGCGCCGCCCTTTGTACCCCAACATAAATCTACCTGATGGATTATGTGTAATTTGTAAAGAATATACTGTGATATATAGCTTCTTCTATAGCACTATAAATTACTTTTCCTCTACTAAAAAACTGAACAGTATTTCAATACTCGATACGTTTCTTTGGACTATTTATCTATACTATACATGTCTACTATATGTATGTATTTCGAATATTTTAAAGATACTAGCAGCGAAGAACTACTCGTAATCTCATTTTAATGGGGTAGCTAATTATATTATTAAAAATTATATATCCTTATTTTTTTTTTACCTTCCGTCACCTTTAGGTAAGGAAGGTATTGTCTTTGGTCAAAAAATTCGGTGGTGAGTTATTAATGAATAAGGACATTTTAGGGTCTCTACAATACGAATGTACTATTTTTAAGATGATGTGTGTATGTGTGTCCGTGTGTGACAATTTTTTCTCCAACGATAGCTCCATTACTACAATTCTAAAAATTATAATTCTTTCGTATTGCTCTTCTGTGCATCCATATGAGGAGTTGATTAGATTTTGGTTATAATTGATCCACCAGAAGTACCCTTATTTAAAGATTTTAACAGTTTTTCTTAAAAAAACGCAGTTAAATATTATTTTTTGACAGTTTGTTATTATATATATATATATATATATATATATATATATATATATTAAAGAAAATACTCTTCTCTATACGGTTTGATTATACATATTCCTTCATATTCAATAGATGTAGAGTTTCAAAAATTAGTCAGCTTTGCTATTTATCATGGAAACAGCTGATACATTCAAAAAATTCTAATTGACAGATGTCTGTTGCAAGTGCAAAACCAAATATGGAAATTATAGGATCAAAAATTGGTATGTCATAGTGTTCCTCGTAAGTGACATGCAGACTTGAGAAAGGAAGGACTTTGGACAGGAATGAGTGGAAGAGAAGAGGAAACAGCGACCCCTAATAAAATAGGGGAAAGGTGAAGCAGAAAGAAGGAAGTGTCAAGTGTATTTTACTTAGTGTATGTTTATGTTATAATTTTATTGGATTTATAGAACTTTTTCAAATGAACTTTTGGTATAGAATTTGTAAAAAAAATAGTATGTGTTCGCGTTCGATTTTACATGATATTATATAGAAATTGTTCCAAGATCCTTTTGGTATGGGATTTGTACAAAATATATCGAACTGACTGAAGGTCTTGTGCTGGCCACAACAATTTTTTTCTTTCTAAATTTGCTAAATATTAATAGAATTCGAGAAAAACGTCATCAAAACTTTTGTGCCAAGTAACACAAGCAATGAGAGCTCTTAAGTTCTATTAATATTTAACAAATATAACCTAGTAAAAATAAACAAATAATTATACAAGGCCTTATCGGGTCCGTTTGTCAAACAAGGACATGCAGCTGTATCCAGTACAGTCATTTTACTGCCGTGTCGTAAGTGCAGAGTTTCCATTTTTTTTTTTCGTTTCTGTCACGAGGAGGCCGTACTGTGGACGTAACAAAGTGTGCAGCCAAGTATCATTTTTACTAGTGTAGTTTAAATAATATAACTTTGATTAAATGTTTTTATTATTTATGGGTTTATACAATAATTTATGAAGTCGTAGATCTGGCAAATCTAGATGACAAGGTTTTAAAAAGCTATTATTGTTGTCACATAGAGAGAATGGTTATCGACTGCAACACTGCATATCATACACTACTACGAGAATAAACCAATATTTAATGATAATAAAACAATCAAACAGGTTAAAAGAAACACAATTTGCATCATCATTTTAAATAAAATATGGAATTAATCAGCAAGCATTTTCGGAGCATGATTTCGCAGCTTAAACAGTTTTTAAACAAGCCCAAAATTAATTTTACAGTTTAAAAGTCCTTCAGTTCTAGTAGGTACCTCTGGCAATTTTTGAGTTACTGCAAATTAATTTGACAACATTTACAGTTTTTAAGCCTCCCAGAAATTAGTTTAAAAGCATTGAAAAAGAAAATTGATTGGCGGAATTGAAAGGGCAGAATGAATATGAATGGTATTGAAGGGAACTACTCAATAAAATCTAAAAAAATATGATTCGTGTTTCTTATTTTACCTAAGTCTACTCTCGTACTTCCATTTTGATATTAATAAACGATATTATTTTGTACAGTAAAAACATAATACCTACACAAATTTATTATATTGCAGTTATTTTTATTAATATGAATTAATATTCCTTGTTATATGCCTATGTCAAGATTTTTTTGAGACACCCGGTATATATATCATTATTAATATGAATGGAAAAATAAAAACTTTACTAATATGGTAGTTAGTAATCAGAAAACGTTTCTCAAGTTTAAAATGTTTCGGAACAACCGATTTTCCATGTTGGTTGAAAGTATAAAAAAGTCACTCTCAAATTTATATAAAAGCGATTAAAAATTTACATGGTAAACGGCTTTAAATATTTACTGGTTTATATGAAAGTTATTGATACAGTAGCAATAAAAATGATATAATATATATGTGGTAATTTTTCATGTAAATCTGTGAATAACACCGTGTATAATATATAACAGATTTGAGTATAATACTCGTAACTCTGAACATTCTATTAATAAATCAACAAGTTGATATTTGGGAATGATTTAGAGTACAGGTATGTAAATGCTTCCCACGTTGAAAAAGCAACTAATCCAGCTGTTGTAGGGCTGCTCTGCTAGCTAATAAATGTCCAACAACAAGCGCATAATAGCTCATGATTAATTTAAATAATATTAATGTAATTCATCGTGGTTGTGAGCGTGAATTAAGCCTAATTAGCTTCACTTACACCCAACTTCTTACATATAAAGTAGTCTGGCTTGGGCCGCAAAAATATAGCCGGGGATATAAGTGAAAAGTTTCCAACACGGGCTGAATGGAAAACAAATTGTGAGTTTAATTTATACGCCGAGCTTGGAAGCACGCAATTTACTTCCGTTTCGCGAGTTTTGTTTTATGCGACGACAGCCGCGAAGATAATGGCCGGGAAGAGAGTGAGGGCGAATAAATCTGCTATTACGGCAGCGGCGAACAACACCGCGACACGCCGGCAGCTCATTCATAACCCAGCCACTTGCACGGCTTCCGCATCCACAGAGAATTTTACGCCGGATGGCCACATAGCATAGCTCTCTGATTTAACCACGAGACACGAAGATGCACATTACAATAGCTACTTACAAATTATCATTATAATTGTAGTGATCAAGATAACTTTTACGTAGTTGTATTATTTGTCAATCATTTCAACGTCACTCTTTTGTATTAGCTCAATTATTGTATATTAAATCCTTAAATTCTCGAATTAAAAGGTCTACATTTATTACAATTTAATATGCCATCATTTAAAATTTAGTAAAAGTCTTTAAGAGCAGAGAGATTCAATGCTGATCCTAATTCAAATTCATTCTCTTAATTATGGAAACATTGGTTTAAATGTTTAACAATTTTATTGACAAAAAGAAAACAAATAATACAACTACATGCAGGGTGTTTCAACATAATTGTAAAAAATGTTAAGGGCATATAGTACTGACCAAATTGAGTAAAAAAAGTTCAATCAACATGGGTCCGATCTTCAATAGTTTCCGAGATATGAGGCAGTGACAAATGAGTTTTTATGGGGTTTACCTCTGCTATCTTGAAAACTATAAGATTTACCACTTTAATTATATAAGACTTTTCGTTTACCTTTCAGAGGTCATCTTAGATATGCCTTTGTTTTTTTTTTTTTAATCAAATAATTATACTATGTTAAACTTTGGCCAATATTTAATTTTCATATAACTTCGTAACTATTAGAAATTGAGAAAAATGTTTCATATAAAATTTTATTGTTTTTTTATATAGTCTATTTATTGATATAGACAAAATTTTGTTAGATCACTATCATTGTCAATTTTTCTTCGATTTTTCATTATTCTCGGAAACAGTTGAAGTTCAGACCTATGTTGATTAAGCTTTTTTACTCATTTATGTCAGTACCATATGACTTAATTTTTTTTACATTTTTCTTTAAAATAGCTTGTATAAGATATCTCGATTACTACAATAATAAAAAAAGGCTTTTTCTATTAATTAATTCAGCTTAAGACGCTAAACACGTACCTGACATTGATCGGTACTTTATTAACTAACTCATTGTCACTATTTTAACACGTTTGCTGCACAAGGAGTTAATAACCGTCATAACAAAACTATATTTAGGTGCGCATGACGTTTTCAGACGTCAATCGCTAAGCTGGACAATGCACCTATCCCATGACTGGGGCATAATATTTTATAGCCAATGCGCTTGACGTCTAAAGGCATCATTGTTCTTTCTTTTCAATGTATTATTATTTTTTTATAACTTTGTATGCATTTGGTTCTAATTCTACGCACAAAAAAGTACTACATAATAATTTAACTCCCAGACGAGGTAAGACAATTTTTCCAGCAGCAAATATGTGCTTCTTTACCTATTATATGATATGTAAATAAATGAATAAGTTTACAAATCAGACAGACAGTTCGTTAGATTATTATTTAAATATAAGTTACTAAATAAATAAATATCATCAGGGCATATTACCCATTTCTGGGTGTGCCAGTCCGTTTTGATGATGACATATTTGTACCGTGCGGGCGCTTACCAAGCGTCACCTCACGGGAATTCATTGCTGGCGTGGACAGTGCACCACAGGAGTCACTTTTGTGCCATTTAAAGTTCGAAATATTTAGCGTCGGTTACATTAAAGTAAGAAACTAGAACTATTGGTTTATTAAATAATACGTATAGATTGGAAACTTTATGAGCATTTGAATTTAATATAAATAATTCCTATTAAATAAGGAAACATCCTGCTTGATAGTTAAACGAAAAATGTAGTATTTATGCTGCGACACGAGAAATCCTCCTTACGCATATTCCTACGCATCCAGTTAGCTTGGCTAAGCAGACTGCTTGGCAATTTATATCCCGCAAACAAAATGCTTACAGATAAACCCATTGTATGCTCCTACCGACAGGAATTTATTATTTATGCACTGGCAACGTTCCCTCGACATTTCAATAAATTATTATACAATCTGACAAGTTATTTCTTACTGGCGATTAATCCAACCATCAATTAATGCTTTTTACTCGATTGCTTCAAGAGGATAATTTGTCTTGCAGTGATAAATAACGCGCGACAGTCCAGTAGAAAGTAGGGCTGAATTAATTTTAGTAATTATAATAATTAAATCTGTTTTGCTTGATTTTTATCTCAGGAAATTACTAAAGAAATTTATGCGTTCTAGTTCTTTTTGTCGTTTATTATTTACAATCGTATATTAAGAACTTAATTTCGGTTCTTTCCTTGGAATGATTTATATCTTGATCTAATTTTATTTATTGCTACAAGAAATTAATTTATATAATAATTAATAAATATTAATTACTTACAGTTTTTTTCATTTTATAATTAGAAAATTGGAAGTGGCACATATCTGTAACAAAGAATAATAGTGTTAGAAAAAATACATCTTTAATAAATGTATGACAAACTAACTACAAAAATAGGTAGTACTTATTTAAATCTTATTTATAATAGGTCTGTTTGTTTCGTTACTTTGCGTCTACGGTTTACTGCCGCGCCCATTCACTTTATATGGACATGGCAGTAAACCGTAGACGCAAAGTAGCGAAACGAACAAACCTATTGACTGAGTAGGATAATTAATTCGCTTCAACCCAAGTAAGGGCCAATTTCCAGTTAAAATTTTAAATGGCAGTTTAATAAACAATACTGAAGCGAAATGAACTGGCAAATGACAAATTTATTATAATTGCCAATAACTCTATTTAAGTAATATTGTTTAAGATTTTTAAAAATAACACTTGACATGTTTCACAAGAATTCAGTCTCTGAATCAACATCTCGGTCATTTATTAGAGACTGGCACACTGAACCACAACCGCAGACGCGTTTCGCTCTTATTAGACCTATTCAGTGTGGTGTACTACCGCCTTCAGAAGGTACTGAGTAAGGTTGAGCGGACGGATGATAAATATCCCAAAAAGATATGATGACTGTAGAAACAAGTAACTACATGCAGAGCCATCTATCAAGAACGCCGTGAACTTAGCCAGCAATAAATATTAATAAAAGTACCTACAATATGATTGGGACACGGTTGTGAAACTGTTTTAATAAGTTATTTTAAAATAACATTTGTGAAACATGTCAAGTACTATATTTTAATTAATAAAGCTAATTAAAAACCATAAAGTCATTCGTTTTAATTCGACTATTTATTAACAAAGAAAAAATTCTTCATATTCTCTGGTTTGGAACAAATTAGACGGCTCTGCTCTTCTTGCAATATTTCCTAAAATGTTAATCTTGTCTTCGAAATAGCCAAGTGGATATGGGGGATCTGGACAAGAAATTATTAGGTATGTGGAATTAGAAATATAGGTAAAACTACGTATAATCAGGTAATCTCAATGCATTTTTTTTTAATATCTATCGTCTAATTACCAAATTCCATGTTGGCTATCAGGCTAAGCAACTGTGACATATAAATGAGACCGATTTTCTTGCAATTCTTAGTTTTCTTAAAGAGCCGGTTTCACATTTGTCACAAACTACTTTCAATGAAACAATGCAATGTTTTTCATAATAATAATTTGTTGTTATTATAATTAAATAATGGAATTGGCGCCAGAAATAGACATAAAAAACCCCCAACCCATTGAAAAAAGTAGGCGACAGTTTGTCACATGTTCATGTTAAGCTGTTCACATTCTATTTCAGATTAAGTGACTTTCAAAATATTACACAAATTTCAATAATTAATTGTAAAAATTAATTATTTAGTACGTAGAGGGTGTTTACAAATTCTTGCAACAGCCCTGTTCTAGTTAATGGAATTGAGATGACAAAAACGCATATATACAAAACATACCTGAGTGTGATCTGAAACCGGGACTTTTGGTATACAAAACGGCAACAATATATATGACAATACCAATATATTGCAAATTGGTAGAGAAAGGTGAACATATTTTTCAAAGGAAAATATAATTTTTGATGCATATATTAATAAATTAGTGATCTTACAGAAGGTATATCGATATTAGAATAATATTCTGAAAGAAACATCATTTTTTAAAACAGTGGAATTAGGATATTATTATTTACACATATTTTTATACCCGTAAATAAATTTCTATTTAAAATTGAACATCCCTTATATTGGAATCTGGAAAAGATTTATTGTTTTTATTTTATTCGTACGTGTTCTGCTGTAAAGCTTTTGAAGGGTAAATAAGCTGCATCCATTTATTTATAACAATTGTGATTTATTGCTCATGGTTTATTAATCTATATTATTTTACTTTGAAACGTAGCGCACGTAATGAATTTTGTGAATAAGACAAATGGTTTTCCACCCTATTATAGTGCGACATGATTTATGAAATGTCAATTATTGTATAAGGCAGGGAAGTATGAACAATAAATGATTAATCCTCAAGGGCTAACTATAATAAATTTAATATTAATTGCACTCGTATTTCAAAATGGATATCAATATTTATGACTTAAGTCGAGTTTAAATTTAATAAAAGTCAAAAGTCAGTTATTATTGTATGAAGCGTTACTCTTATCCTATAGTACTCTACTAATATGTGGTTATTATGAAAGACTGACTAGACCATTATCGATGAAACAAAGAATATGAATAATGGAAATTGTCATCTTACGCCTACTTACGCATGGTTATTTTATGTTTTAGAAAACAGCACGTCTTTAAATTTTTTCAACCAACAATTTTTGGGTTCTTTTTTGTTGAAAATAAAAATAGATGATATTTATATTTCATTTTTGTAGTTGTTAACACTAATTTTGTTTATTACATGGCTAAATTCTTAATTCTGTCGGTTTTAAAGTGACAGTTGACACGTATTTTTTTAAAGCTTTTATTAACTAGGTTTCCTTCTGATCATTTATGGGCAAAAATAGTTAATTCCCTATCAAAACTAGCACTATAATAAACAAAGTTCAATAATTCATAGTAGGAGAAAAAAAATAGCGGGGAACTAGTTCAGAATAGTTTTTTAATAAACTTTTCATTTGGGAATATGGTCACATTCCTCACTTGTTACAGAATATACTATTTATCCATCCTCATAATTAAATTGTTGTTTTAAGTCCGATATTTTTTTATCTCTGAGTAAACTGTCTGTTAACTGTCAGTTAAAAGAAAATATATCATCGATATTACAGCAAAAATCAAATTTAAAACTATAGCCTAAACCTGTCATAAATTGACATTTATTTTTAATACGTATGCCAGTAACAAAACACAATTTTGACATGTCAACAACGTCACTAACGTGGTAAATCACTCCGCAAGTAAGCAACCAATTTTACAAGTTAGTACTAGTAAAAAATAATTTTCAAAAATAGGTGGTGTCAATAAATGAAGTTTACAAGTGAGTAACAAATAGAATTAACATATTACTCTTAATACTAATTACTATTAATACTTAAAGAGTTTGATTCTTTTTTTTTATTAAGAGGTCAAAAATTCTACATCACTGATAATCTCCGTTGTCAATTATTAAAGCATTTTGTTAAATTGGTTCATATAAAACTGTGAATCATATTAAAATGTAACAACCACATAAGGACTTTATTCCCAGTTAGAATTTCAAAAAAGTCTGTGTACACGGTGGCATATTTGTGGCCGGTGTAAACATTGCTGGAGCTTTCATTAAACCAATTACGGCGGCCAGTTGCGCCGTGGTAATGACGTGTTTGATATCCAGGCTTGATATCCCGTCGGCTCCTTTCATCTATAAATAAAAAGGTCACGGTACATTTACACACACATTGTAAAACACATGTGTACATACACACACGAGTCACCGACCTGGGAAGGCATAAAGCGCACTCGGACACGCACATCAATTATGTTATCTAATTTAAATAAATTTATTACGAAAAGAGAGTGGTTTCTTTAGAAATTAGATAGCTATTTGCGTAATGTATACTTATGATGTATATGAATAAGGCCCGGTATTTTAATTTCTGGTTAAACTATCAGTTAACTGTCAATTAAAACAAAACATAAGGCAACGATATTATAGAAAAGTTGTAAAAATTACACATTTTTCGTTACGACGTTTTTCGTCTTAACTGACAATTTACCCACAGATGAAAATAACGGACATTAGTATATTAAGAAGAATCCCAGTGAGAATTTTCTAGAAGAGCGAGAGTAAAATAATTTAGATTCAGATAGTTCGACCAGCTCGAGATAATCACTAATGATCGGTTAGTGAAATGTATATTTGTTGGTCACTGTGTAGTTGTATGCTGGCTGGCCAGTTGGCTTGAACTAATGATTCATTAAGTGGCTTGGCTTGAAACATAAAAGCTTGATTTAGCTTGAAAACTCAAGAATTTAAAATTTCAAGTTTGACTTGGCTTGGGCTTAAACGAAGAAAAATTTATCTTGGGCTTAAAATATCAAGGTTTTAAAATTTTAGGATTTGCTTGATTTATAAGCTTTATCAAGTTTTTCCAAACTTTCGAAGCTTTGTATGTTTCAATTTTGTTTATTTAACTGTCAGTTAAAATTTTAACCAGATATTGTAAAACTGGGTCTAAATCTATAATCCGTCTGGGAAAGACAAGAAAAGCTTATATTAATCTGATTATGAATGTGGACGAGTTGGAAGCAATGTGTATTGATAAGAATATATAACAAAGAATGATGAGTGGTAGCTACTGCATTAACAGCATTGTCGGATTCATGCCAACTCACGTTGTTTGAAACGAATGTACGCAAATTAATTTGTAATGTAGAAGGCATTGTAAGATTTATTTGAGTTGAAGAGATTTAAAAATAGTGAGTAGCCGGGCGGAGTAGAGATTATAATGTTGGAAAGAAAGTAAAGAAGAAAAACAATCCGAAGCTAATTCGTCGAATAAACATATAAATCAGTCGTGAATATATTGGGCCACTTATTTTAATGGAATGCCCCGTTCATTTATCAACGTCCGCGTAGCCTCCGCTTGTTATACAGACATAATTTATGAGAAAAGGAAATAGTTATTTCAATTTGAATCGAGTTTGAAATCGGTGGAACGTGCCCAAGAAGGCTGGAGCGTAAGATGGCGATGGCTGGTGAGGTAATTAAGAACTCGCGATGATCAATGGGGCGCACCGTCCCGCGGCGCTAGCCTCATTAATCCTCCGAGGGCCTTTATTAAAAGAATCGGAGAAATATGGGCGGAACAGCATCCACTCCTTAATCAAGCCCCGCTCAATTAAATTAACGCGGGATACGTGCACTAAGTCAAGGAGCCATTAGTCCCGGAACAAATCAACACTTTGTCTACACTGCACACGATTACTGATTTTGCGCTCCGCCTCCACTTCACTTCTTTTATTTCCCAAGCGCAAGAACAAAACTCCAACAATTTCAGACCCAACTAAATTGAGACACCGTCCCCGACCAACTGTTAGGAGAAGATTAAGGCGGCGACGATAGACGATCGTAAAACACCACTTCAAAACATATTTTCAACGACGGAGTTATATTCATTCTCTTCCCGTCGAATTTATAAAATAGCTGTGTTATTTCAACAAACACATAATAAGGAAAGGGGAAGTTGAAATTCATTCTTCACATAAATATATTTATGTAACCTGACCAATAATTAGTCTCTTTCGAATATTTTTTTTACTTCATTTTTCTAAGTAAAGGAAGTATTGTAATCGCGAAAAATTATGGTGTACAGATTTCAACGGAAATATCCATTTTGACCAACCCTGATTCCATTTTGACTAATTTCGTCGTGACGTCTGTACGTACGTATGTACGTACCTATACGTACGTATCTCGCATAACTGAAAAACGGTAAGCCGTAGAAAGTTGAAATTTTGTATTTAGGACTGTTATAATATCTAGTTGTGCACCTCCCTTTTTGGTCATTACATAACTTCCAGAAGTGGTACTTTATTTGAAGTCTATAATAGATTTTAATGAAAAACCATATTAATATATAATCCAAAAATTTTCAAATTTGGTATATAATACTTTTATATCAATGGAAATAACAATCGTAATTCCCTTATTGTCTAGGATTGAAATATAATGAGTGAACTAGAAAAAAAAAAATAATGAATGGGAATCTGTAAAAGAAGCTATTGTTGTTGGGGCTATTATTTTCGCATGCAATTTCTCTAAATACTTATAAAAATAATAACCTTATCAAATCCGCAAAAATCACTCTCGAATAACTCGGGGCAAGTTTTGTGCGTTAGATGAGGTTATTGTTGTTATACTTATTCATTTTTGACCCATTATTTCACATTATCCAAAGTAATGAAGTTATTGTGTACATTCGGATAAGTTCATTATTGATGTTCCCGTCAACCGCTATATTACCACAGTATTACCACCCCACGGTTCTGAAAAACACAATCACTACAGATCTGTATACCGACGTGTCTTCGTGTCCAAATCAAAATTGTTCAATTCGTACAAATTATTTGCTTACTAATTTTAGTCTTTAATTATTGTTACATCACATCCCAAGTCAGTAATTAATTCAATAAAATAGAAAACATCTCCGTAGTTGAATATGAGGGCTTACGTAACGTAGCTGTCATCGTACGAGTATATTCCGCCTTCAACACTCACATTCATTTAATTTGTTCTATGGGCCTCAAATCCTCTACGAATATGGTATCTGCACTAGCTCATAAACATTAGGACATCACGTTTCTAGGATTTTGAGTATAAATTTTTAGTATGTTATTAACATAAAACAAATAAACAATATGTTCCAAACGAAATTTTGAAATTTTGCAAAGGATTGATGATACCAGCTATCAAAAATGGCTGTTTTTCAAGTAGTCATAACTTGGCTACTAGATTTTTTTTTTAAGTGTACGGTTAATTTGTAGATCATACTTTCTTCTTTCATAGTATGTATAGTTTGTAATAAATAGTTCAACAGTGCAGATGTAGCGTTTCGCGCGAATCTCATGTTTTACATCATTTTGAGGACTACTATAGGATCGTCTTAATGACTTACTTGCAAATTGTGAATATGTACATATTCCGAAACTCATGAAAATAGTCATGCTAAAATTATTGTACAATATGCAGATGGTTCATTTTACATTTTAACTCTGCCAAATTAACGATTGAACAAAACAAAAATTCACGTGAGTGCCCAAACTATGAAATAAGAAAATTAAATGCTTAAATTATTAGTACTTCCGAGCAGAACTGAATTTGCTATAATGTTTACAACACCACTACCTAATGAATAGTCGGGGATACCATCTCCTTTTCTAAAAATTCCCTCTCCCCCTAAATCCAATTAGGTCATTGCGCCGTATCAAAATCCATCCTCAGCATGCATTCCAGATCATGTTGTGCTGCACTTCAGCCAGTCATCCTGCGGTGCACACATAATTACGCGGCATTCAATCGGAAACTATTAGAATCACGTAACGGTTCATTGCGGGATGCATCCTAGACCACCCGCCGTCACATGCATAGAATACTTCACCCTGTATTCCACTAGACCACTAGAGGAGAACCAAATACGGGAGAAAAGTTTTTGTCACACTAATCATGTACCTACGAAAAAGCAGGAGTAACGAATTTCAAAAGAAACACCCGTATAACATATGGAGGTGGAATGTAATTTTTGTAATTGATGTTTTGTGTTTTTTGAAAAGATACGTTAGTTCCAATTATATTTATATAAATAATAATAACGTCAACTCATTTATCATTATTATTCTCAATAACATAACTAAGGAAACTGAGTGTAAACAATTTTTAATTGTTACTAATTTAATTTTAATTACAGGAAATATGAAAATACGGGTAATCAATTATAATAAATTATGTGTTCCATAACTTTAATATTATTTATAGAAAAAAGTTAATGATTTTTTTTTATTAAGTACGTTGTTTAATGCCATTAATTTAATGTTTTTCTTTCGACTGTAATAGGTATAATGCGTTTCATTGTCAAATGCAGCAATAGTTGACAAAAATGTAAGTTGTATATAACAAAATTTTATTTCTTCTTTCAAATAATTATTTTTGATTTAGTAGCTAAAGCATATAATTTGGATTAAGATTACTACTTCAATGATACTTAAATTTAAGTTTAATACATAATGAAAATTATCATTAAGAATATGTGTTTTTTTTTAGTTATAAAATTTACCATCATGTTATTTATTGAGCCTGTATAGTTCAAGATATAAAAAGCAAACTTTATATTTCAACAAAGATTTTCCACGCAATCATTGACAGAGTATATGACGACTGGACAATGTTCAATTGGCAAGTCGAAATAGCAGTTTCACAATTTGGGATATTTCTTGCAAAAGAAAAAATAACATATCTTAACATAACCTAACTTAATGCATAAATTTATAATTCTAAGCATTTATCATTTTATCTCCCAATGTCAGTTGGTCGTGCCTTTAAATTATACAA
The DNA here is from genome assembly GCA_943142095.1 of Ophonus ardosiacus. Classification (NCBI taxonomy): domain Eukaryota; kingdom Metazoa; phylum Arthropoda; class Insecta; order Coleoptera; family Carabidae; genus Ophonus; species Ophonus ardosiacus. The sequence goes on from OW964824.1 coordinate 23,967,258, forward strand.
AATTTTCTTTGATTCGTTTTCGGAGAAATCTATCTAATTGGATAAAGTATTAGAAAACAAGAGCGAAACATGGCTATGGTTACTAGCTGAGTACGGCCAGCGTCTGATGATGGCCGAAAGTTTGATTCAGACGCTGAAATCTTGTGACACATGGCGAGTGTTTTTTAATACTTTATTAAACATTGTTTCACCTAGAGATCGCTATTGTACTATTATTATCTAATTGGAGCTGGTGGCGTTAGTTTCGCTTTGGATAAATCGTACCATCATGTTAATTATCGTAAATGAATTTCCAATTCTTTGTTTTGTACAACATGCAGTTAATATTTGTGTCACAATATTATCTCATAACATGGCACACGTCATCATGGGAGATTAACGTGGAATTGAATATACGGGCTTAGCCGAACTGTCGAACCCGTAGCCGATACGATTGAAATCACACTGATGTAAATACGACCCTACCCAATGATACAAATGTCTGTAACCTAACCGCATATCAAGAGTAAAAGCTCAGATAGACTCCATTCCAAAGAAGAAATGCCAAATCTTTTGATAAACATGGAGAGAAAATATTAGGGAAGAACGTGATTTCTCCGACGATTTTGTTAGCCATAAAAACCAGAAAACTTCTTATTGGCCGTTGAATAAAGCGAGGTTCAACTGTTAAGGTTTTCAAACTGATCGAAAAAAAATTGGCACAATTCTTTCGTTTAAAATGTTATTTAAAAAAATATGAACACAATTTTTTTCTAATAATAATTGTCAGTACAATGTCATTTATAACTCTGTACTACCTAATAAGTATAATTTTTAATTGGGTCACATGTCCGAATACGTTTTGCAACCTCTACTGGTTTGACTAGCTGGTTTCGAATCAAACCAACGCCAAATTTGAAAATAATTTTAAAATAGCACATAGCACAGTTATCTTCGTAGTGCTCTTTATGACAGCTTTGAGAGTCTGCGTACTAAAACGATACTGAAATATCGTCATGGCCGAAATAAATAAATAAATATATTATCAAGGCATATTACCCATTTCTGAGTGTGCTAATCTGCTTTATACACAGATTTCGGTAATGATGATAACATATTTGTACCGTGAGCGCATTTACGAGGCGTCACCTCATGGGCACTCATTGCTGGCGTGGAGAGTGCACCACAGAAGTTACTTTTGTGTCATATAAAATTGGAAAAATTTGGCGTCGGTCGGGATCGAACCCGGTTTCCCAGATTCGCGACCAGACACTCAGGCTCGGGACCACGGGACCTCATTAATTAGTGAATAAAATGATTCCCCCAAAAATGGGCAACGAACCGAGGTGATAATTATTTATTTATTTATTATTTGAAAATCGTATAGATATTGTTTCATAAATGTCTCCATAATTTTTTTAAAAAAAAACAAGTATCTAAAACAACTGGAGTGTATAAAACGACAAAACGAGTCACATGCTATACTTTTTCAATGACTACAAAATAAGAGAAATACAGAAGCTAATTATTTAGGTTACTTATTTTAACCCGGTTCCCCCAGGTTCGCGACCAGACACTCAGGCACGCGGCCACGGGACCCCATCGGTCGATCCCGACCGACGCAAAATATTTCGAATTTAAAATGGCACAAAAGTAACCCCTGTAGTGCACTCTCCACACCAGCTATGAGTGCCCGTGAGGTGACGCCTGGTAAGCGCCCACACGGTAAAATATATCGTCATCATTACCGATGTCTACATGTGTTGTAGATACTGGCACACCCAGTAATGGGTAATATGCCGTGATGATATATATATATTTATTTATTTATTTATTTATTTACTTATTTTAACAGAATGAGAGTTGTACCTAGAGCAGCTAACTTCAGCCAGTACTTAATGTACAGTTAATTATTGGTTGCTTGCTTCCCGTCATACTCAATAAGTTCATCAAATTGTGATTAAAATGTTTAGCGGAGCGCCATGGAAGCAAGTACGTTGTCATCCAAGAGTAGAACAAATATTTAGACACCTAATTCATTTGTCAAACATAGATCAAGAATTTCTCGAGTTACATAACTAGCTTTAATGCTATTTTAAACCTTCAAACTTTGCAAATTTAATTCCATCATCTTGGTCATTTCTTCCTTCTTTGTAAATATAGAAGACTTCTTTGGCAAGTGGAGTAGGCTATAGCACCAGTTTCTGTTGCCCACGTCCAGTGGCTGTCACGAGATCACTCACTGCTGATCGCTTTATCTCCTTGGTCCGTAATGAAGGCTCGCCAGGAGCCGCATTGTTGCTCCCACCGACATGACTGACGTATTCAATTCTGTCAGATAATGAACTTAACATTCTTCTCTTTCGACTGATACAATCAGCACTAGATACGTAGATACGTGATTGTCATTGTGTGTTGAGTAATGGATCATGGATTGTATGTATGGGTGAGGTGAAGTTGGCTTTAGATTCATGTTAATGTGTCATGGGGATACAAGCAAGAAAATAAATCTTCAATATTATAAATGAACGTAGGAATAATTTATAGAATGATAAACTAACGACCGCAGTAATAATTTACACAAACTAAGACTTACATACATTATTTTATTCGTTCTTTGAATCTTGTCTTTGTAGTGCCCGTTGATTACTAATGAAATCGCTGCAGTATATTTGATGAAATTTGAAACCATAAGTAATTTCTACAAACGAAACGATTGAAGTTGCATGATTAGAACAATGGGATCCTTCACAATATTTAAAAGTCTTTTTATCACATTTCATCTAAACTGAAAACAATCTGTTATGTAGATTTAGAAAGTTTTAGTTGTTATTCGTTAAGCCCGTAAGTAATATATTTCTACTAACTTTATTATCAAATAGTGGAATTCGTTAATCGCTAATAATTGGAGTTACGGAAACTGATCTAACCATACTTATATATGATTAAAATAAATTTCGTGGTTCATAATTGAAAATATGCATAGATAACAAGCAATTTAATAAAATAACAAAAAACTATGTTCAATGTACGTGTTTTTTACAGTTTGATTAGTACTAGCACGATTTTACTGTCTATATTATTTAACATATCTTTCATTCCATACAAAAGTACAAGATTTCTGCTTATGTATCATTTGGTTTGCTTTCGAAGTTTTATTATTTTCAACATTCATTTAGTTGAAATTGGAATCTAGACTTTAAAAAAGCCATAGTAGAATGCTAAAAAGTAGGTAATGGTTGAAATAGAGTGTGAGTGAAAGAAGTAAATACTCGAATATTTTAAAAACTTTGTACTTAAATAGGATCATATATTTTTAATATAAATAACCATTTTTCTATTCCACAATAGTGGAGAACCCACTGAAATATATACTAACTGGAATGCGCGTACGAACCGTGACTGTGAAGCATATTGAAAGCCTGCTGCTGGAGTAGTCGGCAAACATCGAGACAGTTCGTGAGTAGACGGAAGCCTGCTGCTGGAGTAGTTGGCAAACATAGAGACAGTTCGTGAGTAGACGGAAATTATTTCGTGTGGCGCATGTTTAAATAAATGAAGCATAATATGAAAACAAAGCGATCAGCTATGGTACGAGTTATTCGGCTAGGTTCGGTTCGGCACGAACGTGCGCGAACAGGACCAGCCATTATTGTTCAATGAGCTTCAGTGCAGCGTATGCTGATAGGTAGAGTATGCGAGTTCCAGTAAGTATATATTTCAGTGGGAGAACCCCATTATGATTCAACGCTGAAGAAAGTAGCATGTGCAGTATTTTAAATGAAAACATCAAGATCATATGTTTTAACTCTTGTGTGCATTATGTTTTTGGCAGCTTGCACCCTTTCATAAACGACAAATAACGACAATTTTCTCCCTTGCAGTAAGGGTTTAAAATGGTGTAAGTGGCATATTCAACATCAGAAACTACGGGACGTCAAAAAAGGAACACCCTCTTTATTTCGATGTCAAATCATATACAATATGTCAAGTATTAATGATTTACAAATTTTCAAACGCAATGGTTTTCATATAAAAGAATTAACTTTTTTTTTTATCTGCCATGTCTAAAATTGAATATTCCACAACTCTATTATGATCCATATTCTTGTATCCCTCAGGAACTTGTATCCTGCTGAGACCTCCTGTGGTCCAGCCAATCATTAGCCATGTCCCGCTAAGCTGTCATCCCATAGGACCAACTTATCACTGCTGGGCCTTTGTTAATCACCGCAGTATAATAATAGCAACCAACCGCGTACTGCCAAACACAAAAGATGATACTCTTTGTACCGGAACAGTGTCGAACAATACAAGTATAATGTATATTGATTTGGAAAGGGTTTCACACCATTTGCAAGAAAAAAAGTTCACGAAGTAAGATTTGAAAACTGATATAAAATGTTGAAAGTAGTTTATCCAATAGACACAAAATTGACGTCACTGCAAGAGAGAGATAGAAGGTAATGCATCCAAACAAACCTCCCCTTGTTGTCTTGCGTCCCGTTCCCTGTTCCTATCTGTCATTGTGTTCGCATCTGTTATTCAGTGTTAAACCTAATTCTTTATTCTGATTTGTACGTTGTGTTTAATAAAAACGAGTTTAAAACCAGAAGATGTGTCTGGCGCAACTTTTTTGTTTGATAATATTGAAGATTATTCGATTATTCAACTAAAACGATGGCTAGAGTGTAGAGTCTACGGCTGATGACAGGTCTTTGTTTGGACTTGGTAACCATAGCAACCTTAATTTCTATGCTTTGTCGTTAGAGGCGCTCGTGCAAATTACAATTTTGTAAGTGTCTATTGATTTGAAATCCATTATAAATAAAGCTTCATTTCCACCGATTGTCCTAATGCGTAAGAGCTATAATTAATAACTAAGCGCAATGAGTAAAATATTTATCATATGGCAACTTTTACTACAATTTCTAGCTTTGCATAAGGATTAATACTTTAAAACTAAGAGCAATGCGTAAGTACAAAAGATTACAAACTTATTTCCTAAAATATTAACTATCAGACTATTTTATAACTATAAAAATTTTAATTTTTCGGTATGGAAAATTATGTATACAACACATTAGAAAAGAATATCGTCCAGTTACTCGTCTGAAAAATAATTTTATTATCATTCGTGAAAACAATAATAGTTGACTGTCATTATTAACTCCATAGCAACAACTACAAGTAACATTTTATTCACAAGTGAATTAAAAAAAATTAAATCACACACAAAATTTTAACTCACTCTGCAACAAAAAATACATTTGAAAATAACATCAAGAACGAAAATAATACTCACCATTTTATTTATCAGACATCATCATGTTATTATGAATGTACAGAAAAAACTAAATTTAATTGAGACAACTTAAACGCCACACGTGTATTGATGGTGGTAGCTATGTAATGTATAAAGTAAATAAAATACGAAAATCGTTCACATTACGCAGTGGTGACTACTGCAAATGCTTTTATTACAGTAGAATATTTTTTAGGAAATTGAGCCGCTGATTTCATATACCACATATGGTCGTGAGTAAAATATTTACTATCCAGATATAACCTAAATTACCAAAAAAGAAAAAAGTGCCCAAAATATACAGATGTTTTTACACACTTTATCACCTTGTATACAATAGTGAGACCTATATCTTTTTTTATTTCGTCATCAAATTTTTGATGTCGTTTTTCTCATTTTAATAAATATGGGTATGGTATTTTTTTTACTTTATATTAAAATTAAGTTACCTAATATTTTCTTAAAATTTGATCAAGTCTCATGTCTGACACCCGTTCTCGTCAGTCACCACCAATGTTTAAATGTGGCTATAGTGCATTTGTTAGTAAAATATATATAAATTTTATATTTCACATAAATAAATTAGTGTTATGTGCTCAAGCGATCCCATATTTACTGTTATAGGTCGATGAAAGCTTTTTTACAAATGATGACCTGGCAACGTGCAGCATTCAATCATAAATAATATAATTATTGAAACAAACCAAATTACTTTTCATGTTGCGCATATGAGAAAAACGAATTAATCTTTCAAATATGAATCATTCCTTCTTTGGTATATGTAAATAATAATGAATGTTGTTTAGCTTGTACGAGGTGAGGCAGTATGTATAACATATGTGCCGTAGTACATTACAATGGTAAAAGCGAGTAGTGATTATCAGAACAGTGATCTGTAAGTAACTACACAGAACGGAGAGTCATTTATCATCCGCTGAAATAGGCTTCCGGACAGATGCCGTTTTTAATATGACTTGACCTCGATATGTCACTGCCTAATTCATTGCTACGTCGAGAAATAATCTCGTTTAGAAACATAAAGATAGAGCTAGAAGTTTGGTTTCTTAATAAATATCAAAATCAGTTTAATCGTTGTTGAAAGATGTTTACAATGAACAAATTAACATTATTTTTTCATTTAAATAATTTCTGTTGTTTAAAAATACTGACAAAAATTCGTATGCCTTTCAAATATAATAATTACGTATTTACAATACCTGCTGTTAATAAATATGGGTAAACGTAGCAATTGGTATAAATCAGTGGAGTCAAAATGTTTACCGCATATAATTTTTAATAAAAATTTTAAAAAAACAATAAACCTAAACAGTTCCGCCTAATTATACTTACCCCTAGTATTGTGAATGCTGTCGAACTTTTGTGGAAGGAAAGAAGTTATCAAAAGCATATCAACCAAATTTGGAATTTACCAAAAATTTTGTTAAACAGTTTCAATGTTTTGTAGAAATTAATACAAAGGAAGTATAGGCTTTAGATATCAAAACCTAAGGTATTTTCACGAAATTTCAATCACGATTCACGAAATAATTTTTGTTATCTTTATACACAACTGGGTAAAAGAGGTGAAGAAGTAAGGATTCTTTTTCGGTACAATGTTCCCGTTTGTTAAATTAACATATTTATTTCAGATTTATATTTTATTTACTTTTTTATTGTGCACATTTTTTGGGCGGTACAGTACGTACATCAGGATGGTTGTCCCCTAAATCAATAGTGAATGATTAGAATGAAGAATCTGTGCAACCCCGACTCTGTAAATTAAAGGGAACAGGTGCATATTGAATAGAGATGTTTAAAAATCTGGTATTCTTAAATTTTTCTTTGTTAATTAGATCAAAAATAGTTTACTTTTACTAGTTATTTAAATTATTATAAAAATTTGGCCAGAATACACGTATATAGTGCATCTTCTACTATATTTTAAAATAATAATTTGCACCTTAAATGCATAACCAACCAAACCACTATTTACTGTAATTACAAATCGTAAAAATTAATTCATCTCAGCCCTTAATATTATATTTTGTAAAAGAGTTACAAATTTCAGTAAATTCTAAAGTTCTGTTATAGGTAGTATGTAGAAGAATTTTTACTAATTCGTCTAACCATTCACATTGCTTCTTTGGTAAAATACGAGTTGTATCAAATTTCAATATTAGTAGTTTTGTTTGCTATTGTAACAAATTTTCTGAAATTCTTTTTACCTTCCGTCACCTTTACGTAAGGAAGGTATTGTCTTTGGTCAAAAATTCGGTGGTGAGTTTTAATGAATAAGCACGTTTCAGGGTCCCTACTATACGAATTTACTATTTTTAAGATCATGTCTGTATGTGTGTCCGTTTATGTGTCTGTGTGTGTGTGTCTCCGTATGTGTGTCAGAATGTGTGGTGTATCCGTGTGTGACAAATTTTTCTCCGACGATATCTCCAATAATTCAATTCTAAAAATGATTATTCTTTCATATTCCTCTTCTTTCCATCCATATGAAGAGTTATAATTAGAACAGTTTTTTTCAAAAAAAAAAACGCAGTTAAATATTACTTTTTGACATTTTGTGTTATTATAAATATCAAAGAAAATGCTCTTCTCTAAACGGTTTGATTACACATTTTCCTTCATATTCAATAGATATAGACTTAAAAAGTATAAAGAGATTAAATTACAAAAATCAGTCAGATTTGCTATTTATCATGGAAACAGCTGATATATTCAAAAAATTCTAATTGACAGATGTCAGTGAAAGTGGTATAAGTCATAGTGTTTCTCGTAAGTGACATAAGTTGCAGACTCGCCTGGGGATTGGAACTTTCAATGCTGGGAATACGAGAAAGGTCAAAGAGAAGATGGAAGGACTGTATCGCCGAAGACTTGAGAGAGGAAAAACCATGTGCAGGAGATGCGTTGGACAGGAATGAGTGGAAGAGAAGAGTAAGAAACAGCAACCCCTAATAAAATATGGAAAAGCTGAAGAAGAAAGAAGGAAGTGCCAAGTGCAATTTACATACCTAGTGTATGTTCATGTTATAATTTTATTGGATTTATAGAATCTTTTCAAAGGAACTTTTTGTATGGGATTTGAAAAAAAAATAGTAGTTATGTGTTCGTGTTAAAATTTTACATGATATATAGAACCTTTTCCAAAGAACTTTTTGCATGGGATATTTGTACAAAATACATCAAATTGACGGAAGGTCTTGTGCTGGCCATAACATATTTTTTTATAATAATCTTCAAGTATATAAATATGCTTAATTTCTTTTAGCGGAGTCGATGAATTTTTCACATATCCTTCATTATATTCTTATTTTTTTACTTAATTCATCCACAGCAACATTCGTGTTACAGAAATTAACTGTTGTAAAACAGTCTTTCATGTTAATTTATTATATTTTTCATATGAATATTTGCAAATTTTATTAAAATATATTATTTACGGGCTGGTATTTTAATGAAGTAGGATTAGTACATTAACCATTAAAGTTTTAAATAATTAAAATTAAATCGCAATTTTCGCAACGTCGCAAACACGTCTAACATAACATGTGTTAATAATTAGAATGAAAACTAATTTAAAATTTCCATGTCCGTCAGTTTGTTAGTAATTTCCGTCGGCTCTATTTTGATATGCATGCCAGATATCCACCTATCTGTAGGTTTTCTATTTAACATAACTTAAAATTCAAACCTGTCATGTCAAATTATACAATTTACATTTTAACATAATATTCTTTTTAAATTTGAATCCTTTATCAAAATACGACAGCACTCCCTAACATCCTTATTACATGGAGATTATTATCAGGTCCAGACATTCGTCACTATATTGTTCATTGTAATTATAATAGGGCAAATAGACAGGGAAATAGATTATGGTAGAATGGGATATGTAATGGGATTGCACCTGGGCTTACAAAAGTTCCCCCTAGTCTTCAGTGACATAGATTGATGTTGCGGTCATTCTAGGTGTGAGAAATCTAGAGAAATAAACAAATCATAGAACAATCGGGTATAGATCAAATCCCGCACCTAGAAAGTATGAAAGTGAACTAGCAATACTTTTCATCTATTACAGATTACAGGGGTTGGCTGTACACAGGAGAGAGCATGAGGTTATATTGTTGGCCAGGGGAATGAAGCTTAGTGGGGACGGACGAACATAGCCGTCCTAGAGAGGGGATAAGTGTAGCAATTTTTAAACAAAATTGCTTCATTCGTTCAATTAAAATTTTATAAAACTTTAAATACTGAATGAAATGTGTTGTACATATATTATTTATTGAAATATGATATTAATGTGTTTTTATATACATTTTACTTATTGAATTTTAAGATTCAAAAAGCACGCTTTTAATCAAATATTTTTATTTAATTAATAAAACGTATTGAAATGCATTCTAAAACGATACAACACAAACGTAAACAAGCTAAACAATAGGCTTTAAGGTCAAAGAAGGTTGACAGATAGGCCCGGCCTGGAGTGGGGGAAATGGCTTCACTTTTACAGCCACTTGCTCCCTCCTTATTTATTTCTACCTCTATGATGTACACAGTTCATTCTTTTCAATATTATCCATGAATCTTAAACAAAAATATAAATAAGTAAATACATACCAATTACTGTTTTACCTGTCATATTGAGCATGGAGAAATTATTCACACAACGTTACATTAAATTAAATTGTTACTTCTTACATTTTATAATTTGGAATTCTTTCTGCCAAGTAAAACGTTATATATTTGTTTGTATGAATTCTATAGTTAGCATTATATAAAGTGTAACTTTTATATAAAAAAAAATAAATTCGATTTGCGTGGTTAAAGAACCTATAACATAAAGTACCAAATTTAATTCTCTACATTAATTTGAATCATTATTTACATGAGGAAAATTGTTTTCCTATGACCCACTTTCGCGTTACACTCGGTATATACTTATGTCGTAGACAGTGGCGTAGCGTAGGTTTTTGCCGCCCGGGGCAGATTTCAAATTTGCCGCCCCCCCCCCCTTCTCAAAATTTAAAATTCTTAGAAACACGGAAACAAAATGAATCGCGTAAAGGTATTTAGAATAAAAATTTTTTTTCATTCAATGTCAAATGCTTTATAATTCAAAGTTAAATTTTTCAAGGGATGTAAAGGTGTATGTATGAAAAATGATCCCCATTTTTAGCGCGTTTGAAGAAATGCTCAACTTTATTGATGTCTAATACCAATAAGAACTGAAAAAATTAGTGTTGCCACAAGACCAAGACCGGTCTTGGTCTTGGTCTCGTCTCGTCTTGGTCTTGTCGAGACGAGACCATCATTTGGTCTCGACTAGAAAAGTCGAGACGAGACGAGACCAGTATCAAGTCTTGTCGAGAAAGTCTTGAGTCTCGACAAGACTCTCGACTTCAGTTCAAAGGTATTTTTTTAAAACATGTATTCTAAAAGTGCTTCAAAAATTGAGAATATTGCTGTAAATACCTACTGTTCGAAAATTCATATAAATAAGAGAGATATTAATTTTTCAAATTTTGTAATTTTCTACTTTCATAGTTGTGTTCCAAAAACATTAATTTATGTAAATATGATGTATTCCTTATTCATCTAATTAATCCAAATGTAACTTTTAAATGAATTTACAATGTAGGTGGGATGAAATGAAAGAAATATAAATTTAGAATTCTTATGTTATTTAAAGCACCAATATTTTAATTAAATTAAAATCAACCTTTATTTTATAATATACTTGTTTTATATGTATAAATATGTTGATTTTAATTTATTTTTTGATTAACTCTCAATTAAAATATTGGTACAACTGACTATATCTTGGAAAATATTTCCAATTTTCAAATAGCTCAAAAGTTACATTTGTGGTGCATTCTCCACGTTAGCAATGTACTTCAGTTTTATTTATTAAATTAATTTATTATAATAAAGTAACGTTTCCTTCAAATATACAGTATTATTCATTTTAAAGAATCTGTTGTGATTCTTAGAATTTTACGGAAATGCAGACAAAGATTTTACGATCCTAGGGAAATTCCCGGTCTGTGTCCCGGTTTAAAACAACCATATTGTACTTGTTCAACGGACGTACTTCTTATTCGCCTAAATATTTCACTTCATTCAAACATATGAATACATAATGCATATAGAAATAGGAATATATTAAATGCAAATAATGTAAACTATTAATACTAACAAATCAGTTATATAATTATTTTGTAAAGAAATAGTAAAAGTATAAAAAATGATGATTTAATTCTTCTCAAACTTTGTATCCATAATTCATGTAAAAATACTTTTCCTGCGAATTAAAATAAAACATTTTCTAGTGTTACCATTAAATGCCAATAAAAAAATTATGGTATCGTATATAAACAAAAATTTGGAAAATATGTACTTCAAAAGATAAAAGTTTATGTATCTATTATGTGATGTATAATGAAAGTAAAACTTTATCTCAATAAAGTGAAATGTAAGGGACATTGTTAAAATATGTAGTTACAGGTATAACAATTTGGTAAATTTGGTATCAGACAATCAGACATTCTAAGAAATTGGTATTAAACATTTCTTGTAAAAACACGTGCAAAATACAAGTACACTTTCCTCGTCCGGTGTCATTGGTCATAAAGGCCTGTGTTTTCTTTTCGGCGTATTTTAATCTAAGGTTCAGTTCAACTGGGTATTATAAAATACTGGAATCAGGGAAATCCTTGTACTGGGATTGTAATTCATAATTTTTTGTTCATTCATATTTTCTTATTTTCAGCTTCGTTGATAAAATTGTTGCCAGAATATAATTAATAAAAATAAGCATAATGTAAAGATTAGAAAAGTTTGTTAGGAAGTGATATTTTTGGAAAAACCATTGCTTTGTCCCCCATCCCTTAAGTTTTATAGTCAGTATGATCATCATATAACGTTTCCTCAAAACATAACTCAAGGTCAAACTTTTAAAATAAAACAGCGGTTCTCAACCTGTAGTACACGTACCAGGGGATACGCGAAAGTCTAAGTTTTAGTTATCTACTTATTTAACATATGTATATTTAGAAAAAAATAAAAAAAAATAGCGAATGAAGTTACTTTTTTGGGGATTTTTATCCATTTACTTACTGCTTCATTTAAACATATACATATCTATTTAACTATTGCTAATAAGAGAAATGCATTCTGTAGTTAAGGAATTGAAATTATATATTTTATGTTTAGTAATGATAAACAACAGTCGATATATACGTATATTTTCATATTATTTGTTTGAAGAGCTCAAGTATCAAGTTGATGATATTCATGGAAAACTTAATAATAAATATCTCAAATATTATTTGGAATTTATAATCGCGATTGTACTGCTGTTCTCAGAATTTTATGTACTATTAGATACGATTATTAAAAAAATTATTAATGGAAGCAAAGTCGAGAGTCTTGTCGAGACTCGAGACGAGACGAGACTGACATCAAGTCTCGTCTCGACAAGACCAAGACGAGACCACTCTAGTCGACACCAAGTCAAGACCAAGACGAGACCGACCCCAAGTCTCGTCTCGTCTCGACTTCTGGCAACACTAGAAAAAATTAAATTCTAATATTTTGTAACCATGAACTTTGTGAATTTAAACGTTATTTTAATAATACATATTTTTTTCATTTATTGATATTAGACACCAATGAAATGAGCATTTCTTCGTTCGCGCTAAAAATGGGTATTATTTTCACATGTATTTTTGTATTAGATAATTTAAAAATATGAAAATTAGTATAGTTACACAGAAATATAAACCCGTATTTACAAAAATGAAGCATTTGCTTTGAAGTGAAAGGTAGAAGTAAAAGGTAGCATTAGGAAGTATAAGGTAGAAGTAAAAGGTTTCTCTTTAATTCGTATTCATAATCTTTACGTTTTCCTTGCAAGGAAATACTTCAGAAAAATGAAGTAACCGGTATTAAAGATTCGCGATGTATGTAAGTACACATTAGTAGGTATTTATAAAAAGAAGCATTACCTTTTGCTTGAAAAAAGTGAAGCAATTACTTCAGGTTATTTTAATAAAAAATTTGTTGTGGCCAGCACAAGACCTCTCGCCATTTCCATATTAGGCTATATATGTATTGTATTGCACTTCGCTTTCGAACCGTCGTTTTATAACAAAATATTACAGAACTTTACCCAAATATTGTTTTTTATTGTATTTAACATGTCTTCTGCACACATATAATTCTAATTATATCTATTTTATATCATTTTCATGTAAGAGATTGTTCCAATTAATTAACCAGATTGGCGGTATTTCTGATGGATATATGCATTTTACCACAATTTTACCTATAATTTCAAATATTTTATTAATAAAACAATAAGAAAAATTAAATATACTTCCCAGAAAAAGCTGAATGTCACTAAAAATGTTGACAATGACATGTGTCATGTTATAAACATTGGAATTTGTCAACTGGTTTCCTTAGTGCCTTGGCCTCTGCGATTAGTTTACTCTATAAATTATAGTGACTTTATCTCTAAATCTATACAAGATATAATAAAATTTTTAAGTGTATTAGATGGAGAATTTTATGTTATTATTTAATAAAAAAAAACTCCCAAAAAATTATATTTATAAGAATTTTTCTAAGAAACTACTACTTCCGGTTGTTCAATTGTTACAAAAACTTTTTCAGCTCTTCCCAGAAATGTCAGATTGAGGAAACTGCAGTTAAATATTTTTTAAAGCTTATAGTTTTTGAGATATCGTGTCTACAACATCCAGACATACATACATACATACACACATCCACACATACACACACACACAGACATCATTTTAAAAATGTTATAATCGGATTCTAGGGACATTAAATCGTGTTTATTCAATAAAATCTGGATATGCGAATTTTAGCATGTAACCAATACCTCTCTTAGCGAGAGGTAAAAAGTGAAGGAAAAGGTTTTGCTCCATATTAAAAGATTTTATATTTTTCGTATTTATAAAAGGAAGCATTTGCTTCAAAACTGAAGGATTTGCTTCATATAGTCTATAGAACGTGAGTTTCATATTTTTAATTTTTTTTAAGAAAATTATTGAGTTTTAAACTCAACTGACTATAATTATTTTCCCGATAGTAGTCTTCTTAATAATAATTCAGAGGAAGGGAATTTGCCGCCCCTAGCATAGTGCCGCCCGGGGCCGGTGCCCCCTTTTCCCCCGCCACGCTACGCTACGCTACTGGTCGTAGATAAAAACTTAATTTAAAAAAAAAATTGATTTCCAGAGAAACTTTTGCCTGATTCGTTGAATTTTTTATTTGTTCAATAACTAAATAAAAAAATATTTAAATATATAAATTTTATAAAGTAGAAAAAATAAACAATAAAGGGTAAAAGGAAACTATGCTTTTAATCGCTAGTACAGTATTCGCAAATAAAAAGCACCTTTAACCTAATTCAACCGTAAATAACCAATGGACGGTTATTTTGAGATATATGCTCGTACTGCCATTTATTGATATTTTCCTTGAATTACACGTGACTCAGGTGTTATAATACAAACAAATCGCTGTCATGATGATAGTTGAAACAAGATGGTGCCAAATATAAAACATAAAGTGAGTGTAAAGTCTTTGTGACTCCAGCTATAATTATACAGAATACATGACAAATGTTAAATTCTTTAAGTTTCCACAGTCATCCAAAGATAATTAATTATGTGGAAGAACTCAAATATCAAAACACAAGTGACAGAACTTTAAAAATGACGATAGTTTCTTGCGTGTGACGTCAAAAGTATAACCCTCTAATATTACACTGAATATCCTTTACAATGATCATGTTGCTTCTTTTATTGAAGTAAAATAGCGTTTAAATCGAACTTTAAATAGAAATAAATATTACATAAGCAAAACCGAAGCAAATAATATTTTTTACCAAAGAAAAATTTAGTTTCGTAAATATTGCTTACTAGATTTACTATCTAGGTACATATACCGACAGACAATGAGAATCGATGATATAGCCATTTAACATGGGAGAACTGTTGAACATTTAATTAATTTAAATTATCATATGTTTATGCTTTTATCAAGACTCTAAATTAAATATCCTCAGTCTCAGTCACCAAAGGCGTAAAAACTAAAAAATCTGAATTTTATTCTACTACAATAATATGTATATAAATAATTGTATTATGTTATGAACTCTCGTACTTACCATGTTACCCATACATAACGTTAAATATAAATTATTTACAAGACACCAACGCATGTCACTCAAAGTTGCCCTTTCTGAAGTCTGAAGAATGCACCGCAATGCTTATTATTGTGCGTTAAATACTATAAATTAATCAATGTGATTTTTTTTCTTTCATAATTTCTTTCCCATATATTACGAATGTGTGTGGGCGGCATCCCCATATAACTCTCACGACGTCGACAATAGCACAGCGGGCATCCCGCCGCCTTCTTACGCCCAGGCCGTGTTCCGGATAGAAACTGACAGGGTATAATACATGAAGGGTGATTTACTATACACGAACCAATGATGTATTGTAAATTGATGGCCTTGCACAATTCAAAACTTTGTACATGGGAAACCAAAAGAAATATATAAAATCTAGGTTTTTTATCATAGGCTGGAACTTTTTCGGGATTATGGGCCATATTCTGTTAGGTATAACACCTAACGTTTCGCCCAACAATGTGTTAGACATCATCAGAGGTTTTCAGAGTTTTTTCATTCAAAAATTATATTTTTTATTGTCAATATTGACAATATTGACAATAATATATATAAATAATAATATAATTTTTGAATGAAAAACTCTGAAAACCTCTGATGATGCCTAACACATTGTTGGGCGAAACGTTAGGTGTTATACCTAAAAGAACATGGCCCAGAAACCCGAAAAAGTTCCAGCCTATGATAAATGCCGGCCATGAAAGCCTAGGTAATTACTTCTAGGTTTTTTAGTTAGAATAATTTCTGGATCTCTTTAATAATTTGCTACTTTGTATAAAAGGACTAATGCATTTTCAAGTTTACAAAATAATACATATTTTTAAAATTTGTCTTATCCTATATATTTTCCAAGTACTTACGTATTTTTCAGAAAGATTGGTAAAATTTTATGTAACATTCTTGAAACAAATATGCATTTATCTTTTGACATTATTTGATTATGAAACTGGATTTAAAAAAAAAACGTGTAAAATTAACTGAAAATAATTTATTTCTATTCAAAATTTGTCTACAACATTAACTTTTATATGAAAATACTTGTTTGATAGCTAGAAAGTGAGGTTCAAAGTGTTTTTGTTCTAATTCCTGTGCTATTGTACGGGCGCCTGTATTAAGAAGTTACTTAGATACCTAAACCTTGATTAAAACTTGGTAATATTTATTGTTTGTGGTGCGAATACGATTAAATTGTAACAAACCTGTTGTGCGTATATTCAATATTGTGAATTGGTACATATTAACACCCTAAACTTTTAAACTTTGACAAATTTCGTAAAAGTTAACAATTTATAGTAAAATTGAGAACAAAAGAAAAATAGGAACAAAAATATTTCTCTTTCAATAGTCATTCAAAAGCAA
The DNA here is from genome assembly GCA_943142095.1 of Ophonus ardosiacus. Taxonomy (NCBI): domain Eukaryota; kingdom Metazoa; phylum Arthropoda; class Insecta; order Coleoptera; family Carabidae; genus Ophonus; species Ophonus ardosiacus. Next base: position 23,984,144 of record OW964824.1, read on the forward strand.
ATTATGTGGGTTTTTTAATTTTGGCTTTTTATTCAAATTGATGATGTTCATTTAATAAGTGATTAAATTTTTTATTTATTTTCATTAAAAAGGCTTGGATAATCCTTTTTTTTTTTTTTTTATTTAAATATCTCAAACGCTAATATTACTATTGGTTCTACGTTTAGTATTGAAAGTTATTAATTATGATCATAAATCTCCTCGTATCCTGTAACATATATTCAACTTGTACATATGTGTTTAAAATAGCTTCCAGATGACATTAAATGAAATGACAATTAATCACTTTATATAACCATTCGTATATGCACATTATTTATTTATCATGTTACACGTATTGTGCTGCATATATATTAATTAATTAATATATTTTTATAAGTGTGTTTTCTCGTGCAAGAATGCCATTAATAATCTCGCATATGTCTAAACTTGCTATTAATCATAATTTTAATATTCATCATTTTCGTAATGTTGTCGTAATGAACTTGTTTTTCTTTACTTTATAAATCTTTCAACACGGGTATTGTTAACAAAATAAATTAAGGATATTTCACAACTGTAATTATTTCCTAACAAAATAATAATTTCTTTTTTACCCCGGTTACGGTTATGATTCTCAATATTTATTTTTTGAATTTTGCTCCAAATTTTTAAGTATTCATTAAATAATATTTTCTTAATCAATAACAGTATCAATAACACAGAATTATGAATACATATAATTAAATCTTAAAAAATTAGAATATAATTTCGCTTCTAACAATATCAGTTTTAGTACTTAATCTTGTTTTCTGAAAATAATAGAACTAGTGTTCATCAGGATCAATCGCGATAGGTCCAATAAAACCGGGAAAATCAGGTTCACCTTTTCTTCCATAGCAATCTAATTCTATGTAAAAAAAATCTGATGAGGCCAGCACATTACTTTCTGTTAATTTTACGTATTTTGTACAAATTCCGCATAGAAAGTTTCTTGAAACGATTCTATATTTCCAGTAAAATTATTTCAAGAAGAATTATGTAAATTGTATTTGACACTGATATCTGTGAATTAGTAATATTTGAATATTCTACACAGATCACTACACTGATACTCTGTTTCCGTGGTGCAGCTTTTAGCTATTAAATCTTGTAGTGAATAAAATATTCTTCAATATTTAAAATGACATGAGATGTTAAAAAATGATATTTAACTGAATTTCTTGAAGAAAAACAGTAATAATTTGAATTTCATTCAATAAACAAATATAAATATATACATATGTTCTCATTTAAAATAAAAAGTTTGGTCCCAAATTTGAGTACTACTAGTCGAAGATAAAAAAAGTAACCCATACGGTCCGCTCTCTACGACAACTTTGAATAAAGCTCATATGGTGACGCCTGGTAGGTAAAAGCCCTCAACGACACAAATGTATCATCATTGCCGATATCAAATTAAAATTAGATTGGCACAATCAGAAATGAGTTATAAACTGTGACGATATACCGGGTGTCCATAGAATAATACCTTAATAACTTTTTTATTTATAAATATATTTAACTGAAATTTTATACGCATAAACTTACCAAATGTGACTTAATTTTTATTTGTAAATGATAAACATATCACTTAATGTTTAATCGAAAGTAGAATAAACTTTCTTGTTTTAAATTATTCTAAATTAAATTCTGAATACAATAACATACCACAGGACAAATTTTGTAGCAAAAAACTTGAGAATAATATTTTAGTAATTTTTGTGCAAAATGTGTAGGTAACATAAACATATGAAACCTTAAACTAAAGAAAATGTGTTGAATTGCATCAAATATTTTCATTAAATTATGAAATTTGTTAAATAAATAAGCAATTTCAAATAAACGAAGCTGTCAGTTTTTAAGTTATTCGATTCAATTGTTTTAAATAAAGCCTCAGCCAACTTTTTGTTGTTCTAATTTGAATAATTGTTTTGTTTTCATACAAAATTTGAATTGCGGCACATAATTGTCTTCAGAATTAATCGTCGAATTCAAAAAAGTAAAACTATGCAGACCGTACCATTTAAAATTAAGAAATTGATGCCACTTACTTATTAAACCGGAAGTGATACATTTATCATTTGTACATATAGGTATGGTGCCACCTTTGTTAAGTTTACGTATATCAACTTTTAATTAGATATCTTTATAAATAAAGAAGTTAATAGGGGTGCCCCGCTTTCTATGGACACCCGGTATACATATGATCTGATATATTATTTAAAATAAGTAAAACAAATTTTGCTCCGTCCTACAAAGTTCTCTCTAAGACAGAGTTGATGATTTCTAATGGCTGGTTAAATTAATTAATGTCATTCGTATGTGACATTAATCAAGTGCTAATTATTTTTTTTATTCATACCAAAGATGGTAGAAATTAATCCTTATCATGAAAGGAACACCTCAATTTACTTAATTAATATAGCAATTAATATATCATAGGCAGTTTACAAGATAAATAACCAATTAAATCTCAGTAAGAGAATATTCCTAATTAAGATATGACGTACTAATGGTCAGTGGATAAAAAATCCATCTCGCAAGTGAAATTAATAAACTGTAAAGGTCAGTAATCCACAACAAAAAATAGGCAGTGTGTGTATGCGTTAATTCATGTTGACGTAATCACAAGGTAATTTGACATTTTACTGATGGTATTTCAGGGGCGCCCGGCAGCTACAATCAATCATTCTTTATTAATCTGTCAAAAATAAAAGGCACAATGTTACCCCTGACATCCTACAATCAATTGAAAATTAACTCGGCACGAATGCTGCATTGATTTTCAGCCTAACAGGGAACAAAAATATTATAAATTCTAAAATTTATATCACTATTAAACAATTTTAGTAAGGACCCAATCACATACAATATCGATACCATGTAAATTTTGTCTTGCAATACACATGTTAAAAAAATTGTCACTAGTAGAGATATTTGTTGTACGTTTTTTATAATGAATTCTTTTCGTTATAACATAATAGTTATTTACGTAAACAGGGTCCAAAGAATAGGTTTACACGTGGCGAAGGTCTTTTATTCGTCCAAGGTGTTACATAAATAAAGCCTATCTACTCTTAGCTGACAATTGGGTTAAGATGAGCAATGGTTCATAGATGTGATGGGGGTTGGAAATATTGAACAGACCTCAATCTGTCTTACCTCTACTGCTGTTAAGATTGAGGAAAGTACAAACCGAGTCATAAATTATAGAAGGATTTAAAAGAAATATAACATAGTTAAAGCCGTGAAATTATTGCGAATATTTTTGATTTTATGAAACGTGAAAGCGAAGCAGGTGAACCGCTTATATCGACGTCGAATATAGCCAAAAGGGTTCCTGCAAATACTGGTGGAGAAGAAGCAAATTATAGAAAATATAATTTTAAATTATTATTTGTTTTCTAATATAAGTTACATAAATAATGCAATATTTCGGTAAAGTTTGATACATTTTTATTTATAAAAAGAAATTTCGTCAACGAAGTGATATCTTCATAAGATAATATAATAACAATACAGTAAATAAATATGTAGTCAACACAACATGTTAATATATTTGATGAAGAACGAACTTCGTTGCCGAAACGTCGTTTTATAAATAAAAATATGCAGAACCATACCCAAATATTGCTTTATTTATTTAATATGAGTTCTGAATGAAAGCTTATTTCAATTTTTATTTTACGCTTTTTTTAATATTAAGGTTTGTGTATTGCATAATTTTTCTTAATGCTGTTTATACCTAATGTATTTTTCGTTTATTATTTAAGCTACCTCATTTCAGACATAAATAATATTTGTTAAATTTCAGCCTCATGCTACACCAGTACCAGTATGTAGTAAATAGCGTGATAGAAGTTTGTATGTGCATATATGTGAAAAGAAACAAAATTTATTATTAACAAAAACTTATGTATCTGAATGTTTTTCTCGAGCGTACTATCTATCTCTTTTCCCCACGAATACTTTCTCTCTCTGCGCATGACACCAGCGGGGACTGTCACGTAAGAGTACACGGACTGAACATACATTTAATACTCGTTGCCATGTATAAACAATAAGGCGTGTTGCTAACTATTTGGTTATGTGAAATTTGACAGTCATTAGACTTTATGTGACTTTGTTGTTGCGAATAAATTTATTACACAGACTCTCCCGCAATGTGGATATTTAAATTAGTTTAAAAAATAGTAACAATTAAAAATTTAGCAATTTTGATCTTAATTGATCGACATGTTCATAGGAACAGACCCCCTGATCTATCTATATCAACATCTCTTCTGGTTGTAGGACAATAGTAAGATGTGTTTCCTTGGTCTGTGTGGGGGTGATGAATGTGTTGGACTGCTCGCTCTCACCCCGTGGCAAGGCGATTACTCACTCGGCTGACCCGGCTGACCTGACTCGCCCTGGCCCGACACCGCCACGGAAGCGACCATCTCACAGCCGCAGATAACTGCCGGGAAGACACACTCGAACACACACAATCAAAGACGTATCGAGCATTTCAACGTACGAATAGGTAAATTATATTCTAAATTTAAAAAAATGGGACAATTAGGACATTGACAGTAACAGCATTAAGTCCATTTAATATGTTGTTTATATTGTTTTTAAATTAAAAGTTAATACGAATTATGTTAAAGTACAAGAGTCCCGCTATAATTGCTGGGAATAAGAAAATCTGGTAGGCCGTACAAAATAAAATTTGTACTATCAATTAAACAGTTATTTATTTGTCATCAGAAATTCCGTTGTGAAAGTTAAGTTAGTAAGTACTTCGTTAACCAGTTTCTTTTAAATATCATTGTGAGTAAAAATATTGAATTGTCCAGAGACCACTTTTTAACCATGATTTAAAATGAGATAGTTTTTAAATTATCTTGCAATTAATAATGTAGAATAATAGCATTGGTATTCGTATTTTTGCATTCACTAGAAATTAACTTGACAGTTTTGACAATTTCTAAGACTGCATCCAAATTTCTAAATCCTAAATTTATATCTCTTAAATGACATTATTATACGATATCCGTTCCTACAATTTATCTTAAATGTCAAACTTATTGTCGAATAATAATAATAATAATAATAATAATAATAATAATAATAATAATAATAATAAAAAAAAAAATTATTTCTTTAAAAAGATTACAACTCAAGTAGCTGAATGAATGAATTACAGTTATAAAGTTTACAAAAAGGAAATATCAAATATTAATAATAATTTATTTTTCAAATTAAGTTCCTTGTAAACTTTTGTACATTTCTATGGAATATCTCCTGTTTCAACACATTCTTCTTTATATTTTTGTAATTCTTATAATCATCCTGTAATTGGTATCTTGCATCCTGTTGGATTGATTTATCACTAAATAAATAAAAATAAATAAACATTAAATTGAATATAATTGAATATAATTCACTTTTGTTGTTCTAAAGAGTTGCCTGAGTCTATTGTGGCAAGTAAAATACAATTCCGTACAGAAAGTTTCTTTAATTTCCAGTAAAATTATTTCACATTATGTAAATTGTAAATGACACTGACATTGAATATGAAAAAATAATGAAATCTAATCGTACTGAGAATAAAATATTCAATAATTTTTATAAGAGAATAAAATGTCAAAATATGATATTTAACTGCGTTTTTTTAAACAAAAATTAAGGTACTTCCGGTTAATCAATTGTAATCAACATCTAATCAAATGTTCATATGGATATAAGAATGATGAATACGTAAAAATAATTGTAATTTTAAGAATTGTAGTATTGGAGTTATAGCGGCTGAAATTATCGCCTCACGCAAAAGCACACACATACGAGTACAGACATAATCGTAAAAACTAAAATCATTGGGTACAGGGATACTAAAACGTGCTTATTCATTAAAAAGTCACCATCGAATTATTTGACTAATTACAATCCGTTCCGAACCTAAAGGTAATAAGGTAAATGGAAGATAAAAATCAACAACTGTTATTAGTGCTTACGCCTTTCAGAGTTGTATTTATGTAAAGTAGAACTAAATCCTAAATACCAAAAAATGCCAAAATACGTCATCAGACATGGCCTAAGTCTTCTAAACATTAATTTGGAGGCATTCCAATAGGATATTGGTCGAAAACTTTAATGAATTGAAAGGAATGGTGAAGTGTATTATTGTTAAAGGGAACAACTTCGAACATAAAATAAAATTCCATAAAATTATGAAGCATGTTGTCTTATTCTCAATTTAACGTGACCCTCGTATAATATCATTAGATTGTGATGCCTGAGTAGAAGCAAAGAAAATTGGTGTATGTGTCTGAAAGATTGTTATTCCGCTTGTAGGAAGCCTTGAGACGGTTGTAAGGAAATGGGGGGTGTGAAAAGAATTCTGGTTGAAATATAGGGGAGAGAAAAAGTCCGTGAAATCTTGAATAATGTAGTGCCTCCTGGTTGACACGTGCAATTAACCCGGGGCGCGTGACCGCAGACTTGTGCGGGAGCCTCGCGCAATTTCCATTCCTCCTCGGGCAGGCTGACATCGCCAGACGCCAAGAAATCCTGCGCTTCCCGAGGCAATAAAACTTCTGACAGCACTCAAATTAAATATGAAGTTGGAATGTGAAATATACCTATACGCGAACTCCGAGAACAATTTTACTTATGGTAATTTGGGAGAAATGACAGGAAGGCTGATCGCAACCGTCAAAACCATCACCGAGTCGGAGAAAACTTTGCCAACATACGAAAAATAATCAAGAATAAGAAATACCACATATGATACAATTTCAAAATCGAAGAAAACTCCAAATATCTTAAATATGATCGTTTATCGCCCTTTTATTATCGTTCATAAAATTTTTACACACATAATTATTCTACGAGATATTTTTAACATGCTCGAAAACGTGTTTCCTAGGTAAAATATATCGTTTTAGTGCGTTTTAAAAGGGACTTTGGCTGAGAAGGTGTGTACTTCACAAAGTGCCCTATCGAGTTTGTATATACTCAAAACAGACCTGTCAGTCATTTCATACTTCAAACAACTTAGTTTAATAGAAATTTTAGGTAAAACATATGACGTAAAATGTCAACTAAAACTTTCGTTTCAGATCGTAAAAGGTTTATATCCAAAGTCAAAACTTTTTTATGAGACGTCTCAAACTAGCTCGAAAGTGTGTTTCCTGGTTGATTTTTAACCAGTATTTTACAACAACCTTCTTCGTTTGAAAAATAACTTTGGCTGATTAGATGAGTGCACCACAACTTGGCAAAAAATTGTTATGTTCATTCATATTTAGCACAAGAGACATTTTTTTGTTAATATAATCTAATTTTTCGTAATAGTTTTTTTTTTCTAGTGCGCCATTATTTTATTCTTCAATCAACCAAGTTCCAACTAAAATTCAAGTAAAATTTATGTCATAAGAAGTACAAAATTTTTGATATAAGTAGATATGTTACAGTAAATGTAGATAGTGAGAACAGTGGGATGCGGCATAATGTGTACAATCCCCGGCAAATGCAGCTTCGCTTAAAATTGTTTTCGCTTACAATGCAATTAAATATAACAACAATAACCTCACCTAACGCAAAAAACGCACCCCGATTTTTCCAAGATTGATTTTTGTGCGTTAGGTGGGTTTATTGTTGTTGGGTTTGGTTGAATTGCAAAAAAAAGTAGTTTTGGGCAAGTTCTATATTTACCGATAATGTACACATTATCCCACTATTACACATCCAGTGCTTCTCAATCTCTAGGTCGCGACTCATAATTGGGTCGCGAGTAATTTAATTTTTACATGTTAAAAAATCAAACAAATATTTTGAATACAATAACTTGCATATCTGCACTATATCTCATTGACACATACAAATGTCATAAAATTATTTGAGATTTAAACATCTTAATCACATAGCTAAAATTTTTGTACGTATATTATGTTTTGTTTGCATTGTAATTTTTTTAAATCTTACGATGAATCATATTGGTCCATATTCTCACCTCTTGAAGTAGCGCTACTTCCGAAAATAATAATAATAATAATATTTTATATGGAACTTATTTCAAATATTATAGATGTCATTTACAAAAATATGATACCTATTCTTGTCTATTTACAAAATTAAATAAAATTTATCTGTTAAATTATGTCATATACTGTAACAGGTATACCTTGAAATTAGTACTCGTAAACTTATAACTTTTACCTACATTTCTTTTAAATCAACTAATGAGTTAAGATAATCTTTTCTCTTAAGGATCTAAAACATAATGAATAAGATAAATAATTCTCTTATTTTTCCAGTGATAAAGAACTTGTGGAAAAGAAAAAAGATAACACTTATTAGAAATATACGTACATGAAATGATGAACGTTACTTAAGTATTATTTAGTCACCCTATTAAATTAGTGCTGATTACATTACTCCGGTCACTCCATATATTAAAACCACCTCTCGATTTGTGTGTTAATTGGCGGCAAAATCTCTAAAATCTCTGTCCTGCAGCAATTAATTGAATTAGCAAATAGCGGCAAATTGTGATTTCCCTGTGGTAGTTTGTTTAGTCTGGAGCCAGGGTGACGCGTCGCATTTGTTCTGTCTGTCTGAACCCCAGCAGTTAACGTATTCATTAGCAGTTGTTAACCCTGCACTCCCAAGCGGTAACCAAATCTTCTAGAACACTAACAAGCTTTATATTCAATTAACGGAATTGTTTTAGCGAGATTAAACAATTCATTTCTCTTCTGGAACTTTTTACAAACTTGGAATATGACACTAATTTTGCTTCTTAAAAACTAAGCGAACATAAATTATCCTAGTTTCTATGACAAGATCTTTAACATAATACTGAAAATACTTCACGCAACTTCTAGTGGCAAAAATTATTTACATTTCCGAACAAATTTTCCTTATATTTTAATAATGTAACTGATTTTTGCTTCAGTTTGTCGTTCTAATAGCAAAATGGAATTTTATGACGAAAGTTGTAACAAGTACAAAATTGTGCCTAGAAGAAAATAATATAGGTATTGGGACCCCCAGAACCGTAAGCGACAACAGTGGAATTTTAGGACACTAAAACTTCTTAAGTTTTATTTATTTATATAATTTGAAAATATTAGGCAATCCAACTTGACGTCGTAAGCAGAAAGCAGTTGTGATTTCCACCTCACTTTTCAATATTTTCTAAAATTATTTAATTTTATCTCATGACAGATATCGAGGAATTTTGATTTTTGTGCAATTATTTCATAAAATGAAACATATTTTTTCCATGGCTCCATCATTGACTAAAATATGTATGCAATTTATCTCTGGCACCTGCTTTTTATTTGTTATGGAATGATCTATTACTCAATATGTAAACCACTCTCTGAGAAAAGAACTATTATAAGCTCCGATATGGTTGACTTGTTGAATAACCCTAATTTGTTTTTACCCTTTTATTATAGTTTCGCGTAAAATTGACTAGATACTGAAAATGAGAAAATTATTGTTCTCGAAATAACGAAATAAGAATTTTTCATTTTCAATTAATTTTAAGATTAGGGATATTTTTTAATTTTATTATCAATTAAAGTCGTATTTGGCTTATAGTTGACTGCACGAATATTTTAATTGGGTATTAAACAAAAATTAATTTAAATTCAACAGTTATAGATATAATACTTTATCGTTTATTTATATATAAACGTTGATTTTAATTTAGATTCCTTGATTTTGAATTATGGTTGTAACAGGCACCACGATAGGTGGCTTCGAATAATGACCAAGGCCATATCCGAGAACAAGTAGAATATAAAGTCGAAGAATATAGAACTACTCCGGGAAATATATCTAAATGAGATAGGTGAGAAGCAATAAGTCCGTGCAAACTTTAAGTCTCTCCCAAATGAAAACATTGTGTTCAGTTTTGATAATCTAAGGACTCGTATCAGGCGTCATATTGCGAGCTCTGAAAGCAATCGAGGAAACCGTGTCATATAGCTGCGATTTGAAAATTGGATATAATTTCAAACTCAACCTTTCAGAAGCTAACCAATGTACTACTACGTCACGCGACCGCATAATTGCGAATAAAGTAACTAATAATGAAAACAACGTTATTAAACTAAATGTGCAAGGGACCTGCAGATTATAAGTTAAAATTATTTGGATATAGTAATTCTTTTAGTTACTATAGTTTTGTCGAAAATGAAAGTTAAATCAACTGAATGTATAAAACCAATGAAGTTTTATTTATGATTTCTATTGTTTAGTTACACATAGGATGTTGAAAAAATATCATTAAAGAACTTGTATTTGATAAGGCATGTGTGATTTTGAGAAAGTAGATGAGTATGTAATCCTTGTCTTTCCCGTTTTCGCTGATTGCGTTTTCCGGGGCTCGTTAAAGTCATTTAGCTTCAACTGACAGGATTATGTGTTCCTTTATTCGCGGTTCAAGGGATAATCTGCAACGAGACGTGACTTCATAAATCAGCAGCCGGCCGCCGGCTTTCCAGCCAAGTACCTAAGCCATCATTCACCCGGATAAGGAAACTATTTTTCATCCTCCCGTCATCGCGAGGATTCGCTAAATCTATGATCACTGCCGCAGAGCAGAGGGCGCGCAAAGTCGTTTATCACCCGGGATATTAATTTGCTTTTTGTTGGGAGCTAACTACCAACACGACGGAGCCACTCAGAAAGGATAATATAGATGAGGTCTTTTCACACTTTTGGAAAGACCACGATCGCTCAAACTCACCAATGTTTTTTGCTTAATAAAATAATGAATCACTGTCTCAACTCCTCAATAAAATAAAAGACAATGCTTCCTATGTTTTCTTAAGCAGTTTAAATATAGCAGGTTTCTAATGAATTCGCGTGGCTGGGTTATACAACCCGTTGTGGCCGTGACGACCCGGTTCGAAATAGACCGCAATCAGCTTGAAAAATATATTCATTGCTCAAATAGCACCAAAAAAAAAAAAAAAATAGTCCTTGTGGTGCTTTCTCCTCATAAGCTTCAAGAGCTCGCGTGAGGTAATGTCAAAAATATGGGTAAGTAAGAGGTAATGTGTTACAGATATTTTCCATGGGTACTACTCGCTCTAAATGAACCAAATACTACGTTGAATCAAATATAATCTAGTCTTTTTTCTATATAATTTTCCTGAATATCTAACACCTATGCCACCAGTTGGTATATTTTTATTCCCGTATTAGAAAAAGAAGTGCCGTCTGATAACCGGACTGCACACATAGTCTAGTGTAAAAAATAAAATAATAAATAATTTCAATAGAAAATGACTAAAAAGTGACCTTTTATGTAGTCGTGACAAAAGGAATGTTTTCACATTATTTCAGAAAACCAGCAAGTCTTTGATTGTAATAGAGAAAAATTATTCGGTTAGTATTGATCTTGCGTAAGTGTCCACGTTGGTAATGCTATTGCTGTATTAGAAAAGAATCTCCTGCAGTTATCGTGCGCTGTTTCCCGGTCGTAAACACGTGTGGAAGGAATAAAGGCGTCCAGGTAATGCCCGCAGTTGGAAATGGAAGTTGCAAATGCGAGAAGGAAGCCAATCAAACATAATGGTTATACAGTTGGACCGAGATCTGTAAAAAATGAGAGCAGTAACATTCAGCTCACGTCGCGCGAACGACCTGAAGTGTCAAACTCATCCTGAAGTAGTGCGCCGGTCAGTCCGCCGGATTTGTCAGCATAAAGGAAAAGTCCGCGGGAATGAGCTCCAATTTAAGTAAATCCGCCCGCTGCAAACATGTTTAAAGATAAGATTGGAAAAGTTGTATAAAGTGTAAGTTAAATTCGCCATAACCGTTACTCGGACGGCAGCGCGGACAATAATGCGGTTAGCCGACCAACTGGGGAGTCACTTTCCACACGCTAACACCACAGATGTAAACATCTCACCGGGAAACACAACGAAATTAGCACCAAACAATTATCAAAGGGGTAATACACTTTTACAAGTTTCTTTATCAATTTTACACACATGACAATTGTTGTCAGCCGAAAGCTCTTACGAAGAACGTGTAATTTATAATGGATTCAGGATAATTTGAACAAAAAAGTATTTTTGGTTAATACTTATTTAGACTGCTTAATTTAAATACGCGATATGCCCATTATCGTTATGTATTAATCATAAATTAAAATTCGCCTAAAAAATAGGAAGGAAATTATCAATAATTACTTAAAGGGATAGTAAAGTTTTTGTTTTATACCTTGCAAGGAACAAATTGTTCATAGCGAATTCCGAATAAATTAAAAACCAAAGTATATTATAGTATTAGAGTTTTATTTAAATATTGTTTATTCGTTAAATACAATCTTCGATTCGATCTCTCTGACTCAAGAATATCATCTTATAATAATGTTAATTTCATTGACGTATGTCTGCCGCCTTGTTGGTTATGGTTACATTAATAATCAGAGATTATTATTGAACAAAGGACAGTACTATATAGTTGTTGAACTAAGATGAGCCTATTCAGAATTTTCTCCATATAAATTTCTGTTCGGTTAATGCTCAGCCCTATAGACATCGACATGTGACCAGCCAATGCAACAATGATGATTATTATGGGTGCCTTACCATGCAAAAGCATCACCTCTTCTTTTTTCCCAGTTATTGAAACAATCGGCCCGATTCTGTAAGAAGAGTTATTAGAATAAAGTTACTAAAATAGTCTTTAAAATGAAGGTCAGTTACTATTACAGTAACTTGTTATTTTTTGTATTCTATAAGCACAGAGTCATTGCAGTTTTAGATACTTAGTTGTTAAACAAGTTATTACGCTAGAGACTAGCCAAACTTAGTATTTAGGATGTAGTAACCTTTCAGAACGGCTGGAATTTGGATGAATTTTGAATTTAATAGAGCACTGGCAGCTTTGGAAAATCGGTATGTATAAATAAGTAACTGTAAATAATTTTCGGTAACGTTTATTTATGATATTGGAAAATTTATTTGATAAATTTATATTTTTATTTCACAGAAGAAGAATAGGTTAGAAAATAGATTGGTAAGAGTCGAGAATAATCCTTTCTTAATTTAGGATGTAAAATTAAAAAAAATATTCCGATTACCAAAACCAATTATTGTACAAGATCTTATTGAAGAAGTAACTCCGTTAGCAGAACCTTCAAAAAGATCAACAGGCGTACCTATTCATTTAAAAGTAGGCTGTACATTTTACTTGGCGCCTTTCCTTGTATTATTCAAAATATCAAAGTTCTTCCCATGACAATTTAAGCTCATTAGTTTTCAGAGGATGTGTTTTCATTTCGAGCATTATTTTGTGGTTTTCTAAATAAGCTATTAATATTTCCAACTGTTCGTTGGTTGTTCTTGAAGCCCTAGGCTTGTTGTATACCATGATGCAAACAGATATAACACTTATTCACTTATAAAAACTAAGAAATGTCACTTGTCAGATTAGAATACACGCAGAAGAAGAAATACGCATGCGCACCACAATTCATGTTCCTCATTTCACTGCTATCTTAGTAACTAAGTTTGTTTAGTTACTCTGGTAGTAACGTTCCTAACCATATAATTACAAAATACAAAATATGTATTCAGTTACTAGGATAGTTGCTATCAGAGTAACTTCATAGTAACGTTGCTAACAAGTAACAATGTTAGATACTTTGTACAGAATCGAGCTGAATTTTACACCTTTCTTCATCTCCAGTAACAATCCGGGCCAAAACTTTTGACATCCCTAGACATTGATGAAATATATTCAAAATTATTCATGGTGATTTATTAACCATTACTACAAGCTCTTTTTTCTTCAGATTTTAAATTTTCTGATAATTTCTAACAAGGAGGTCTTAACGGATCGTCCTGGACGGAGATCTACACAGAAAAATCCGTCAATTCTATATATTTTGAACAAATACTAAACAAAAAGTTCCGGTAAAATTGTAACATGAACATAACTATTTTCTACAAATTCCATACTAAAAGTTCCTTGGAAAAGATTCTATAAATCCAATAAAATTATAGCACGAACACACACCATGTATATTGCACTTGACACTGACATCTGTCAATTAGAATTATTTGAATATACGAGTTGTTTTCATGATTACAGCAAAACTGGCTGATTCATGAAAGTAAATCTCTTTACAATTCTTCAACTCTATAATAATAATATCTACTGAATATGAAATCAAACCGTATAGAAAATAAAATATTCTTTCATATTGATTATCACATAAACTGACAAAAAATGATATTTAAATACAATTTTTCAAGAAAAACTGTCAAGAACTTCAAATTACTTCATATGTATTGTAGGTACGTAAAGACGAGGAATACAAAATAATGATAAATATCGTCGTAGAAAAATTTGTCACATACCCACGAACACACAGACACACTTACAGATATTATCGTTAAACAAGTAAAATCGTATTCTAGGGATCCTAAAAGGTGTTTATTCATTAAAAACTCACTACCGATATTTTTCACCAAAGACAATACCTTCCTTACCTAAATGTGACGGAAAGTAAAACACTGACCAATAAATATATCCACTCTTCCAAAATCTACTTCTTTCCGCTAACTTTTTGACCCACTCCAGCACCTGTACCGTCTTTGCCAAAATCCGAACATAAAATCAGATTGGAACACTTAGAAATAGACGATGATATTTTTATTAATGCATATTTACTTGTTTCTACCGAAACAAAAATAACTTTGACGCTTAGCAATTCGGACATAATCTCTATTAAAAATGTATTTATAAGTTGATTTAATTCTGAGATACTCCTGAAGTAATAATCTACTTTTCTTGTAAAAACAAATTTTTCGGTGTCGTAATGTTGTGCCAGTTATAGTGGTGATGAACAGAACCAAGAATAAAATTATCCTTGTCGTATATCATTGACGTGGAGTAAATCGCGGTCAATTTCTTATGAGGGAGTCGTGGATGACAGGGCAGATAGCGTATTGACACTCAGTGGCCATAGCTTTGTGTTACGACACATCTCGACATGGTGGCGTGCAGCTCTATATCGGGTGATGTATGGCCGGCACACATTGCACTAGATGGAACGCAATATGTCCGTTCGAGAAAGGCAATAACCATTAGGTTTGGAGAAAACTGCCCCATTCCGAATGACACGACCGGCGAATATACGGAGAATTTATATCGGTCGTTCTGTCTGCGAGCGCACAGGACACACTCTCTCTCCACCGCCCAGAAATATTCAAATTTATTTTATGGTTCATATGCAGTGCTTGGAATAATTCATTGGCTTTGCTTACTTCAATATTGAAAAAATCCCAACATACATATTTCCCATTATGGAAATTTCAGAATATGTTACATATTATCATTTATACGAGATAATTTAAAACATTCCATATTACCAATAATATATAAATAATTATTATAATTTCGTCACTTGTCAATTGCAATAAATAATTTGCATAATTATGAAATGCTTTATTGAAAATTATTTCTCCTGGTGGACTAATGTTGAAATATTTCTGCAAAACTAAATATTTTACTCCAACTAAATATTTTACTTATAAAAATGAAACATGATACAATTTGTGAATATGCAAAGTTAAGTTTTCACAAGCCATTTCCACAGTTCGTTTTGAACGGTTCAGAAACTGCCGACGTTATCAAAATCCTCATTAGTCGTACAACCGTACCGTTCCAACCGTCTATCGTTTGATTAGAAAAGTTTCTATACTTATCATTGTTACCGAATGATTTAGAGGGCAAACATCTTCTGTTATACATAAAACGAAAATACAATGGATGTATCAATATGTTTGTGCAGTAACATACTCGTAGTAGAAGCGTTGGCTATAGATCCAATTACATCAGTGCCCGTTGTTCATCAACATCCTTCGAAAAATATTTTTTTTTTTTTTTTTGTAATAGTTATTAACGTCATTAGGACGATATGAGGCAAATAACGGACGCGGCTGAGGTTTATAAGCCGAGTTCGTTATTTGCATATCGACTGTGTGGCGATTGAAACATTTAGGAGTAATAAAATAATAACAAAATTCTTCTCTTTCTGTCATATTGAACAACTTTTTTGTTGACTTATAAATTCTCCTTGACAACGGTGCATCAAGGTGCTGTTATTTTTCTAGGAACATTTGATTCTTAATTATAGGCGATTGTTATAAAAAATAACGGCCGGCGGCAGGGCCGGATTAATATATTTTCGGGCCTGAGGCGCTAACAATTTTCGGGCCCCTAGAATAAAACATAAGACCCTAAAAATATAATTTATTTCATAAATTAAACAGAAAAATAATTACAACAGAAATAAACTCGTGAAGTGAATAAAATACAACTCTAAAAAAATAAAAACTTGACAAATGGTGCCGTAACCGGGCCTCATGCGCCTCATGGTTAATCCGGCACTGGCCGGCGGCCGTTATTTTTACCTCTCGCTAAGAGAGCTATTGGATTCTTGCTAAAATTCGCATATCCAGATTTTATTGAATAAGCACGATTTAAGGTTCCTAGAATCCGATTATAACATTTTAAAAATAATGTCTGTGTGTGTTTATGTGTGGGTATGTGTGTGTGTGTGTGTATGTGTATGTGTGTGTGTGTGTGTGTGTGGATGGATGTGTGTATGTATGCGTGTCAGGATGTTGGAGGGACGATTCCTCAAAAACTATAAGACTTAAAAAATATTTAACTGCAGTTTCCTCAATCTGATATTCCTGGGAAGAGCTGAAAAGGTTTTGGTAACAATTAGATAACCGGAAGTAGTAGTTTCTTAGAAAAATTTTTCTAAATATAATTTTTTGAAAATTTTTGTTATAAATATTGAACGCAAATTTAAATGTTTATAACATAGTTTGTAAATATCATATGTCAGTGTCAAAAATCAATAGTTTTAGTGGCATTCTGATAGTTTTTTCTGGGAAAGTATATTTAATCTTTCTTATTATTTTATTAATGAAATATTTGAAATTATTGGTAAAATGCATATATCTATCAGAAATACCGCCAATCTGGTTAGTGAATTGGAAGAATCTCTGAGAAATAGGAACTTCCTCATACAATGAAAAATAGATATAATTAGAATTATATGCGTGCAGAAGACAAGTTAAATATAATAAAAAACAATATTTGGGTAAAGTTCTGCAATTTTTTGTTATAAATCGACGGTTCGATAGAGAAGTACAATACAATACTTATATAGCCTAATATGGAAATGACGAGAGGTCTTGTGCTGGCCACAACAGATTTTTATCTTTTCACTTTTGTTTTTAATCTTGTTATATATAGTAACACAGTATGGTGTTACGAAAAAGATATATCCGGGTCAGAACAAGAAACGGACACATAATGCGCTGCAGGCAAACATTTTAAATTAATTTTTCTACAGTCACTATAGAAAGTAGCCATTTGCGCTCTCTTTTGTCAACGCAAAATGTCACTTTGCCGCTCATGCCCTACAAAGTAGAAAAAACGCTCGCTGTCCAAATTTCTAACTATACAATGTTGAGAAATGTGACTTGTCTACATTCTTAATGAAAATGTTTAGTTAGGAACTAATGGCACTGTAATTACACATTTATCACGTTCATAAGTCAATTTGACATATTATGTTCTGTCGGTATTTAACATAACCTAACAAAATGCCATACTGCTGTGAAAATGAAATAGGGCATTCATTTACAAAACCGAAAGTATAAAATGCTTAGATTAGATTGAATAAAAACTCAAGCAGAATGGACAATAACGATAAAATAAAATTAAATATAAAATAAATTGTGTGAACAGTTATGTTTAGTAATAGGAATGATTGTACACAGATGGCGGTAGGATAGTTGCGAGTCGTACTGACATCTGATCTCTAGTTAACTATTTATTTTGATTACAATAAAGTTATTAGTTATTTCGTTACTTAAATAATTGCGAGAAGTCAGTCAATGCACATACATGTCTATATAATCACAAATTCCTTGAAATATTTGTTAATTTTTTCAGTGTGACAGGCGTGACAACTAACCACACATTTTGCTACAAAAACTCATCAAATCATCACAAATCCTTGCTTCCACGCTCTAATTTTGGTTTTTTTTTATGGAATAGATGGCTAGTGTAACGATATAATCATTTAAAAGCCTTTTTAAATTTAAACCGTATCTATTGTATTAGCCAATCGTTATTTATTGAGCAGTACTGTAAGTATAAAGTGTACATTTTATTATTTTTTATGGTGGAGGACCCCATTGTGGCGACTGTAGAAATAATCTTGTGTGTGTTTCGAGCGCAAATGGACATTGTCGATTTCGAGAGAATGCCGCGCTCCTTCGTCGCGCGGCAACAACCTCTCAATTGACAATGTCGCATTTTGCGCTCTTAATACACAAATAGCTATTTCCTTCTGTTAAAAAAGTATATATTTTTTTCATTAAAATTAATTTATAAAGTATTTTTTTAACACAATAAAAGTGTGAAAAAAATGCTCTTTTTTAACGTTTTTTAAACACGTGAAATAATGACTCGTTACGGCACTTTGTCACACTTTTATTGCGAACGTAAAATAATTTTGTATGCGACTAAGAACTGTTTTATTTCATTCATAGGATTTGATGAACTCGCCTACTCTTGTTGCATAAATAACTATTAATTAAAAAACTGTTGTATAAAAAGAATAATAATAAATCATTATGAATACATACTTTGATGTATTAATCTCAATGCACTTATAGGGTAAAGTTGTCACCGTATTTCTGTGTGAGATAGTCGTACAGATAGTAAATCTTGGGTCAGGATCGCGTCACCTGTTTCTTTTGTGTGTATAGCCATTTATTTGTTTCTTGCTGTGGGATATTACTTCTTGTCCACGGTGCCATCTTGCCGCAACGGCGTCTATAAAAACGCTGTAACTGTGCTGGGTATTGCGGGCCGCGGTCACAACTGTGGTCATTCTGCCACGGCGCCAGTTGGCCCAGCCCGAGTTCTCGCTTTAATAAAAACGCCGAGCAGGCAAATTACATATTGCCCGTGAAAATTGCACATCTTAAACGGATACGTGGCAATTCCCCACCGATATTATGTACAGGACGCGAACGCCTCGGGCACCAGCGATTCAGTTAGCGCGGACGAGAATTGCTGCTGGACCTCTCATTACCCTTCATTACTTTAAAATATGTGCATATCATTTTATACTCATTACATGCACAGATATACTTACTGCATTCCTGTACACTCAACATCAAATCTGCACAATTTGCAAAATTATTCTAAATACAATCGGATATCCTAAACAAGGTAGTTTATATTTGAATTTAATTCTAAAAATTAGTAGCCATTTTCATACCGCCCATCATCCAGATGACGACTACCTATTAGAATATTAATATAGGTTTCCAAAACACATGTTTAATTTTTATTGTCGAAAATAACATGAAATCACCATAAATTTTAAAAGTATATTATGTAACAAATTTTATAAACATATCTTTAGTGATGGATGTCTTCGACACAAGCGAAGCACGGATTCAAAAATGTTTATAAAAAGAGTTAGATACTATACTTCTTCTACTACTGAAATTTAAGACAACAGAAATACAGAAAAACACAGCTGCCATCTAGGCTCATGATCCGGAAATGACTGGACTTGAACCTGTGCTAGAATCAGCTGTTAGTGGTTGCAAACTTCAAACCGTGTCCAATAATTACGAAACTACAGCTTGACAAGTTGAAGAACCTACGTTAAGTTACGTTTAACGAGAGAATAGAGAAAAATATATTTAAAAAATATTGGCGATGATTGCACTTTTTAATAGCATATATGCACATTTCGTTCTTACATTTTATGTAGTATCCAAGTACCCAGAATATGAAATCCATTTTTTATAAAACGCCTAGTCCAAGTAAATACTCGTATTTAGACATTTTCGCTTGCAATTTTACTAAAAATATCTTAACCTAACATAACCAAATAAACAAACTCACGCCCACAAAACTCGGTTTGATTTTTGTGCGTCAGATTATAATATATATTTAGAGAAATAGCCAACCAAAATTCATCATTTTGCAAATAAATATAAATGTGTCATAAAGTGTGCAATTAGTGCCATTTTTTTTAATAATTGTAAAATGAACTGCACAGTTTTAATGACCTTATTTCTATTCTGTCTAAATATATTTTATGCTAATTAGGTATTATGTTTTTATATATTGATGTACTCGTAAATTCTTCTCTTAGATAATTCCGAATGCATATTTACGATTGCACCTTTTACACATATAAACGCAGTGTTCTTAAACGAATTAAACTTTTTAACCGAGTGTACTCATGAGGCAGCCATACATAATTCATGGTAGATTATTCGTTACAAATAAATTGCAAGATCATCGTCATTATTACTGCAATACATTATTACTTGTCTCGTTCAGCAATCTATAACCACTTTACTAAATGCCCGACATTTTCACATAACCTATATGGATAAAATTATTATTTACTGATGAAACAGTTCCAGTAATCATTTATTAACTTAAATTATACATCATAAAAACGAGACAAAATAAATCAGTGATAATATTCCCAATCAAATGGTGAGAGATACGCGAGAAAGATTAATTGCAAACGGGTATACACGTAGATAACAGGCTGATATATTTTTTTATCAATAAAATAAAAAGATTGTAGTTGTATTGATGACGTTTAGGTTTTTGACAATGCTGTCGTCGGGTGGAAGCCATCTATAATTAAAAACACAAAGCACAATGGGAAACATATATTATAACTACACATACACAACGTTTCGTGCAGGCATGCAATTCTGCGCTTCCCAATCCCAATAAAGAGAAGATGAAAAATGTTTATTAGACAAATTGTTTCCCCAACGTACATGATTTCAATAATAAAATAATATATCTCTGTTATGAATTCGAACATTCAACCCAATTCTGTAACAAAGATATTAACTCTTAACAGTAATGCTACAGCAAATAACCAAAAATTATTTTTAATAGTAAGTAAAACTTGAAGATGACAAGTTTTAGATTTGTTTGTAATTGTAATGGTTATTAACAATTTTTGCAACTTTTCTTTTATTAAATAAATCATTATGACATATTACGAATTTGTTGTGCCAAACTGTATTATTAGCAATTACGATAATGAAGATAACAATAAATGTATTAGAACTGATGAGAGCGCTTATCAGGTTTCTTCTCACTGAAATTGGAAATAATATAGTTTGACGAAGATCAAATTCAAATCCAGGTCGACAGAAGACAGAGCCATTAAAACAATTGAAAACGGAAAAGTTACTCATTGCATTCTCAGGACAACTACCTTCAAACTCTTCCTGCGAAATACACATACGTACTAATACGAACTACTTAAATTTGTTGATTCGAAGAATCCAAAATAGTTATTTCTGCAACAAGAGTGTAAACACAAGTTTTATGACATGAGGCCATGTATTTCGGGACAGGGATTGCCGAGTCACGAAAATTATTGACAGACGAGCAGTTGACAATTTGAAAACACTAAATACCGAATGAGTTCACATTTGACAGATAACAGATCTGAAGTTAGTATTACCACAGACAGGGTTTGTCTGTGGTATTACCAATATTAATGTACAGAAAAAAACTAAATTATGATAAGACAACTTAAATGCCACATATGTATTGATGGTGGTAGCTCTGTTATGTGTAAAGTCAATAAAATACGAAAATCGTAAATTACCAAATTTACATATAAAAAGATATTTTTCTACACTCGTGCGGAAAAATATTCTAAAACTTAAAATGAGTACATGAAATAGCGAATTCTCACACTAGTGCCGGAAATAACTGTAGGGGGATCAGGCTCTATACTCTTGTAAAAATGTATAGCACTTTATACTCTTGTAAAAATGTATAGCACTTAAATTGTAAAAACTGAAATAATGAACGATATAAATATATAAATATAGTATTTTATATTACAAGCTCGGTAAAACGGTTTTTAGTGCTGAAAGAAGGAAATGACTGGCAAGCCGAGAAGTTGGGCATGTCACCTCCTTGAAGCAGTAAAACAGTTACCCTGGCGACTATTGTACAATATTTTATTTGTTACTCACTTGTAAATCAAATTTAAAAATATAACCAAAACCTGACAGTTGCAATCGACACTTTTAATATGTACGGGAGAAACAAAACACAATTTTCACATATCAACAACGTGACTAACGTTATTACTAACTACTACCACTAGTAAAGATTAATTTTCAAAAGTAGTAGACGGTATCAATAAATAAATTTTACAAGTGAGTAACAAATAAAAGAAATTTTTATTTTACAACAAAATAATTTCGATGTTTATAGTCTGAATTTCTAATTGCTTCTGTTAATTTATTTTATGAGTTGTTGTTGCAAAGGCAAACATAAAATGAAATTTCAAAAATAGGTCGGGGGCACATATCTATCTACTTGATACAAGATATAAATAACATGACCAATTGTCATGATTGCTTAAAAATACCATAAATAGCCGCCCAACATTAGATGTCAAAAATGTAGATTACATATCCCAATTTTTATTACTTTATTGACAATAATTTCAGAAGAATTATTGTTTACACCATTTGCGGAAAATGTGATTTTGAAATTGCAGGTAAATTCCCAAACTCGCTGCTCTTGTTTCGGAACCTTGCATTCGTTTCAGAATCACTAATTTCACGCACTTGTTACAAAAATATCTAAGTATTATGAATTCAGTTTCCTTTTATGTGTTTCAGATTAAAGGATGCACAGCGTTTTCAGTTATATTTTTCCATAATATTTTAATAGTGTTTAACGTAAACATTTTTTCTACTTGTAAATATGTATGTATTTTTTAATAAAATATCATCATAATATTTCTTTTAGTTATATCTGAAGTTTAATAGACTCTTGTTTCTCTGGAAACTGTTTGGAAGCGATGGAATGCTCGGGCATAGTTTTATTTTTTGTCCGCGAGCGTTGAAGCTCAATAATAAGTTGTCAGATGCAGCTCGTCGCGATGATTGCGCTACGGTGCCGTGTGGCCGACCAGGGATTCTATATTTCATTTTATTCCCGCACCCTACTATTATTTCCCCGCCATTGTCACGCACGGTTCTTTATCTTCGTTAAATTTACACATGAAGGAAGACAGAACAAATCCTATTCCAAAAATGCCAAATATGAGAAGATATAAAAATAAGGAAAATTATTTTAGATTAAAAATCTGATGTAGACAGAAATTTCAGTTTTATTTTCTGAAATTCAAAGTCCAAAGGCCTTTATTTGTTATATGCCGATACTTTGAGTTTTAAATAATATAAAAAATTATGTATGTGGACGAATAGATTACAACCAACAAATGCAGTCTGGAGTTTTAGAGTCTAAGAGCAGAGACTAAAAGATAGCAAAAAGAACAGTAGTGCTTAGTTTTGATATTCTAGGACTCGGAGACGGTCTATTCGGCGACGCGACATCTGGGCGATTAAATAATAGATGAGTAAAATTACATAAATGTGCGTTACGTTATATAAACGTTAGTTTAGAAAAATCAGAAAGTCACTTTTAACTATTTTTCCTATTGCAAAAAATGAACAAATTGTAGGCCTGCTAAGGGTACATAATTTTTAAATTTACATCGCCTAGATGTTGCGGCGCCCAATTGTCCATCGCCCAGTGTGACTCGCCCACTTGTCCATCGTCAAGATGTCGGGTACCGGGTTATGTTAAGGTATGTTCAGAAAAATCAGTAATTTTTGACTATTTCTCTTGTTCTGCTAAGCGTAAAAAACTTTTAAGTTTTTCGAAATAAATTGTGAATTTTTATTAATATTTTAAGTTTTTGTCTAGATCTAGGTTTAGAGAAAATTGATAAATTAAAAGTACGAAAATATCAGTAAACGAGAAGTTACAAAATCTTATTTGATGTTGACATATTAGAATGGATAATTTTTACAACAGAGTCGTCGTTTCGAAATTAATGAGTAAATTTATTTGATTTTAATAAAACGCTGTGGCTCAGTAATAACCTTATAATTACAAATTCCATTATTGATATCAAATCTGAAAGCCTTATAATTTCATCTCAACTTTACCACATACACCGAACAAAAATAACATCGTTGACGTATCCTTTAGGAAGATAATGTATTCCTGTTGAAAATGATAGCTCATACTTTGAGAATGTAGCCTTACTGGTATGTTGTTCACCGCAGTGTGTGTTTAAGTCCAGTATAAAATACGACACTGATCAAATCATTATTTTGAAAACTGCTATCGAACAATCCGCTTGCGTGCATGCTATGCATCGTGCCGAAGAGCCCAATAAATAATATACCTGATAGAGGTGGACGTATTGATCAATTGATCAGATTAGAAAATATTCTTTTATGATAAATTGTTAATAATTTAGTCTAGTCACTGAAATTATACATGATAATCTAAGCGATTTATTATAACGTGATATAAATGCTCATTTATTATTTAAAGTAATGACAGTGATCCAAATGATATTTCTGTTAAAATACGACCAGTAAAAATGTCAACCAGAGGTCACATGAATATGCCATAACATTATTTATTAATTTATGACCTTTTCAAAGTTGTCACACTATTATGAATTCATGAGATATGTACATTACATTAACAAAGAATTTCTTTATGCTATATTGTTTATTTATTTTACATAAACGATGCATTTACGGAATAGAAAATTTTCTTTGTATAAAATTAAAAATGTGTACAAGGCGAAAATAGTACGTTTGGAAATAAATGTAAATCGAAGGATTAGTGTTGCCCGACTACATGAATTTTGAGATCTTGTTAATTCTCAGTGTTTAAAAATTATGTGAACATGAATGCGTATGCATTTACCATTAATAAAATATTAGCATTGATCGAATTGTGCGGATTGTAAAGTTACGGAAATACATTATTCTTATTCCAACAAATTCCATCGTAGAGTTATACTTCATTCCCAAGTAGTCTGTATGCGAGGTTGAATTCCAACGAAACGAAGCGGAAATTCCCGATCCCGAGCGAATACACTGTAGGAATGAATGCGAAGCACTATGTACATTGGCTACAACAAATAATTCCCGTAACACACAAAACGACAACACTCGCACTATAATGTGGCCACAAGACGAGACGAGACGAGAGTTGATGTTGGGCTTGTCTTGGTCTTCTCTCGACTATATTTGCCTTGTCGAGAGAAGAATTGAGGGCAGTCTCGTCTTGTTTCGAGTATCGATAAGACTCTCGACTCTGCGTCCATCAACAAACTGTTTATAGCCTTATCTATTAGCGCGGAGAGAAGAACTAACTCGAACAGAGCGGGAAGAAACACATATTGTCGGGATGTACGAATTTTTCGACTGTTTGGAGTTTGAGAATGCAAAGGTCATACATGTGCAAGGGATAAAGCATAGTGTTGTACGTGGCTTTTATTATAAAGGTTGTGAAAGAAAAATGAGGACAACGGCTCGCATTTTATTTACAATAAAATATCTATGATATTATTTACAATAATAATGGTGAACGGCACATGCTTGGGCGAGGCAAGATCCTTGAATGAATTCAACCGTCTTTTTCTCGCCGGGGCGTTTTGGATTAATTGGACGAAGTTTCTAAAAATGGCGTCGTAGATCCCGTATGAAGTTGGCTGAGCTGGTATCACCTTCGTTGGTGGAGCTCTCAGTAAAGAATTCGCTGGGAAGTCGTATTGGTTCACTGTACATCAGTTCTGCTGCTGAGGCAGCGATATCTTTGGCCGCTGCACGAATGTTTAGCAGAACGGTAGGCAGAATTTCCGTACACCAAGCGTTTTGGTGGCACTTAATTGCAGCTTTTGACGGTTGAGTCGTTCCACGATGCCATTAGTCGCTGAATGATAAGCCGTTGTATGAAGATGAATCGTACCTGTCAAACGAATCAAGTGCTTGAACAGTTATAACTCATATTGTCGTCCTTGGTCGGTCGTAACTCAAAGCAGAGTCCCAAAGCAGTAAATCCAGCGACTATATAAGGCATGAGCGACGGTGTCTGCCTTCTGGTCTACCAATGGAATCGCCCCTGGCCAGCGCATATATCTGTCCAAACAAGTTACACAATATCGAAAGCCTTGTGATAGTGGCATGACGATGAGGTCCAGGTGCTCGAGCAATGCCGTAGGAGGCACAAAGGTTCCCACTGGAGCGATGAAATGACTAGTTACTTGTAAGCGCTGACACTGGATGCAAGCACTTACCCACTGTCTGCAATCAGTTCGCGTTAAGCTACCGCTTTGACTATGGCTTTTATACCCAGGTGCGATAGGCGATGAACAACGTTGAAAGCAGATCTTCGAACCTGGTACCTCGACCTTCTTCAGCTCGAGACTGGCTTTCCCTTTTAAACACTCCTGGAGCTCGGAATCGTTCTCTTGAGCAGCTCCAAGTGCCTGGAAACCGATAAGAGTCTCGAGAGTTTCCACGTATGATAATGCGTCTGCGATAATGTTGACTAAGTACAAATATCCGATAAAAACTTACCAGTGAAATCCAAATGTTGGAATTAACGCGGATAACATTAATCAGATTTCTTGGAGAAGGCGTATGTTATCGGTTTATGGTCAGTGAATATAGTGAAGATCCTTCGTTCAACCATATGCCGAAAGTATTTCACCGTCGTAGCTCTATATTTCTGT
This sequence comes from Ophonus ardosiacus, assembly GCA_943142095.1. Taxonomy (NCBI): domain Eukaryota; kingdom Metazoa; phylum Arthropoda; class Insecta; order Coleoptera; family Carabidae; genus Ophonus; species Ophonus ardosiacus. The sequence goes on from OW964824.1 coordinate 24,010,851, forward strand.
TCCGTCAACTTCCTTGAGAAAAAAGCTAACGTATCCAAATCGTTACAAATTCGGTGTTGAAGGACTGTGCCTGTGGTGACGTCGGACACATTAAAGACGATGGTAAGATGTGCATTAAGCTCTAGATACGCCAACATAGGCGCTTGAGCTAATCCTTCCTTTATTTTCTCAAAGGCTTCTTCAACTTCCGGAGTTCATTTTACGGATATTTTGCCTTAATATTTGTCTTGGAGTAACAGAAGTCTAGACCACTGAGCACCTCGTCTATGAAAAGCTGAACGGACAGGTAATTTTGGAAACCTGTCATGGAAACCAGAGATTGTCTTTATTGAATCTATCGCGCACTTCACTTTTTGTCCTTTTGACGTGAGGGTTGTTTGTGAGTCTATGAGTTTATTATTTCTAACGTGCGCTAATAGTTCATAAAATGATAAAAAAATCTACATCAATGTTCGGCTTTGAAACGTCGGCCTCTACCAACTTCCCACGCGAACTCTGTTCGTAGTCCTATATGTGTCACAATGACATAATTGTTCCATTCGTCGCGAATGGCGTGTCGTTTGCCGCGGTAAGTTCGTATGACGACTTCTCTCGTGAATGTCGTATTCGAGAGTGAGGATAAACGCACAAGTCGGCACCGGTGTCCACTAAAAAATCGACTCGCGTTTGTCGATCCGTCACGAAAAGTCGGCGTGACGTCGGGCTTGCAATGCTGGCCGCCATCAGCGACATCGGCACCTGTTTGCGCACGCCAAATTTGTTATGGAACCAACAATTTCTGTTTGCGGTTTAGCTTCGCGAATTGGAATGTCTTCGGCTCCGCGATGGCGTCCGTTGGCATCGAGCGAGGTCTACGATCTCGTGCTTCCAAAGGTTAAACACTGGCTAAATGAAGACATCATCTTATGGATCTTGTCTGCCGACTCAGTCATTTTGTCTAGCGTCATCCCGGTCTGCGTAGCTAAAATGGGACGCATGTTCTTTGGAAGAAGTCGTAGCCAATAAGTTTTAAGAAATTCTTTTGGAACCGTCCACCCCGCAATTTTCACACAAAAAAAAAAATAAATTTGAAGAAAGTATCACTAAAGCACTTCTATATCACGTATAGTTGCGTGTTCATTTCACCTCGTGGGTCACCAATTTGTTTATACCAGAACATAACCTAACCTGACGCATAAAACTCACGTCGTAAAATCCGGGCGATAAATTGCTAAAATAACGACTTGAAGTGATACGGTTGGTCGAGGTATTTGATAAAAAAAGTCTTTGTTTTGCGCGAGCCGTGTAGGAAAGATATACCTATAGAGGCGTCGGATCGGAAGAAGAACAGACTCGAACAGAGCGGGAAGAAACACATTGTCGGGTTGTAAGAATTCTTGGAAAACTTGTGAGAAAACGGACTGTTTGGAGTTTTTGAAAATGCTTAATATCATAAATTTAAGGGTGAGTAGTGTGACATGTGTAGAGTACGAAACAGAAAGATTTTTTTAAAAATACGCATATTTAAGGGTAATTCTCATTAAACTAACATTTTTGGTACCACTGACAACTTTAATACTTGAAATTAATTTACGTAATGTTTCTGTATAATCAAATCTTAATAATATCTGACGTAATTTATTTTGAAAGTTCAATGAACCATATCAAAGATTAATATTAATACTTTGCAGAATTATTTTTATTAAAGAAAAAAAAAACAGAATGGATTAACTGATAAATAGCAACAATATTAGAAACTTTTCATGTAATAATATTAATATGAAAAAAACTTACCTTAAAAATCAATTGAAGAATAAACACAAAAGTCATAAATATTGTTCAAAATTATCACCTCCCACAGCTACACACAATGCACTACGTTGAATTAATGAGACACTGCATGCCAGGTTCATATGATTTTCTTGTTTAATAATCCAGGATACCGTTCGGCATACAGACCTGCTGCTAAAACCGCGTTTTGTCCCACTTCACCATAAATTAACAACATATCCACTAATTCAGAATTAGAATACATTTTTTTAAACAAAAGTACAGCCAAATAACTTGTCATTAACACTTCCGAGAATAATGAAATATTTTATGTACCTATTACACAATTATTTTCGGTGCAAATGGTATTTAATTTAATTATTAAGAATAATTTAATTTAATTATTAATAATACAACTTATTTTGAATGTATTTTTGATAAACATATTTTTAATGAAATATGAATTAAAACAGCAGTAAAAAAGTTTCTTAAGAAAAGTCGAATTTTCGTTTTTCGAATTTAAAAAAAAAATCTTTCAGTTTCGTAATCTACACATATCATACTACTCACCCTTAAATTTATGACATTAAGTTCGTTTCCACCCTGTATATATCACAATTTAGTGACGATAACGTCACTATTGCATAATAAGTAAAAAAATATGCATTACCGTAATTCTGAGTAGGGTATAAGTGTCATTTATCATTACTAGCAAACGCCCATCGTATCTAAATTCGAACTATTTATAGTGACGTCAATGTCACCATTTAAAACTTTTTGATTGATTTATTACCTAATTTATAAAAAGCTGTAGACTATAACATGCCTATTGCAAAATATTCGTATTTTATTATATTATTTTATAAATATAATTGTCAGAAATGTGAAGAAAATATTAGACTAATTATTTGAAATGTGTGGAAAGTAGAAAACATAGCAATAAATCTGAATTAAAAGCAGTGAAAATATTCTGTCTTTGATGTGAAAGATGAAAAAGCATGAAATAAAATAATGTATGTTCTTAATGTCACCTATACTCTTATACGTAGTGCATAAATCTAAACATTCTTTGTTGGTAATTAATAAAGCAGATATCTCGTGTCATCTTGTATTCAGGTAGCACATGAATTAGATATAAAGTTTGTTCAAATGACTGATCATGATTAATAGAACAACATCTGTACGTGATTTAAATAATGTTACCTCGCCTTCTCTACTAATTGTGTGTTCGTGTTGAGCACAGCCGTAAAACAAGTTTAATTTATTAGCGGGAGCATTAAAAGAACTCAGTTACATTTAACATTATTTTAAAAGCCGACGTAAAATATGACAACAGCTGTCGGGACCTCAGCGTTTCAACTCATAAACTCGGCTATTTTCGTCCTCTTCTATCCTCCTGGGAGACAGATTAGTGGAAATGTTTTTTCTCGGTATTTATAAATAATTTGTGTTATGTGCGACAACCGGTGCTAAGTGATTTTAAAAATGAAATGACATCAAGATTTTACGACCTTGACCGGGTGTAAATTAAGATGTGGCTTCTTTGAAAAACACTTTGTTGTTTGCAAAGATAAATCAAAGGATTTAAGTATTTTTCTAATAAAAACTAGTAATTTATTTTTAAAATGTCAGGATGAGAGACAACTTGCCAAGCTGTCATTGAGCTTGGCTATTAAAAGCAAATTATTGTTTTATTTATAGACTATGTTTTTTTTCTTTATAATTATTGTATTTAACGCTATGCTCCAGCTCCATAACATAAAACAATACAGTTCACTTACAAATATTACTTTGTTATTCATTTGCCGATTCTTCAAAAAACATTCAGAGAAGATAATAATAGAAAATACTGATTTCTAATTAAACTTAAAAAAGTAAAATAAATTAAAATTAAGGTTCAGGATTTATAATATTTTTACATAAAATATGTGTGAATAATTTATCATTTATTAAATTGCATTCATGTCAGGTACCGTAAAACGGGGTTAGTTTGCATCAATGCTATAAAAGTATATATTTCGTCACCCCCTATTAATCCAATTGTGCTTACTGTGATTTCTACCGACAGATGACACTATAGTATGTCACAATAAAAAGATTAGACCACTGCTTTTAAGTTTTAGGGTTGGTTTATGATAAACTTAATTTACGAATTTACAATTTATAATTTCGATTTTAAAATATAAACATACTTAAAACGCATTCGATGGTTTATGAATAATTTACAAATTTTAAATTTAGATTTGGAATATAACTATATATTATATTTTCAAATGTAGATTTAAAACTCAACCAATCACATAAGAGAGAGCTATTAAACATGGCAATAAGGTATAACTTTTCTGTTTGTAGTGTGAGTCTGTGAGTTTTGAAGATGGAGTCACAGGAACAAATTGATATTTTATTAATTCGCGAGCATCGTAATTTGTACGGCAAAGCAAATGAATTGTGTAAAAATAAAAACGTTTGCTTAATTTTAATGCAACGAGCGATTGCAAGAAATTGAATACATAAACTCATACACACTCATACGAGAATATTTGAAGAATTGTTCATGATCTTGTTCTGTCATTTTTAGAAACAAATTATGATACTGCCCAACAGTCCGTTAACAAATCTTAATGTGTCTATCTACGTTGTTGAAATCATGCTAAATATCGCATATTCTTATTTTAGTGAATAAGCAAATAGCCCCATCCTACAATAATAATACGATAAAAATGCTACATACACCCATAATCTAGTAGATATATATGTATTTATAATATAACAGGGATTCGAATTCGAAGTCATTGTGAGATTGTTGTTAAATTTTGTTTAAAAAGTAAACTTTTCTATGGAATGGGGACTTTCAAGAGCTCCAAGTGTATTATTTCTTCTTGGGGCGCGAACAAGAATAAAAAAACGTAGTCGGTCTGGACAGAACATACATATTTATTTTCTTGTGGCACCCTATAATCAGCGTCAAGTTTTATTACACGTTGCTAGCCGCCGTGCTTTAATGTAGCTGGGAGAAGCAGGGACCCTGATTAGTGTAATTACGTCAGGGGCCTGTACTTGCCGTCAGTCCATCAAGGCGCGCTTTATCCGATGACGTGGCCTGACAGACAAATTGCAGCGTTTGACCGATGCACTCATGGAAGATTCTGTTTGTGCTTTTTCATTTACGACGGAAAAATCAGACATAAGTCATAGACAACATTGATTAATCAAGAGAACTTTATTTTACTGATAACATTCTTGTTACGAAAGATTGATACTTTGGTAACATATTGTAGCAGATTACGGGATCATAATTTAAAACCGAAACAAGATGTTTATCGATCCATTTGATACGGTGGAACTTAGCGATAGAAAACCGAGAGAGTCACACTTGGCACAAACTTAAAAAAAAATTCTCGCTTACCAGGCATAAATTTGGTGCATTTTTTTCAATCGGGAAAATTGTTAAAACCTAACCTAATACACACTTTTGTATATTTTATGCTGTAGTAATATGTCAGTCCGTTCGAGATATTCGTGTGGTGCCTTAATGTTTGCTAAGAGATAGTTGAAAAGATTGAATTCGATAGAGATCAACCTTTTCCATTTTCATTTATGTTTCCGAGATTAGCTGAAATTACCCTATAACTTTGAAATAAATTTAAATTTTGGAAAAGAACTTTTATTTGCTGGTTTAAAGTGGGAGGCATTTTATGGGTTTATTTGCCGCATCCAGCTTATTTCCAAATTATGTTTTCCATCGCCCAGTTAACCATCGCCCAGTCGCTCTCGCTCAATTGTACGTGTACGATTTAAAGAAACATTTTAAAAGATTTTAAATTTACTTCTCTTATTTTAGAAACGGACTAGTCATAATTTTACCTAAAAATTAATAGAACTGAGATATACACCCATATTCTGTAATTCGAAACTCCATCCATAACTTTTATCGATTGAAAATAAATTGTGGCTAATAATTACAGTAAACACCAAATAAAAAATGAACTGACTGATGATATATTTTTTTTTCTATTTGTCAAAAAATATTATCTATCTATAACTATTATCGATTGAGTTACAGAATAGGGGCGATATATTATAACATTATTTGCCATTCTTTTTTTTTCACTCTAAAGGTCAGTTTTACAATCACCAGTAAAAATTTAACTGACAGTTAAATTAACAATATTATTAAAGCGTCTCTGAGTTATACAGATCACTTCTCTGGCAGTTTTTGGGACAGTTTTTCCTCTGGCAAAAGGAGAGTTTTCCTGAGAAGATGCATGCTCGCCGTCCAAGTTATTGCCGGGCATGCATATATTGTCTAGAAAATTGTATACATAAAAAAGGTAACATTTACGTACTTTTCTTACCTTGGTTACTTGTTGTTTTTTTTTTCACATTTTTATATCAATTTCCCCTGAAGAAGGCACCAGTTTATGGTGCCGAAACGTTGGGTTTTAATAATAAATAAATACATAACTTAAACTAAAAAGGTAGTATTATTCCAATTTTTAATAATATTACATCGGATTTTGTCAGAAATAATAAATTTGTCATTTAACATTTCAGTTTTATTTATTTAACTGACAGTGATTTTAACTGGAAATTGTAAAACTGGCCCTATCCAAAAACTTTTGTTAAAACAATTTTTCTAAACATCAAAAGATAGAAGAAAATAATTAAGAGACCAAGATATTCAGAAGATACAAAAATCCACCTGCAACAAATTATAGAAAAACAACAAGAAAAAAAGGCAGAAGAGCATAAAAATAATAGCTAAAGCTGGACCTACTCGTAAATAGACACGATGAAAATAAGTACAAAAATAGTAAAAGGAAATGCAAATAAATTGTTAATACGTATTGCAAAATAGAAAATATACTGATTAATGTAAAAATTCAAAGCCAAAAAGCACGAATTAAATAAATTATAACATTATTTATGTGACACGTGGATCTACTAGTAACGAACAGGGTTAATAATAATTCAACAGCGTAATTTCCGCTGTACCAGACAACCTAAATTTTTATTTCCCAATATTGTTTGTATAAATCACTATGGATATATTACTAATCCCAATATCCTTTCTAAATACAAAGACGTGCTTGTTCGTGCTATTTTGGGATTATTATACATATATCTTGATCCCTTGGCCTGTGTCAAAGTATACGGTTCCCCCTGTATCTCAGATTACGATGATTGATTTCACATATGTTTCTCTCTCTACTAAAGTACCGTGAGGAACTGCCATAGATCCCTTAGCAAATTTATGTTAAGTTTTAGAATTATATTTTACAGTTCATCATCCACATATTTAAAGTAGATTATATTACCAAACAAAACTTACTATACATGTACAAATGGAAATTTCGAAATCAGATTTTCGAGATCATCCCGAAATTAGTTTGCACTGCAGCAATATGATCCAAATATTAAAGTTTATCATACTGTCATCTAGATCAGAGAGCTGGATTACTCAACGTGTCAAGCACGCCAGAGGTCTACACCAATCGGAGACACGAGTGTTTCTCCTACGAAAGAAGAGATATATCAAAATTGCCAAGAAGTAAGAATAGGAGAGACGCAGCATTGATCAAAAAATAAGAAACTGAAAATGAAATTATTGTTCTTAGGGAGAATATTTTCAGATTTTCGGAAGCTAATATATCACCTCTTGTTTGAGTGATTTATACGAAATTATAAGTTGTATATGTTACAGTAAAAGTAGATAGCTGGATAGTGTACATTGTTGATAAATGTAGAAACTTGCCCAAAACTATTTTTTCTTGCAATTCAGCCAAACATAACAACAATAACCTCACCTAACGTACAAAAGTCTCTCTTGGGAAACTCAGCGTACGTTTTGTGCGTTAGTTGAGGTTATTGTTATATTTTAGAGAAATTGCAAGCGAAAATAATATCTTTTTACAATATGGCTAATTTTACAATCTGCGGCCACGACATAATTACAAAATCGGGATTAATGCGGCTTCCGGCTTAATTTTAATTTTAACACATGTCACTAGAAAAAAATAATAGATTACTCTTGTTTTCTTGAACTTGAATTATTTTTAATTTAAAAAATCTGTTGTGGCCAGCACAAAACCTTCCGTCAATTCGATGTATTTTGTATATATCCCATACCAAAAGTTCCTTGAAAAACATTCTGTATATCCTATAAAATTGTAACACGAACACACTATTTTTTACAAATTCTATAGCGAAAGTTCCTTTCCCTATTTTATTAGGGGTCGCTGTTTCTTACTCTTCTCTTTTAATCATTCCTGTCCAACGCATCTTCTTCACACAATTCTTCCTCTCTCAAATCTTCTGCTACACAGTCCTTCCATCTTCTTCTCTTTGGAGGGACACTCTATCACATTCACACATAACTTTCTGACCCTATACTTTCAACTTTGGTTTTGCATTTGACACTGACATCTGTCAATTAAATTTTTCTGAATATATCTGTTGTTTCCCTAATTTTAACAAAGCTGACTAATTTTGAAAGTTAATCTCTCTTAATGTCTCTATAACTCTATATCTATTAAATATGAACGAAACTGTATAATCAAACCGTATAGAGAATAAGATATTCTTTCTATTGATAATCACATAAAATGTCGAAAATGATATTTAACTACGATTTTTCAAGAAAAACTGTTAAGAACTTCAAATAAGGGTATTTCCGGTTGACCAATTATAACCAAAATCTAATCTGCTCTTCATAGGGTTGTAAGGAAGAGGAATACGAAAGAATCATAATTTTTAGAATTGTAGTTTTGGAGTTATCGTCGGAGAAAAATTTGTCACACACACACACACACACACACACACACACACACACACACACACACACACACGGACACAAACACACAGACACACACACACACATACAAAATCGTATTGTAGGTACCTTAAAACGTGCTTATTCATTAAGAACTCACCACCGAATTTTTTGACCAAAGACAATACCTCCCTTACCTAAAGGTGACGGAAGGTAAAAACAGAAACGAAAAATTTGGAGAAGGAGTATAATTACATCAATATGGCTAGAGAGTGGAAGACAAATACGAACAATACGTCATAACAGTAGAAATGATATCCCTAGCGATGCTGACGTCACAACAACCCGTCTCCTCAACAGTCATTTGTAAATAAAAATATTACTCATATTACAAAATAATGCAAATAAAAAAAATATGATCAGGTCATATTACCCATCGCAAATTTACTTTGTAAATAAAAATCGGTAATGACGATATATTCGTACTGTGCCAGCTTTTACGAGGGTCATCTCACGGGCACTGGCGGAAAGGTTAATATATTGAAATTCAATTTATGGTCATACTTCATTACGTAAGTATTAATAATCAAGTGATTATATTTCATTATCCTTTGTTGCATATGATTTTTTTCTTTTTGTGAAAAAGACAATTAGCATTGAGAATTAATATTTAGGAAATTTCTTTGATTAATAGTCTTCGCACAAAGAAACATTTATCAAAACCTGATCTTCATCTTCAAGCATTATTCATTCTACAACATCTTTTAATAAAAGAAAATTAATTTCATTCATCTGCTCCTCTTTTGTCCATTTTCTAAATGAGGGTGCAAGTAAAAAGAAAGTAAAAAATCTATAACTATAATGTTAATTTAATATGAGAGCCAGCCTGCATAAGAATCTTATTAATAATGCTGTCAGGAAGAATAATTCATTTGTAATTACGCTTTAGCGTGCACGAATCGAGAAGGCGTGGAAGATGCCTTCCTTAGAAGAAATATCTCTACTTATACTCCACTATTTTGATTAATGCGCGCTATCTAATAAATCATTCAGTGTGATATATAGCAATAAATAATAAATTGCCTGTAATTCATCTTTAATTCAGTATTTAAGTGGACAGGTTGACCTGAATTTTTAATTTGATCAATACCATAAACGATATATTCATCATACACACCATAGTAATATTCATAATAGCACCACTGAGTCGCCTAAAGAAAGACTGAATAAGTAGCATTAGTCGATGTTGGACTACGTTTTGCTTGGCAGCCTAATACATTAATCATGTAATTCAGATGGTATTAAATATAATCAAGATTCATTTTATTATATCCTAAAGCTTGATTTAAATCTTTTATAATGTATGTATATAAAATTATACCCAAAAATCATTGAATTGTTGATGGCATTACCTAACTTTGATGAACGAAAGGAAGATACTCATCAATTCTCATAAAAAAAAAATCGTACTAGCCCATTATTATAGAAAGTCATAAATGGTGTACATATTTTATGATATTCGGGAATTTTAAGTTATTATTTGCAACTTGAGTTATTGTAATACAAAAAAAAATAATCGAATAAAATGATGATTTGTCATTTTATAAACTAGTGCTGTGAAAAACTATAGAAAATAGTAGCTGGTTACTAACCGCTTTTAATCGACTAACCGCGATTTGCTGCATTAATCCCAAAAACTGGTTACTAAGACCAACCAATCGGTTAACCAGACAACAACTATTCATCACCCATATAAATATGAATAAAATATGAACAACAGGTTCACCAGATAAACAATTAATAATAATTACCTCTCGCTAAGAGAAGTATTGGAATCATGCTAAAAATCGCATATCCATATTTTAGTGGATAAGCACGTGTTAAAGACCCTAGAATCTGATTATAACATTTACGATAATGTCCGTGTGTATGTGTATGTTGGTGTGTGTGTGTGTGTGTGTGTGTGTATAGATGTTGGAAACATAGTTTTTGAAATACTATAAGACTTAAGACATGTTTAACTGCAGTTTCATTAATCTTACATTACTGGGAAGAGTTGATTAGATTTTGATAGCAATATGACAACCGGAAGTACCAGTTTCTTTAAAAAATCTAAATATTATTTTTGAAAATTTATGTTATTCCAAATAAAGAATAGAAAAATCTCTATCCGATACATTTAAAATTTTTATTTTATCTCTTACAGAGTTAGAGATAGAAAAATATAAATACATAAAATAATATGTTGTATTAAATATCACAGCCCATGGAAACAAATTAAAATGTTTATAATTGAGAAATAAATGTCAGTTTCAAAAATCAAAAGACGTTACTGAAGACTTTTTCGGGAAGTATATTTAACATTTCTTATTTTCTTATTAATTAAATATTTATTATTATAGATACTTATATTACCTACATATACCCTTCAGAAATACCGCAAATCTTATCAAAAATTGGAAGAATCTCAAACATTTAGTAGAATAAGAGGAAACTTGTTCATAGAATGAATTAAAAAATATAAAGATATAGGTGTAAAGAAGATATGTGTTTTCGTGTTTTTACCAGAAATGTTAAATATGTACTAATATGGAAATGGCGAGAGATATGCTATCCACAACATTTTTTTTTATTATTAATATAAGAACCAATGGGCAATACCACCTCAATTTCTTAAAAAAGTACGAAAGTACATGTTGAATAATGAATATTAATAAAGATATAAACTGATGTAATTAGAATACATCGGAAATAAGGTTTTTTTTTTTTATAGCTGCTCGACACAAATATGAATTTACACCAATATCTAATGGTTTCTTTCCATATTAGAATAAGGTCTAAATACAAGGTTTCAGAATTTTTTGAACGATGGTATTTGAGTTAGAGCGTAGACAAAATCCACACACATTCACACATGCACACACATACCCACATACCCACATACAGACTTCATCATGAAAATGTTAAAATTTGATTTTAGGGACTTAAAAATGTGATCATTTACTAAAATCTCGATTTGCGATTTTTAAGCACGATCCCTATACCTCCCATACCAAGGATAGCGGGAGGTAAAAATTATGCGTATAAAAAAATAATAATATAGGTACGGATTATTACAGACGTAGACCATAATAAATCATCCAATAATTTATGAACTATCGTTAGTGCAAATTATTGTTAACAAACTTATCGTTTTCTTCTCGTTAACGATGCTTTTTATAGGCGCATAAATGAACGGTTTTGATTGTCTGACGTGTAATTAGGCGAATTGCATAGCGTTTACGCTAGCTCGCTACGAACTCCAAGTTTGTGATTAGAAGCAGCGCAGAACATGGCGTGATGTGGAATTATAGCAATGACAGTGATAATTTTTTACGTGTGAGACTGTGGCGTATAATTTGTGCATGATGGATGGATATCCGACATGAGTGGTTATTACGGCGGCCGGCTAATATGCAGGCAGGCAGGCATGCAGACCCGAAGTAGAAGAACGTTAACGCTTAAACCAGTGCCGTAGAACACATATTTTTTATCTCATAATTAAAAATGTTCTGAAAAGGCGTTATAACAAGAGCAGCGATATCGGTAACTAGTTATACTTTTCACTCAAATTTTCTCCTGTAAATGATTTTGAAGATAATATTTAGTTCTGGTCTTATTGGAAAACTTTCGTATGCCGGTTGTTGGTATATTTTCAGAGAATGCGCATGAGCAGATTCATAAATTATCTTTAAATTAACTAGACATCAAACTTTAAACTTACATTAAAAATATGTATAAAACAACAAATTTTGATAAAAAAAAAATCTGATGTGGCCAGCACATGACCTCCCGCCAATTCCATGTTTAAAATAGCAATGAGCTTTAAGTAAAGTTTCACTTCCGATTGATCGTTTGTAAACAAAATCTACTTTGTTGTTCCTATAAATAGAACGGTTTGTAACACGAAATTTTGAATTATATTTTATTATGTTTTTCCTGAAAAATCTGTTAAAGCTTCAAATTAAGTACTACATCCGGTTTATCATATATAGTCAAAATCTAATATTGTTTCAAATTATATAAGAGTATTAAATACCAACTTTGCGAAGTTTTGGATCATTAATATATATTTTAAGGAAAAATCGTCACACACATTATTGTCAAAATCATAACAAACTGCCTTGTGCTCTAAAACGCAATCTGTGTAAATTCTTCGCCGTACATTATCCATTTTGTAAATGTGTAGTTGCAAACTATTATTTGACACTTTGAAATCACGTTCTTATTGAGAGCTGTTTGATATATAATGCTGCAAACATCAAACTTAAATCGAATTATCTTGTATATCTAATATTTATGTATGATGGAAAATATATTATTTTTACAAACCTTAATTTCATTAGAATCATATTTAAACTACTAAATTCTTCTTAACACGGTTTCATTATTAATTTTAATGAAAATTGCTTCGTGACAGTGACATTTGTTTAAATGTGTCAAATTTGTTATTAAAGTATTGTTTTTGTTTGACGCAGAGGCAAAGTGATATACAAAAATAAATTATTTTATAATATAATATAAAGTTATTTAAAGTTATTTACTAAATGCTATTATCGTAGAATTGAAGATTGTGCCATTATATTTAATTTGTATTGGTAAAAGTTGCTAAAAAATTATATTCAATGAATTTTTTACAAGAAAAACTGTTAAAAGCTTGTATAAATGATACTTCCGGTTATCCGATATACACTAAAAACTAATGAGCTCTTCCCACATTAGTATAGAATGGATATACAAAATTTCAAATTTTTCTGATTGATAGTATTTGAGTAATCGTGTCCACAAGATACACACATACACACACACACACACACACACACACACATATATATATATATATATATATATACATGCCTACAGGCATCAATGTAAAAATGTTAAAATCGGATTCTGGGGACATCAAAACGTGCTTATTCACTAAAATCTCTATATCCGATTTTTAGCACGATCCCTATACCTCCCTTACCTAGGGTAGCGGGAGGTAAAAAATCAAATATCATTTGCTTCAAAAGGAATCTAATAACTGATTTATCAATATGCATGTTTTGTAAAATAGTCTCCAATGGAGATAATACACTTATCCTGACGTTATTTCCAATCTGCAAAATACTTGTACAATACACTTTATAGTAAAGCCTTCAGCTCTTCAGCATTGTCATCTTTATCTCCTCTATCTCTGGTCAACAAGTGTGGTAGCTGTGGCATCATGTGTGTTTTTGGCCAAAAAATAAAAAAGCCCAATGATTAGTGACATGTGAGCCGGTGTTGTCGTGGTGTTTTCTTCACACAAACGGCTTCATCTCTCTTAAAAAAAATATAGGGATTAATAAGCACATAATACAAATAATCAATTTTTACTACATTTTCAATGGTAGTTGAAGTGATAGAATATTGAGCTTCCTTGTGATCTTCCACGTATTCACGGCGTTAAAACCTTCGTAATAAACCTTTTATTTTGATAAATTTCTTGCCAATAATCTTCTCCAACATTTGCACCACTTCACTATACATTTTAGGTTCCATTTTAACACAAAATTTAAAACAGATTCTTTCTTCCGTCATTTTAAAATATGTAAATAAATCGGCGAGCGTGCCAAAATGCTTTAATAATATGTAGCTGTCAAACACAAGATACGTGATCAATATAATTAACGCGAAGATATTCAAAAAATTTGTTACATTTTTGACCAAACTTCGTAGTAGATACTTTTCTCATGTTAATGATATCAGTGACCTTGTCATATGTGTGATTGATTATATAAATAATCTAAATAATTAATTAATCTATGATTATTTGTAACATGTTTTATTACCTTTTATTCTTGCAAAGCAATATATCATTGCTATATTACCTTAACACATTTTTGGACAACTTTATCACTTATCTAATCATCAGCTTTCATCTGATCGGAGTAGTCATCGAGATGTATTTAGTTAAAACTAACCAAAAACAGAATGATTGTGTTATCAAACAAAGTTAAAGAATTTAACGAAAATTTAGTTTATTTTTCGACAATGCGACTTGGTGAAATTCGTTTGCATTGGGTTTGGGACGAGCCGCCAATGGTTGTGCCTCCGGCGTTCGGGTCCCTCTCGACGGGCAGTTATTAATCACACCGTGCCAGGCTCTGACATCTTTGCCCACCATTTTGACAGGTCATTCATAATAAAAACACATGAGCTTAGCCGAGTTTGTTCAGCCGCTGCCAGCAGATAACGAGCAGTCCGTTGTCGCTCAACCGACAGCTACGAAACACGGAAATCTTTCCAATCCTGTTATTAGCGTTTCGTCGTTCATTATACACATAACTCCATCAACCAGATTTTACTCTCGTGCGTGCTTCACACATATTCTTATGTGATTTTAGGATTGGTTTTACACGCTCATGACAATCCTCTAACATAAAAATATACTAAAACGCACAACATTCCTATAGTAACACAGCAAGAGTTCTAAAAGGTAGTTAGTTTAGTCTTTTACACACTGACATATTAACCCTAAGTTACTACTTTGTAAGAAATAGTGGCCCTACACAAAATATTCTGTTCTACATCAAGAGAGAGAAATGTATAATTTTTCTAAATTTGAAATCCGAAAGCAAAGCATAATTTATGTTTATGTGTCGGCTAAATACCTAACTTGGGCTATACTATTTATTCAACTCCAAATTTCATTGTACGAAGCACAATGACTCGATCATATTTCATATTTATCATTGAATATTTTATCTTTCTTAGACAATATGAGACCAGTTTTTCCACAATCTGCTTATTCGCCTAATCTTGCAGCAGCCGACTTTTTCACTTTTCATAATGAAAATGAACGTTGTGTCGATTAACAGTAACCAGAAAGAAGCGCTCCAGAAATGTTTCCAAAACAGAAAAAAACATTACTTAGCATTTTTCCTTTTTAATACATTCCTCTTTCCGTAATAAGTACACTTTTAAATAGTCAAAAAATGTTTTCTTTTTATTTGAAATAATCCGTATTGCAGTTTTCACTGGTTCATGGTTTTTGTCTTCCACCAAGTAGTTTTTTTTTTAAGATCGTGATCGGGCAGAACCAGCTGGACTCTAGGGAGGAAGGTTCAATTATTATTTATTTATCGTATGGCGTACATTCATCACAAAAGTAATTATAATTATTGAATAGTAAAATAAAATAGTTTGTTGGTCAGGTCGTAGTTTGAATTGGCATTCATTGCTATGGGATAACCGAGGTCGGTACTACATTTGACGAGGATGAGTAGGTCAAAGTGGTGGAAGGCGCCTTTTGAAGAAGGTGTGAAGGTACTACCCTGTATGTCCCATTCTGGATCGCCGGAAGGTTTCAGTAGAACTATTACATCACTACCACTATGTTTGAACCATTGTGAAGAATTTTATGATCAGGAGATCCTCAACAATGTCTTGAGGATTGTCTGGTCGCCGATTTGCGCTATTCATTTAGGAAGGTTCAATGTTTGCAGGCCAAGATCGTGAAGAGCAGCCAATGCAACATTGCTGTTATGCACGGGTGCGTTGTCGTGCAAAAGCAGCAAATCTTTGATCCATTTTCTTCTTCTTTTCTCCTTCATCTTTATATTTGTTAGCAATTAGCAAAATATATTCTGTACCCCAATAAACAGTAGCCATGATTTTCCCAACTGATTGCAACACTTTGAACTTCTTAGATGGTTTGTATGTTTTGTGCCACTATATTATTCCTGCTTGGACTCAAGCTCATAATGATGAGTCCTAGTTTCATTCGGGTCAATTCACTTAGAGCAAATAGTCATCATGCTGCATGTAGGGTACGTTATATCAATTATTGTATGGCTTTGACATGAAATAATAATTCGGGTCAAAACTTCATCTTTCTTGGTACTCACTTATCACTCTTGACATACCTTGATATTGACGAAGGATATTCAAAATGGATTTAGGTGATAAGCCAACAATTTTTCTGAACTGTGTAAACAGCTTTTTCCTCATCCGGGCATCTTCCACTATAAGATTTTCATCTTTTTACCTTCCGTCAAAAGGAAGGTATTGTCTTTGGTCAAAAAATTCGAAGGTGAGTTTTTAACGAATAAGCACGTTTTAAGATCCCTAGAATACGATTTTACTAATTTTACATTGATGTCTGTATGTGTGTGTGTGTGTGTGTGTGTGTGTGTGTGTGTCTGTGTGTGTGTCCGTGTGTGTGTCCGTGTGTGTGTGTGTGTGTGTGACAAATTTTTCTCCGACGATAACTTCAAAACTACAATTCTGAAAATTATGATTCTTTCGTATTCCTCTTCTTTACAATTATATGAAGAGCTGATTAGATTTTGGTGATAATTGGTCAACCGGAAGTACCCTTATTTGAAGTTCTTAACAGTTTTTCTGGAAAAAACGCAATTAAATATCATTTTTCGACATTTTATGATCATTAATATGAAAGAAACTCTTATTCTCTACACGATTTGATTATACGTTTTTCTTCATATTCAATAGATATAGAGTTATAGAGAGATTAAGAGAGGTTAACTTTCAAAAACCAGTCAGCTTTGCAAAAATTATGGAAACAGCAGACAATATTCAAAAAATCTATTGTGGCCAGCACAAGACCTTGCGTCAATTCCATGTATTTTGTACAAATCCCATACCAAAAGGTCCTTGGAAACAGATTCTATATAATATTATGTAAAATCGAACACGAACACAAACTATTTTTTACAAATTCCATACCAAAAGTTCATTTAAAAAGGTTCTATAAATCCAATAAAATTATAACATAAACTACACTAAGTAATGTCCTTCCATCTTCTCTTTGGCCTTTCTCTGCGTGTCACTTGCGAGCAACACTATGACATACCAATTTTAGATCCTATACTTTTTTTCCATATTTGGTTTTGCACTTGCAACTGACATCTGTCAATTAATTTTTTTTGAATAATTATGTCAGCTGTTTCCATGATAAATAACAAAGCTGACTAATTTTTAAAAATTAATTTCTTTATAATGCTTTAACTCTACATCTATTGAATATGAAGGAAAATGAATAATCAAACCATATAGAGAAGAGTATTTTCTTTAATAAATATAATAACAAAATGTCAAAAAATAATAT
The DNA here is from genome assembly GCA_943142095.1 of Ophonus ardosiacus. Taxonomy (NCBI): domain Eukaryota; kingdom Metazoa; phylum Arthropoda; class Insecta; order Coleoptera; family Carabidae; genus Ophonus; species Ophonus ardosiacus. The sequence continues at coordinate 24,028,508 of OW964824.1, forward strand.
TTAACTGCGTTTTTTTAAGAAAAACTGTTAAAAACTTCAAATAAGGGTACTTCCGGTGGATCAATTATAACCAAAATCTAATCAACTCTTCATATGAATGTACAGGAGAGGAATACGAAAGAATTATAATTTTTAGAATTGTAGTATTGGAGTTATCGTCGGAGAAAAAATTGTCACACACGGACACACATACACACACACGCACACACACACACGGACACACACACACACACACATACATACAGACATCATCTTAAAAATAGTAAATTCGTATTGTAGGGACCCTAAAACGTGCTTATTCATTAAAAACTCACTACCGAATTTTTTGACCAAAGACAATACCTTCCTTACCTAAAGGTGACGGAAGGTAAAAATTCTAATTGACATATATCAGTGTCAAGTGCAAAATCAAAGTGAAAAGTATAGGATCAGAAAGTAATTTAAGTGACAGAGGGTCCCTCGCAAATGTCTTGCAGTTTCAATGCCGGGAGTACAAGAAAGGCCAAAGAGAAGATGGAAGGACTGTGTAGCAGAATATTTGAGAGAGGAAGAACTGTGTCAAAAAGATGCGTTGGATAGGAATGAGGAAGTGTGAAGTGCAATTTACAGATGTACATTCGTGTTATAATTATACTGGATTTATAGAATCTTTTCAAAGGAACTTGCAATTTGCAATATGGAATTTGTAAAAAATAGTGTGTTCGTGTTACAATTTTACAGGATATATAGAATCTTTTCCAATGAACTTTTGGTATCGGATTTATACAAAATACATTGAATTGACGGAAGGTTTTGTGCTGGCCACAACAGATTTTTTTTTGTTAATTTCAGATAAAGTAGATTCCTGGAAGAAGATTGAATTCGTTTGCCTCTCTTCCGTTTTTAAAAAATGTATGCTACTTTTAGTTTTCCCATTTTCCCCGTGTTGTGTGAAACTTAATTGCAACCCGAAACATTGAATTAGTTTTTCAGCGATATGTCAAAGACTAATGCCGAAAATATTGTCGCCGTAAAGTCGAAACCTCGTATTTATAATGTAATAGGTTTTTAAAAACCACGAAATATCTATAATTAAGAAATGTTAGTTTGTCATATTTGCCCTTTCGATCGTTAATACTTTATAGAATGGTAACAAAATTAACTAATGATATAGTTGAGATTTTCACCCTAAATTTTCAATCATTCTCAGATATAAGTATTAAATATTTACACTCTATGCTTGTGCATTATTTGGAAACTCGATACACGGTTTTGCATTCAATTGAGAATTATTTACCAGGACAAAGTAATCATGTAACTCAGAAATGTCAAAAATACAAACACGAGGTTTTGACTTTACAACGACGATATGTTAATATTTGGTACATAACCTCATTCAAAAAATAATCGCCTCCACTCCCCCTTCATTTCGCTAACTATCTGACGTATCTCCTCGTATGTAACTTTATTTCCTTACAGTACTGTTATACGTAAGCAAGCAATTTTCTCCCACAAAGGTAGGTAATTTGAAAGGTTTGTATTTTATGTCAGTGATTATAATCTTGGCTTGTGAAAATCAGTATTTGCATGGTTGTGTGTTGTGCTGGCGGTTATAAATTAAAGCGAGGCGTTGTGACGGACGGAGGAACGGAGGAACGTGTTAATTAATGGTGGGACTAATGAGTGAACGCACATGCAAATTGATTTATAGTACGCTTATGTAATATACGTGAGCCACTTCGCCTAATTGCCTCGGAGTTTTCAGCTCGATACGCGAGACTTCATGATGGACGACTGCTCCAACCTACATACGCAAGATTAATATGCAAACAAAGAGGAATTTTTGCTATTACGCGGAATTATCGAAACATAACAATCTTTGATAATATATCCCTATTTATTCCAATATAGAAATTAGATTTTTCAAATCCAGGCACCTAACCTGACCTACATGTTCTATTTTGCTACTATTAATCGGAGATAACTATTTTTCATATGTACTTACTTGACGCATCTCTAAATCTTGAAGAAGATTTATAGGTTAAAGTAAGTTTATTAAATAAAATTATTACATTAGAACACCTTTCTTTCTAATTCTATTTGTAAAATATTCCACTAGAATATCTAATATAATCTAAATGATCCATTCTGAGGCTCTTCCTTACAATTTATAATATGGTAAATAGTTCTAGATATTTTGTACGGCAACATTTTTACGACAGAAACTTATACGCCAGCATTTATACTGCAAAATATTTGGACATACTATAAAAGTATACAGTCGTATAAATACTTGGCTAATAAAGTATTTGGCGTATAAATTTCCACTCATATAAATATTTTACCGTATAAAGGCAGCGTTTAAGTTCCGTACAAATGTTGGCGTACAAAATACCTCAAAAGGAAACGCAATAAATTTCATCCTTCCTGGATCCTGGAGCCTATCAGCCGTGTTCATAGTAACTGAGATAGACCTGGTTTAACTTCGATTTACTTAGACTAGGTTTAAACCAGATCTAAAAATGGTTATTCATAGTCAAACATGGACTAAATTTAAACCTGGTCTAAGTAAATCGAAGTTAAACCATTTTATCTAGCCGGCCATACGTATCAGTGGCGTATCCAGACATGATCCTTGGGGGGGCGGGGGGTTATGACATGACCCTTGGGGGGCAGGATATAAAAGTATTTTGTATAATAATCAAAACGTTTATCGTAGATAATATCCCCCTCCCTGTAAATATGCTGCTGATGCCCATACATTACACTGCTCATGAGTAGTGAGTACAATTTTGACATTTGTGATCATAGCTGTTGTTGATTCGTTGATTGAGCTGATTTCTTACAACTAAAACTTTTGATATACTGTTAACAACGACATTAATAATGTGTATAGCAAGTATCGTGAATCTTCCAAGTAGTTAACAACAGCAGATTAGGCAACTCCTTTGTCAATTCTTATTCTGCTCATGGTTGTCCACAGACATGAAGGGAGATTCACAGAAGAAGATACGTCTAAACTCGAAGAAAAAGAAGATAAAATACTAGTCAGTATGGTAATCATTTTTCGCATCTCTTATATAAGGAGATCGACAGTACAGAGCAAACTTTCAAAATTAGGCACACATACTTAAGTACTTAGAGCAGTCACATCTGTTAAAATTTTGCTACACATTTTTACCTCCCGCTACACTTGGTAAGGGAGGTATAGGGATCGTGCTAAAAATCACATATCGAGATTTAAGTAAACGATCACGTTTTAAGATTCCTAGAATCCAATTTTAACATTTTCACGATTATGTCTGTATGTGTGTGTGTGTGTCAAATACTATCATTCAGAAAATTCTGAAACCTTGTATTTATACCCTATTCTAATATGAAAAGAAGCCATTATCGGATAACCGGAAATGGCACTTTACCTGAAGCTCATAATGGTTTTTCTTCAAAAAATACCATTAAATGCCATTTTTTCGCATTTTGTCATTATGAAAATTAAAGACTATTGAATTTTCTACAGGAATGCATTAATACTTTTTCTGTACATTTTACAGATAAATTTAAAAATCAGTTTTTTATAAGTCCCGAAGCCTAATAAACACAATTCCTTTGTTACACAGTTCATATTTCAAATGAATGTAACTGACAGTAAATGTCACTGTCAAAAAACTAATCACTTCAAATTAATAATAGTGACATTTTAACAAGAATTTAGTATATAAAACAATAGTTTTATACAATGAAACAGTTTGCAGCGTTAGGAAATACGTAGGTATGTATTTAAATTAATAAAAATTAAATAGCGGGAGGTTTTGTGTTGGCCACATCAGATTTTTATTTTATATCCCTTGTGGACAAAATTTTACGTTCGCTCTTATTTTTTTTTTTTTTTGTCATATTTGACTTTTCATCTTTTTAAATGTTATTTATTTATGTTTTTATACAAATACGACGATCAACTCTGTGATTACTTTAATTATTCCTAATGGACGGTGACAAAAAACTCATATTATGAGACAATTTATTCCCCTGAAGAAGGCTAACGTATTAGTCGAAACGTCGGGTTGAAATAAATAATTTCACTGCAGATTGCTTGTCCGATTATTTTTCTTTCGGGAACCCTCATCCATTCCTCAGTCGATTATCGCTCACGTTCATTTTTTCAAAATTAAAATATAAAACTATTTTTCTTCACCAACTATCTTTCCTTTTGTATTTGTGAAATATTCTAAGAATATAAAAAATTAATTATAATTTTCTACCTGCTATCTAAGTTTTAAAATTTTCACGTATTACCAGTTTAATTACAACTCTTCTCGACTGAAGGATCCTACAATTTTCTATTACCTAGCTTTCCAGGATTTACTGGATTCTGATGTTACCACTACGTTGTCTTATAAAAGTTACTATCTCTAGACCTTGACATATTACATCATAAATCATTAAATTCGATTTTCTAGAATTGGATGTGAGAGAGGAATCGGTTATAAATACATAACTGCATATGTAATATATATACCTATATATGATTTTGTTATAGCCTCATCAATGCGTTGATCCTGATTTATTCAGCTATAAATCTCGGTAATCACATTAGCGGCGCCTAACATGCGATCTAAGCCAGTTCTCAACGAGGGACAGTCGGTATAATAATATTAAATCAGCGAAGCCTGGGCTTCTGCACGCTATTCGTTAAGGGATGTGTTTCAGTACAAGATTAGGGGATTTCCTCGCCTCAGGATTACTCAACAATGCTGCCATATTACGCTTTAAGTACTAACACCAGCAAGCTATATTAACAACGATTCATTGGCGTACGGAGAAGACAAAGAAAGTGAGCAGAAGATAAAATATTTAAAATAGTTCCTATACGCACACGTAACTTTAATGTAGACAGTCATGGCTCGGTGCGTATATGCCAGATTGATGATTAAAAAAATTGAGTTGCAATTTTTAGAGTATATCTACTAAATTCGGAAGCATTTACGACAGAAAACTAATTTCAAATGTTAAACGGCTTTAGTTTTTATCAACCTCCCGTCTCTGGTCAAAAAATTCGATATTGAGTTTTTAATGAATATTTTTTCTAATTTCTGGTACCTTGTATGAAGATTCTAAATGTCGAACTTATTTCGCCTACTCAAGGTGTCGAGAAAAGGGACAATTCATGTTCACAATTCTCTTGATTTTAACATTTATTTGGACGTTTCGGAGGTCCAAAAACCTCCATCTTCAGCATTTTACATTATTTTCTAAGTTTTTACATTTGATGTTTTGTGGTAAGATGTGTTCTCTTATAAAACCCCCGTAAATTTGAAAAGAGGGTTCACTTCACCTCCATCCTGGTTTTTTGAGAGATTAAGGCTTGAATAGAAAATTCTTTTTTTTATAAAAATGAAAGTGACCGATACTTTTGTTACCTCGACCACATGGTGACAGGTTTGAATTTTTTTTCATTTTTTGACGTTTTTTTTTGACCTCCGAAACGTCCAAATGTTAAAATCAAGAGAATTGTGAACATGAATTATCCCTCTTCTCGACACCTTGAGTAGGCGAAATAAGTTCGACATTTAGAGTTTTTAATGAATAAGTATATTTTAGGACCCGTAGAATATGATTTTACTATTTTTAGGATAAAGTTTGTGCATGGGTACGCACCTGCATGTATATGACGATTTTTTTTAGTCTCTTATAACTTCAAATCCACTACAATTCCAAAAATTGCACTCTTTATTTTTCCATGTCTTTACATCCATATGAAAAACTGATTAGTGTTTACGAGTAGACTTTTGATTATATGACTGGTCGAATTGAAGCTCTTAACAGTTTTCTTGAAAAACACGTTTTATGTTATAAATATTAAAGAAAATTTAGTTTTCTTTACTGCTCAAGATAACGAAATACAAAGAAATAAGTTCGTAAATCTTGTAACTTATGCTGCTACATCAACACCAGATAAGATGTTCAAATATTACTATTGGGGTCGTTGATTAAATTTTGATTTTTATATTTATGATATTAGACAAAAAAATACCCTTATATTTTAAATTGATTAATTTTTTCACATCCGTACAGTAGGAATATTTGATAGTGTGTCAGATGATTTACGAACAATATTTTCCATCTCAATTTTTAGACAGTAGTTGTTACGATAAACAGAATCAGAAGTTCAGTCATAAAATGATATTTTTCTTAAATGTAAAGTATATTATTCCTCACCTCACGATTTTTTGTTCGTCGCTACGAGAAACCGTAAGGGACGCTCTGCGATATTCCATGCTGTAATTCGTTGGTTATTACATCCCGGAGACAAATAATTCTTGTAGATGATAATAGTGTAAGGTTCATAACACTAATGCGGCCGCAGCAGTAGCAATTGGATGTAACACACGTCGCCGGGTTAATTCCCTGCTGCCTGATATTGGAAACCGTTATTAAATATCGTAAAGAGCTGCGAAAGCTGTGCGGACACCACTTCGCACTAATTTCCAAACGTGGGGAAGTCGGACCAACAAAATTCGCACCCTCTCAAACAGAAATCACAATCTACAGCGATGCAAATAAAATAATAATTTACGTAACAAATCCTATAAGTATTGAAAGCTTATAAGTCCAAGAAAGCCACTTTCAGGTAATGTTGGATACAATTTTTTTTCACGGTGCTGAAAAAAATAGAAGAAATAAAAATGTACAGGTATGTAATATTTTATTTTTTATGGCGAGGAAGTAAGAAATAAATAAATAAATAAACAATTGAGCGCCATGAAAGTTTATTCAGTAAAGAAAATTTTCCGGTCTCAAAAGTAATCAGAAACAGCTCATTTTCTGGTTGATAGCAAAAAAATGATTGAAATTATTGATGATAAATACAACAAACAGATTAATTTGAATTTTTAATTTTCGCATGATATAGGCGATGGAAAATAAGATCGTAGCGCTACGACGACACATACGTAAATTAGACATATAGCGATGTTTCTAATTCGCTATATGTATATTTATTTTACATGTAAAGTCAAATTCATTATTATAGATTACTAATTTTAGTGTCAATTTGATTTGAATTTACCATTTAACATATTATATAACGGTAACTAATTTGAATTATGTGGTATGTTTGTTGCAGAAATATATAATTGAAAATGATAAATCAACATTAAAATTAGACGTACAATCTTCAGCTGTACATGAAGTAGAAGGAGTAAAGGGCAATTGGTTTCGAATTCTAGGTCTATCCCTGGTTTTGATAGTCATATCTTGAAGGGGTAATTTTTAAAAAGCACAGCGTTTCTCTTTAAAATAACTCTCTTGTTGGCATCTCCTAATATTGATTAATATAATTATGAAAACAAATTATTATACCTTATTTTACAAATTTTACCTCTATAAAAAAAATCGTCTTCCTTGAAATGTAGGGAACATAACGTTCATATGTTTTGTAACTTTTTTTTACCTATGCGCAGTTTTAATATTCATACTTTTAATTTATCTATTAATTCTTGTCGCCAGATTTATTTTCTATGTGCACTTAATTCAATCCATGATTCAGGTTTGGGAAAGGAAAAAAAACTAATTGTTTTATTTCTCTTACGCCATGAGTAGCAGTTTGAACAGTATGCGTTACTCATATTTATATAAAAAAATCTGATGTGGCCAACACATGACCTCCCGCCAATTCCATGTTTAAAATAGCAGTGAGCTTTAAGTAAAGTATCATTTCCGGTTACTCGTTTGTAAATAAAATCTAATTTGTTGTCCAATAAATAGAAAAGTCTGTAATACGAAATTTTGGATTGTTTTATTGTTTTTCCTCAAAAATTTGTTCGAGCTCCAAATTAAGTACTACATCCAATTTATCATATATGGTTAAAATCTAATATGTTGTTTTAAATTATATATGAGTTTTAAATACCAAATTTGAGAAGTTTTGGATCATACTTTAGTAGGCTTTAAGAAAAAATCGTCACACACGTACATTCTTATAAAAATCAGCATCATCTTCTAGGTGCTCTAAAACGCAATCTTTGTAAATTCTTCGCCGTACATAATCCATTTCGTAAATGTGTAGTTGTAAATTAATATTAATTTATAGTGCTGAAAAAATAGCAATTAGCAAATTTAAATCAGATCATCCTGTACATCTAACATTTATGTATGATGGAAAATATATTTTTTTTTTTCACAAACCTTAATAAAATATTTTACTATTATATTCTCATTAATACGGTTTCATTATTAATTTTAATATAATTGCTGCCTGTCAGTGACATTTGTTTAAATATGTCAAACCTGTCATTAAAATTATGATTTTGTTTGACGCATAGGCTAGGTGATACATGGAAATAAATTATATTATATATTCATATTTAAAGTTATTTAGAGTTATTTACTAAATGTTATTATCGTAGAATTGAAGATTAAACCATTATATTCCATTTTAATTAGTAAAAGTTGCTAAAAAATTATATTCAATGAATTTTTTACAAGAAAAACTGTTAAAAGCTTGTATAAATGATACTTCCGGTTATCCGACATACACTAAAAACTAATGAGCACTTCCCATATTAGTATAGAATGGGTATACAAAATTTCAAATTTTTCTGATTGATAGTATTTGAGTAATCGTGTCCACAAGATCCACACACACAGACACACACACACACACAGACACACACACAGACACAGACACACACACCCAGACACACACACATACATACCTACAGACATCATTGTAAAAATGTTAAAATCGGATTCTGGGGACATAAAAACGTGCTTATTATATAAAATCTCTATATGCTATTTTTAGCACGATCCCTATACCTCCCTTACCTAGGGTAGCGCGAGGTAAAAAACACGTTTAATTTTCTTATAATTAATAGAAATTGACATATACCCTATAGGTTATAAACGGTAAGTATGCCGTTTGATGCCTTTGTCTCTACTTCACTTGGTGTCCGCAAGATGTCATATCGCTACTTCCCATCACCTATACAACAATGTAAGAAAAAATATGTACGTTTTGTTTTTATATTACAGATCTTGAAAATGGTTTAAGTTAAAACCTAAACGTTAAGAAAAATACAACTAAAACGTTAATTTCTTTTATTAAAATATGATACCCCTTGTACAAATTTAGAAAATATTTATATCTAATTATTAAGAGTGAGACCAATAAATAATAATTTCTGGAAAAGTTAAAAACTGTCAAAAGTACCAAATTCATGTCTGCCAAATCTATCAAACTTATTACTTACTTATTATCTTAAAAATCTGTCAAATTAATTTCAGGCTGACTTAAAAACTGTTTGAAATTTGGTTCTGCTTGTGTTAGAAGTTAAATAAATACTTCTGCTAACTTCTTGTTCTTATTAAATTATAAAAAATAATATTTAATATTCCTTCATTATCGGCCTGATAATTCAAACAATTAAAACATCATCTGTAAATTGAAAATAATTTCTTTATTGCTGTTCATTTCTATATCAACAATTCTGCAGGGTGCGAATTTGGTGTGGGTGAATCTTAGGCATCTCGGAAACCATTCCAGACACTTGGCGAGACATTCCGGGCACGGAGACTTAATCAAAACCCGCAAAGCCCTTGTTGATAACGGCGCGGGTAATCCCGGTCTTCCAGAATGCAATCCCTGCACACTAATTTATAACCGGAGTTCCGGATTCGCCACTGTGTCCTACAGGATTGGGACAGGACCCTATAGACGCTTCCAACACCGTTAATGAAATTTTATATTCACATTAAAAAAATCTCGCCAAAAAAGACATGGCAATAAAAACAATTTTTAAATGAAAGCCAAAGTTAGCTTCGATTTGTTTATTGCAAAATATAGTCCATGTAGTAATTAAAATGTAATGTACTTTAGTCGGAATTACATATTTATTAACTAAGTTTCGTTTAAAGAAGAATGGATCATAGGTTAAGATAAGGACATGATTTCTGCCCCTAATTGGTGAAAACATATACTGAAATCACAATATAGGTAAATTTGTCATTCGTCAAACATACTTGATAATTAACAAAGAATCTGATATTACCTTGAGCAATATTTATCTGAAGTTTTACTTTTATCACCCTAAATTTATATACACTAAATGATGCTTTTATTTCGGATATATTTCACTACCTCTTGAAGTTGATGCGTACTGATTAAACAAATCATGCGCGTCTCTACAATTTGTGCAAAATTTGTCAAAAAAAACTTCTTGGCTTTTATTTTATGAAATATAATATTTCACATTTAAATTAAAACACCAAAATGAATCGAATTGTTAAATGCACTTTTGTTGTTCTAAAATTGTTGTCCACCACACAAAACACCAGATATAATTTTAGAACAAATATAAATTATCTTAATAAAATATGATATTTAATAAATTATTAATAAAACACATGCCATATTTCACAAGATTTCAGCGTCTGAATCAACCTTTCGGCCATTAGACACCGGCCATGCTCAGCTAGTAACCATAGACGCGTTTCGCTCTTGTTAGAGCTCATCAGTATGGTATAACTGCCGTCTCTTTGCAGAGACAATTCCCAACTGAGCACAGTGTTGCCAACTGGCGGGAAATTTCCCGTTTTATGGGGAAATTTTACCCTTAAACGGGAAAAAGGGAAATTTTTATATTAAAAGCTGTTCTCTATAATTATTAACTATTTGAGATTATTTTGTATAACTTATTAAAGTAATTACGATTTAAATATTAAAAATTTAATAATAACTGTGCTGCCATCTCCTGTTCATCACATAATCATACAGTGGCTCAATTGAAAAACAAACTAGTGATTTGTGATGCCAATAACAACTTTATTCTTGTCAAACGAAGAACGAAGTCAAAGTTGTCTCTCAGCTCAGAGAAAACACATTTGGTGTGACGTATAGACATATATACGTGTGTGTACCATGTACATGTTGTATATTCTTATATAGTAAATATTTATAATTAATAATATTGAATATATATTTAAAAAGGGAATTTTTGTGCAAAAACGGGAAATTTTAAGAAGCGAAGCGGGAAATTTTGGTTTCGGAAATTGGCAACACTGACTGAACATGGCGAAAGATATAAACATCTTATAAAAGATAGTTGACTTAAGAGGGAAATGTACCCACATGTAGAGCCATCTATCGAAGAATCGCCAAAAAGCACTGGCAGCTATTGAAATAATAATAGTATAATAGCGAACTCGAGGTGAAAGAATATTTAATAAAATATTATATTTAATAAGATATTAATAAAACACTCGCCATGTTTCACAAGATTTCAGCGTCTGAATCAACCTTTCGGTCATCATCATTCATTGTTTCATTAGAGTTCGCTATTGTACTATTATTATTTAAATTATATTTGCAATGTGTTTCTTTTATTTACGAAGTACCTACCACAGAAAGACTACCCGAGTAAAAATTATACTCATCTGCAATAAAAGAACGGCTGAAATGTTTACAGTACGGCCACTCCGAGTGTATGCCTGCACAACGGTGCAGCCATGCTTGTTGGCCAAACAAATTATAAAACGGAATTTAACCGATTAATACGTTTTTATCACACTCGAATATGCTAATATTACCATTTCTTGACAATGTATGTCAATAGGGCTGTGGTTACATATCCAGTAACTACCATGGGTACAATGATAATTAAAGAGTGCAAATAATAATAAAAAAATAATCTGTAGAAAACTTTCTAAAATGTAATGTCATTAGTGATTTATCCACCACTTTATAGTACTGTAATCGGAATTGTATTAAACATAGTAAAATTAGCAATTTTTATATTTCTTTATCTGAACCCTAATAAATTTACGCTTGAGTATCGCTTTGCGTCGAATGTGTCAAGTATACTATAATGTATGTTATAAATAGTGATAAATTATTTTTTAATGATACGTCCATAAATAAACTAGAAAACTAATGCATCATACATAAACATTTACCTACCTATCATATTGAACCCAATATGGCTACAAATTATTCCATCTGAAAAACAGATTTGTTACGCTTACGTTCTGGTTTAGATTTATGTTATTAACTTGGAAATATATCGTATTAAATTACGTTGCTCAATATTTAATGACATGTGATTAAATATAATAATAATAATATGATAATTAGCTATCTCGCAGCGAAATTACAATTCCTATTAAATCGTTATTTATGCGAATTGTCAAACCGGACCTATGAATAAAACATGTTTCCGCTAATTATTGACAAACCAGGCACGGCTTCGCGGATATTTCTTTGATATCTGTTTAATATACTAAATTTAATTTAAATTTCAAATGCAGATACATTACCATTTAGTTTGCTGCGGGATAATTAATTCCAAATAAAAATATTTGTCAGAATAGCCATTAATTCTCGATAATTAAAACATACGGGAACATAGTTTTATTTTATAAATAAATAAACATAAGTATGCACATAAATACTGCTAGAGGATTAATTTTAATTAATACGAAAATTCAAGCGCCATTTTTTATATATCGCCATTTATTTAGCGTTAACAACTATGAAATGTAATAATTTAGTTTTTTTTATCTCTTTTATACATCCTGAACTAAAATTTAATCGCTAGTAGTACAAAAAATTGATTAACATTGATTAGCGAGCAGTTGACTAGCATTGTTTTTTTATTTCTCAATCGTGTATTTATTATTTTAGAGAATAATACTTCAAATAATAATAATAATAATAATAATAATAATAATAATTATAGATAAAGTAATTGTACACATCTTTTACTTGAAGTATTTTTCTCCAAAATAATCCACAAACGATTGACGAAAAAAACGATGCTAGTAAACTGCTCGCTAACCACCAAGTTATTGACACTAATGGTCAATGTTTTTAAACCCTGGGGCCTATTACACTAAAACTTTGCAATTTACACTTTTCATGTACAATATTTGCCTCACCAATGGGACATAATTTTGCAAATATAAAGTGAAGTGTTGGTATGTATACAAAATTAAAATTCTTCATTTAATATTTGTAATTTTTGTTCCCCCGTCGTTGTTATCTATGAGGGCGCAAAATTAATAAATTGAAAAGTAGTTAGGTGACTAAATACTTTTTTTATTCATTTAGTGATTAATAATAATATATTTGTATTAAATATTAACAGAATTCGAGAAAAACGGCATTAGAATAAAAATAAGTGAGTAATATAGTAAAGAGACTGAAAGAAATAGATATAGTAGAAGATGGAGTTAATAAACAAAGCAGAGGAATGGGTTTCCATACGCTGATGACGTAAGACATTCACCACGGTTATATTTTGAATAATTTTTGGAAATATTAAACATTTTAAGTAAATTTCGGTGTTTATGGTAACATTTTAATAATATACAAATATTTTCAAATTTGTCAAGGTTACATATTCCTTTAAAATAAACAAATAATTTCAATCACTGGTATAGTAGTTGAACTCTTTTTATTCGTTTACAAAAATATAAGGGTATTAATAACCTACTTTCTACTACGAACTGAAAAGAAGTTCTACTTATTTTTGAACTATCAAGGTTGAATAGAAACCAAGTTCAAATAAATACCATATAAAATTATTTCTCTTTTCTGTACTACAAATAGTTTATGTTTATGTAAAAGTCTAAAACTACAATGTAGAATTATGTTTAAAAGGTGTTAAGATACTAGATAATATTATAAACACACAAAACATCATATATCAAATAGTTATTTACGATACAAGTACGTAAAGATAGTCTTTAGTCACGAACGAGTCAATTAAAATACGATCGCAGCGAGGGTATTAAGACCTATGAGAACCTAAAAACCCAATAAATAAAAAAATACTTTGGAACATTGATTTTGCAAATTTAGCTTATTTTAAAATTTTAGTCACTCGTTGCTCGACAACCCGTGGCTAATGAAGTGTTGTTACTAAACAACCGTTTTACAAACTCAAAACTAACACCTAAACCTCAATTTTACGCACTGCCGAAGGTAAATATATATTTATTTTTTCTCTACATAATTTTTTAATTTACAAAGCATTTAAGTATAATTAAAACATTATCCTATATGACGATGGCATGTGATGAAACATTGTTATTAAATAATTAAATGTTGCATTGTATATTACAGCAATTTCTTGTACGCTTTAAGGAATATATTAAGTATATTTTGCCTGGTATATTAATTATCTCTCCTACCTTATGTTATGCATCTGCATTGTCTCGTGTGGCGTCAACATGCATGTCGTAAATTAAAACTATAAAGGTCAACGCTTTATCTGCCACAACGTTACCGTTATAATTTATAGCACAACAAATTATTAAATTACAACATGAAATTTATGCCCGTCTCACAATAATTATGCAAATATTTAATAAATTAATGAGCTCTTGCATCCTACTTTTTTAAAGCCAATCTTACACTCGATAACGTTTGATATGAGTTTAATTTGTATTTTATTCTTTTATATATTAATTAGCGCATACGATGCCGACTTTAACAAATATTTTGTACATTAATCATGTATTTTAATTTAAAACGAAATGCTATTTCCAATCATAATTAAACAAACGCATATATTAATGTGTCCATGTTATTATCAAAACTATAAATTGTTGATTATTTGAAAATCGATTCCCATAATATAAATGTACCTAAGTAAAATAAAATAGTGTCCTACCTTATCTGTAATTTTATTGATTTCCAAGTTGAGTTCACCACAAAACACTGTAAAAATAAAATATATTAAATAAATTTGTATTTTAGTTTCGTTCAACTGTTCATGAATGTTTTATTTAACTCAGTCATATGTCTGTCTTTGATGCCACTTATTTGACCTTAACCCAAAACACACTTTTTCTATAAGAAATTTATACCATTAAGAAAGAGAATTATATTCTAAACAAAATGCATTATAATGAAGACATCATTTTCACACATTTACAATGAATTTCTAATAAAAGCACGACACGGTTAACGACATTCGTTTACTATGAAATCAAAGTAATTACTGACAGTCCTAGCGCGCTGTATACATCTTCGTACGAAATACGAGAATTAACAAGCCAATTACAATAAATGAAATTAATTTACTAAATACATACGAGTAATAATTTTAATATTGGCGATGTTTTTAATGTGGTTCTATCATGGAAGCCATTTACGACTGTTTTTAATGAAATATAAGTATGTTATTTTTCGTGCACATGTATGGAATTTTTTAAAAAGGTTTACCATCCGTGAGCTGAGATATTTAAAACCAAAATAGAGCGAAAATATATTGGCAATATAGGAATACTGGTTTTATCGTAGTACCTACATAACTTACATAATAAACAACAGATTTGTACAAAAAAAACTACTTCACGACAGTTAAAGTGACAGTTTTTACATGAGTGTAAAAAACGTACAGTTACCCGCTAGTTTTGTAGTAATTCTCTTCGAAAGTTGAAAAATATGTGATTTTCGATGGAATTTTCGCATTTATTGAAACAGTTATATATATATATATATATATATTTTGAATATGCTTAATGTTTTATTATTTTAAGTGATATTTACAGCAACAATTTAATTCTCAAATTAACCCTTAACTGTTAAATTATCTATTTTTATAAATTCTTTGTCTTAGGAAAACTTTTGTATATGGGACTGCTACGATACGATAGAATCGAGGATAGAACCACCTTAAATATTATAAACAAATGAAATGGAAACTGTTATTATTGATACAAATATATTGATATATTTTACTCTACATTTTATTTATAATTTTGAATAGCTAAGAGATAAAATTATGCACAAATTTAATTCTATTTAAATTGTTTAAATGTTGATCTCTGGATTTCAAATTTTGGAAATAATATTTTAAAAAATAGTTTATGTTTATATTAACAAAATACATGTGTTATTAAATAATTGACATAGTTGTATTAGTTCCTTGCACTAGGTAGTAAATTTATAGTAGTATTCAGTTCTGTGCACCAGTTGGCCATAAACGCATAAACCTCTAACGTCATTGCTATAATAAATTATTAATTTCTGTCATTGAGCATAAATTTTAAAATATGTATACTGTTTTAATTTCCAAGCGGCTATTATTTTTTACATTCATTTTTCGATTACTTAATTTATAATTAAAATAGAATTTTTAAAGAAAAATTGAATGGATATACAGTTGAACTTCGATAACTCAAACCATGACTTGCCACAAAAAAAGTTCGAGTTATCAAGACTTCGGGTTATTAAATAAAATGCATATGTATATTATTTGTGTATATATTCGAGTAAAAATCACTTACCTTATGATATACATATACAGATTGTTATTTTCAGATCAAAGTTATAAACATTATTTTAGTGTAAAAAAGTCATTTATTTGTGACTGACGAGAGAATTTTTTATTTTGATTTTCAATAAAAAAAGCTTCAATGTTCATCAATAGATAAAGTTTTTAAAGTACGTTTCAATCTTTCAATGACATATCATCAGGAATAAAAATATCTTAAACGTGATAAATCAAGTAGGCACAGTATTTTTTTTTTTCCACTTAATAATAATTAACAAAGCATAAGTTTGAACTTCAGTAGTGCAGAACCCAAACTGCCTCCGTCATCATGTTATAAAAATACCTGTTACAAAATTAGGGGATTCTCCCAGAATTCGACTTATTGAAGCTGGCGCCAAATATTCTGTTCGAATTATAAAGATATTCGAGTAATCGAAGTTCGAGTTATCAAGTAAAAATTACCCATAATTCTCACTCTTGGTGCTATTGCCAACCAGTTTGATTCGAGTTATCAAAAATACGAGTTATAGAAGTTCGACTTACTGAAGTTCGACTGTAATTAATATAAATAGAAAATATCAAAACGAAGCTTTCCGTTATGAAACAAGATTATCCATCCAATAATACATAATTCTAAAAGTCTTATTAACAAAATGTCATAAATTTGGCGCCCCCATAATTGTGGAGGCCTAGGTCATGGCCCACTTGGCCAACGTCAAAGTTTTTTTTTCGGTATAAGCAAAAGGTATTTTATTGTAAAAGTAACAAGAAATTATTTTTTTGTTATTTTTTAGTATAATTCAGGTGGAAACAATAGAAAAACTTGTTTGAATGCACCTATGAATTTGAACAAATTATGTGTTCGGAAATGAAAATCTAGTGAAAGATGATTTCGAGTTTGTGTCAATCCATATTAAAGAAAATATCATGAGTATACACAAGTACCTTACTGTATTTACAATATTAATGTTTAACATTACATTGCATTAGAATTTCCCTTTCCTATTAAATTTTTCATAAAGATTTTTTTTTAAACATTTTATTCATATAGTTTTAACTTAAAGTATAATTCTTGTTTGCAATTGTATAAATGTAATCTTTATAAACAATTTATTAATATTTTAATTCAACTTTGTATTATGAGAGATAGAAAACATATGGTATTTTTCTGTCTGTGACTGTGTATAAGGATAGACTGAGATTTGCTAGATATATAACTGGTGTAAATCAAGCTTAGTGTTTGTGTGACGTGCACAAGGCCTAGAAGACAACGACTTCAGAACGACAGAATGATTGATAGACTGACGGCTACGTCACCCATCGATCAACAGGCGTAGGCGACACACAGAATAACAAACAGAAGGTGTGAAGAATACAAAAACGATTAAAATTAGAAAAGTTATTGGAAAAAGAATAGGTAATAAATTGATGTACACAGTAAACACATTCTGAAAAACTCATTTAATGCGAAACTGAAAGTAGATGAAAGAACTTGAAAAAATATATACCTAAATTTTCCTTCTAAAAAATTGTATAAGTTTTTCAAAGCTATATTTTTACCTTCTGTCACCCTTAAGTCAGGAAGGTATCGTTTGCGATTAAAAAAAAACAGTGGTGAGTTTTTAATGAATAAGCACGTTTTAGGGTCCCTACTATACGAATTTACTATTTTTAAGATGATGTCTGGGTGTGTATATGTGCCTCTGTGCCTCTGTGTGTGTGTCCGTGTGTGACAAATTTTTCTCCGGCAATAACTCCAATACTACAAATTTAAAAATTATAATTCTTTCGTATTCCTTTCTTTACATCCATATGAAGAGGTGATTAAATTTTGGTTATAATTGATGCACCCTTATTGGAGTTCTTAACAGTTTTTTTTTCAAAAAAAAAAACGCAATTAAATACTATTTTTTAATATTTCATGTTATTTCAAATATTTAAAAAATACTCTTCTCTTCTCTCTATACGGTTTTCCTTCATATTCAATAGATATAGAGTTAAAGAATTATAAAGATTTGCAGTGCGATGAGAATAATAAACACATGACAAAACTAGTACATGCTCGGTGAAAGTAATGATTGTTAGGTTAGGTAAGGTGTCATGCAGAGTATGTCGATATGTCGTGCAAAGTTTATTGAACATTCAATCATTCCTGAAAACTTCAATTAAATTTATCTTGCATGTAAATATGATTTAAATATCAAGAGGTGCTATTGTGCGTTTGCATTGTCTTATCTAACATTTTGATTTTTTTATTGTACAAATCTGCTTTTATTATCGAACGCTTTATTCTTATCCATAATTTAACATCTAACATACTTTATAACTTAAAGATTTAATTAATGGAAGTTTTAAATTAGCAAATAATGTGCAGATGTTAGAAGCAACTACATACAATGTTAGCTACTTCATTTTTAATAGTTTTCCTCATGGCTAGGTAGATAGTATTTTAAATTGCCCTCGTACCAAATATATCAATTTTAAATTTTTGGACTATTGATTAAAAAATTTAAAATAAATACTGAATTGACGGAAGTATGTTTAGCGTAGGAGAAATTTATTCAAAGTCTGTGACTAATTTTTGTATTTGTCGAGGTTGTTTGTCTCCTGATGTATATGATTTCGGGCGTTATATTTTACATATGATAAAGCGTTAAAACATTTAGATAAGCACAGAGCCGATAATAAATTGTATGATGCAGGTTGGGTGACAAACGTTCTTCTACAAATAAATGTGCGCGACTGAATAATAGATGCCATTTAGACGTCTACTGTATTCATTTGACTTCAAGATTTAACATCTGTGGGTATGTTTTGTTACCAATAATTCATATTTTTTTTTTAGAAAATTCATAAATTCAATAAATCCTCTATTTTACATTAATATTCAATATAATTTTGTTAATAATGTTGGTTACATATACATATATCATATCCTATACAGATGATCTACCGAAAGCTTGTACTACCTTCGTTGTATAACTATTTAATATTTTTCGAAATTTAAGATATAGGAGGGTTTTTACTTTGAAAATATTTTATTTGAAGTGGGCATGTTAGAAAACAGCTGGACTCCAAATTTTTATAAAATAGTATTAAATAATTTTTATTCAATTTTGACGCTTTAAACTGTCATTATTAACTCCTTAGCAACAACTATAAGTAACACTTTTTTCACATGTGAATTAAAAAATTTTTTAAATCACTCTCACAAAATTTTAACTCACTCTGGCATTCTGCAACAAAAAATGCATTTAAAAATAACATCAAGAACGAAAATAACACTTACCACATAATTTATCAGACATTATCAGCCCTTTTCATTATTTTTTACGACATAAATGACAGACAATGAAGTTTTTTAAATATGTGACTTGACGTCTATCAGCGACGATTGTCATGCTTAGCCTACTAACTGATCAATTTTTTATTTTGTCAAAATTAAATATTATAATTGTTTTTATTATTATTTCGTCAAAATTGAATAAAATATTGTACAAACCACGTGAGCTAAGAATGTTTATTCACTCGAAGAATTTAACTCACTCGCCCTTCGGGCTCTTGAGCTAAACTTTCTTCTCATGGATAAACAATACCTTAGCTCACTTGGTGTGTATATCTATTAAAATGAAGGTGGCATAAGCTAGTTGTGAGTTACATGTACCCTTAAATGATGCCGACATTTACGAGTTACATTTTCTAGTTTTAAATTGATATATTATGAACAAAGTCTGAAGATATGCAGAGTATTGCACAGCGTTATCAGGTAAAGATGAAATTCTGTCCACCCACACTGTTAGCAACTATAACAATTATACTTTATAAACTTCTTTTCTTGTCAAGTTAGATTTGGAAAGATACATTTAATAAAAGCAAATATTTAATAAAATTTTTAAAAAATTGGTTCGTTCTTCGAAATGCTTATTTTAACTTCATATAGGTGCCGAATTGTAAAGCAAATACAAGTTTAATCCCACAACTATAATCCCAAGTGGGATATTAGTACATTTGAAAAACTACCCTAATGCTAATCTCGTAAAGCTACCGCTTGTCAACTTGACAGTTCCCACAATGGCAGAAATACGAAGTGTTTTGTATTTAGTGTAACAGAACACCTAATTTTACAGTCCTGTCTTTCCCAAGGCCGTTGTTAATGCCTTGAGCTCGAGCTATTTACCAAACAATAATTTGCAGCCGTGTCTGCCTGGCGTAGATCCCGCCGCCAGAGGGATTACAACGCACAACCCTTAATCAGCTCTAATCGAGTGCATTCACGACGGCTGCTCAATGGGACACGGTTGGTCTTGTTATGGACCACAAAGAAAGAAAATAATGCCGGAGATTGTCCAACGACAAGGATTTACTTCTTTCACCCGAAGGCTACCGAATAGACACCCTTCAAGGGGATGAAATGTGTCTTTCTTTACAAACTGTCACACGTACAAACGCTCTTGCTGTTTTTCCTTTATATATCATTTTTATTACTAATAATAAATAATATCTGTAATAAATGATTGTGTCTAATGTTTTACGAAGTTTGTACAATAATATCGTATATAGCTTCAATTGATTTAATTGTCTTTAGGAACTTTTTACTTTTTTAAAATTTAGAAGTAACTGGTGTTAAAAAATTATTTCATCTAAATAAAAGTTTTTATATGGTCATCAATCTAATTGGTTTTAATCTATTGTCATTATTTTCTGGAAGAGTTGAAGATATTTCTTTATGAATTCTTACTAAATTGAAATGCTTTGTTCTCATAACGGGATATTGTACCACAATGGAATAATTCAAGACAAAGATTTATTTAATATTTTATGTAGATTATGCTGAAAAATAATAGAATATTGATTACAAGATAATGATGGTAGCAAAGGAAGAGGGACTCGTACACATAATGTTAAAAGGATAAACGATACAACATTAGAACAAATAAATCCCTTGAAATAACTTGGAATGACAACTGTAAGATATAAATTTAGCAGTAGAATTTCCCTAGGAAAGGAAGCCTACAATAAAATACAAGAACTATTAATAGCAAGCCGCAGTTACAATACGAAAGAAGTATTCGTAATGCAAAATGTTTTATATGTATTGTATCTACTGTATGGATGCAAAACATGCGCGGGCAATAAGGATGGAGGAAAAGTACTTGGAAAGTTTTGAGATTTAGTTGTGGGGACGGTTGGAGAAGTTTAGACCGAGCGCGATTGTCTGGAGTAGGAGGTGTTTAGAAAGATTGGATTATTAGGGAAGAAAGACGGCAGTTACACCATACTGATGAGCTCCAACAAGAGCGAAACGCGTCTATGGTTACTAGCTGAGCAAGGCCGGCGTCTGATGATGGCCGAAAGGTTAATTTAGACTCTGATATCTTGTGAAACATGGTGAATATTTTCTAATACTTTATTAAACATTGTTTCACCTAGAATTCACTATTGTACTATTATTATTAACATATTAGTTTAACTAGTTGGAGTAAAACTTGTGAAGCAGAATTCCCTTCTGATGTTTCTCATAAATTTTGTACATATGTGTAAGATATAATAGAAGCTAGATATAATTCGTCAGTTAATATTTATATTTATTTATTCTTATTTACTGATATTCAACATAATTCCCATTTCTCAGCTTATAGCATAAGTGTTAGTTACAAGTGTGTTTTACTGTTTAAATCGCAGATTAAAAATGAAAAATTACAAAAATTTTATTTGGTGATCAATCCTTTTTTTATTAACAATGAATCGGTAAAATAGCCTCTTATAGGGCAACTTTTGTCTATCCGACATATTATATCTTATAGTTCTCAAGATTCTCATGTTAGACATTTTATGCTGTTTACAGTTTTACAGAAAATACAATATTTTACATTACATTTATAATGTTGATGATGGCGTCGTACTACCGAAACGTTCTATAAAGTTTTAATAACAATTAACAAGATTTACATTGCCAAAATGTTTTCTGGACATAGTAAATACAATATTAAAATATTCTATTTAATGAGAGATATATCTACCCATTATTTTTTTAAGCAAAAAGTGTAAAAACAAAAGTTATGCTGGACCTCTTGTATTTGTCAGTATAAATTTAAATAAAATAAAATTTAAAATAACGGGAGAATATATGCTGTCCACATCTGATTTTAAAAGTATAGCCGCTGCTGATGTTATTAATGAAATAACCTTTACATGTTGATCCTCTTGTCATGTGAAGAGCATCCGCTGTCTCATTGCATGCGGACGCGGAGACTTCAAAGTGTCCAGCAGACGTCTATCCAAGCTGGTCTTGTTTGCTGGGACAACTGCTCCGGCTCCTGGTCTTGCAGGCAATTAGCTCCTGTCTCGTTTCGATCCATTTGCGGCTACTAACCTGCAGCCCAGTTCAAACATTCTGTGTCAACACACACTATCGTGCTACCTGCGTCAAACAAAAATGCTCTTTCCATGTTTACTCACATCCTGAACAACTAACAAAGAATGCTGAGACAGAATGTTTAGCTCAGTTAAACACTTCTTTCCAAAAGCAGAGTTAACAGAAATATGGAAAAGCAGAAGGAGGGTTTCATAGACAAAAACAAAAATAGAATAACAGAACAGTCACAAATCTTTTTACTAAATAAAGCAAAGTTCCCAAGTTCAAATACATTTGAAACCATTTAGTGTCTACATGCTGATGTTTACAATTATATCAGAATCTCAAACCGAGCAATAGATAAAAACTAAAAGACTCCGAAAATTATGCTCATGTCAATCAAACAAATATGTTAGTGAGGCCACCACGTCAGAAATTATTTAAAAAGTTGAAAACCTTATAATGGAATATGCTTGTCAGAAGAAAACGCACCTTACAAAATGGTTTGTATATCACCTTCAATCATTTAGAATAGAAAGTGCATCCGAAATCGGCGTCCGTTCCCAAAAAAAAAAATAAATCAACGGGAGCCGGCGCATTGGCTACGGTGATACAATCTAAATTGTAACCGGGAGTAAAATGACAGTTTATGGCCCGAGTTTTTCAAGCGCGACGTTTGTGCATTAGGTGAAGTTGTTCGTATTTTTAGAGGAGTATACATGCTAGTCTACTGACAATTCCCATACTTGGCCCGAATTTACCAAGCGTGACTTTTGTGCGTCAGGTGAGGTTATTGTTGTTATTTTTAGAGAAATATACAAGCTAAGTAAGCTAATGGTAACCGCTCCCGGTTGACAAAACGGTAACCGATGCCGATTGCGGAGGCAATATGATTCCTCAAAATCTAGGAATGTCAAAAATGGGTGCCTAATTCACGATCTTGGCTATCAAACATCACACCACTTGCCCTAAATTTAAGATCTAGCTCTGCTCGACTATTGCTTTTTTTCGGTTTAAGGGGAAAACATTAAAAAAGGAAAATTATAACTTAGTTAAAATTGCACTTCTTTTCTTTCATTCCGCGATTTTTTTTTTCCTCCCCACATACCACTCTCGTTACAATGACTAACATTGAGCGACATGTCATTTCTACATAATCGTAAAATAGGTTTCTACGCCATTGTTACCAATTAGCTATACAATGCACTATGAATTATAACTCAAACCTCTTGCACTAATCAGTAATGTCACACGACTTACCTATTACCAATTTCTTGATGTGCCAATCTGCTTATGTGATCGCCAGGCGATCCGGCAGAGCCCCAGCACTGATCCGTCAGAACCGCAACTACTCATACGATGTACTTAGTCCTGCACCCACAAAAAAATATACGTACCTACGTATAATTTAACAGGAGTATATTCGTAGAATTATAAATAAAAACGAAGTTAGAAATGAAATATTTTTTCAAATATTGCCTGTTCTTTTCACCAAAGTCTACAACTGTGACAGGATCTTGACTATCTGTTTCTCATTCTCATGTCCTTTCTGTGTGGATTTGTTCTGGCTTTCATCGGTGTGGATAGACACGACACTCGACTACTCGTAACACTGGAGAGAAAAAGAGTTGGAAATGTTATAATCTGACCGGCGTCAGATCACTGTTATTATAATGCTACCGTGTGACAGCTTGTAACCCTCTTCAATGCTGCCACTCAACCGACAGCTAGACGGGATTTCACCTACAGCATGTTCCAGACTTCGCTTCTCAACACACCGACGAGAAAGATAGAATTTCTGACAAAGTGTAATCATTTAATTACGAAAAATTATTATTTGGATCTTATTATACACATTACAGTCAAAATGATATTAAAAATAGCAACAAAATGGCCCTCAAATTGGACTGTTGTCAAGAACGAAAATATATTTTGATCGTTGCGCATACAATTTTTAATAACATAAATATATCATCATGAGTTATTGTCCATTTCTGAGTGGCACACTCTACTGTTATTCGCAAATTTCGGTAATGACAACAATTATATCAGAACCGTTGAGGGGGTTGTCAGCTGTCATATCATAGATTCTTAAAGTTGTTGTGAAGAAAAGTTTGTGCTTTCGTTCTTCGACTACTTTTCGAAATAATTTTTCATTTTTTTTTTTAATTTATATAAATAGTACAAATTTTTTTACAATCATATTTCTGAATAAAATTGATCTCCACAGTTGAAAGTAACATCGAAATATAATTGAAGATAATTATTAAAGAAATAATAACTAAAATATGTATAAAACATGGACTTCATACCGGGTAACTGTTTTTTTCTGAACATATTTAAGTAAATGATACAATTTTGGCGATGTAGATCTTGTTTAATGTTATTAAATCTTGATTGGACGTTTCGCTGGTATGACGCCACCATCATCAGCATTTTATATATATATATATATATATATATATATATATATATATATATATATATATATATATATATATACAGAAAATACAATATTTTATATTACATTTATAATGCTGATGATGGTGGCGTCCTACTAACGAAACGTCCAATGAAGTTTTAATAACAATAAATAAGATTTACATTGCCAAAATGTTTTCTGGACATAGTAAATACAATATTAAAATATTCAAATTAATGAGAGATATATCTATTATTTTTAAAGCAAAAAGTCTAAAAACAAAAGTTTTCAGCGTCTAGTGAATTCAAAATGGGTCAAATATTTTTGTATCTCATGAAAAATACTAAATAATTTTAACAATTTTAAAGTATGCTATGAAGAGTAAAATAAATTACTATTTTCGAGTTTTTCCAGTTCACTATTGTAAAATAGTTATATTGTTGGGCTTCGCAAATCATGAAAAGATATTTTTCAATACTTTAATCATCGAAAAATTCGAAATTTTATTAATTATCTTTCTCAGTAGTTTAAAATTTTCAGCTTGCAATGTTTCTATATATACTTGTAATATATAACATAATTTAATCGAACGCACTAAACTAATACCCATAAAACACGGGTTGTTAGTCTTTTTGTATTTTGCAAAAACCTATAAATAGAACACATAATTGTGCATTGGATTAGGTTACTTTGAAATACGAGTATGTTTAGAAAAGTTACAAGCTAAAAATATATTAAAAAATAATAAATGAAATCTGTAGCATTTTGCAATGCTGACAATGGCCAGACAGTATTAGTTGTGCACATGTTACGTACTTTGTTTTAACAAATATACATACATAATTTCTTTGGCGTTAAACGTTTGTTATTTAAATTATGAAGTAATGAATCACTATAAATTTACAATTTTTATATGGTATGTCAAGCTACTATATTTCTTGTTTTAAAAAATTGAAAACAGACTCTTTTATATTCGTGATGTTTAGGTAATACTATAGAAGACATTTTGTGATGTTTCAGAACCAGAACAAAATATTAAATCTTTCTCCAAGCAGATTAAAGTATAAAGAGAATAAATCGTTTTGGTCCACGCTGTAGGTTGTGAGAACCAGCCTCCCATCCCATGTGTAATCAGCATCTTCTCGTCTTTAGGTTGGGAAGATGACAGCTTTCGTAGTAGACGCGGATTATATCCGGCTGGTTGACTTGTCCCTGTCAATTAGGCTTTGCTGTCGACAGTGCGGGACGCGCTGTTTGATGTCGGCTCGGGTTACCTGCTGACAACTTCTGCTCTACTCGAGTTCCTGGGGTGACGATGTTTCATACCTCGCCGAGCACACAACTCCAATAATGACAAATGGGAAATTGGGCAGTAATGGCGAATTGGCACAACATAATGCAAATATTGAGAGGACTTCGTTATCGTTATTCATAAGTGACTGCACCTTTTGATACTATACGAAATCATTGTTCTACGTACAACAAAGAAATTGCAAAGAACCAAGAATTAATATAACGAAAAATACTGCTGTGCCTAAATGCATTTAAATAATATGTAAAATAGAACTTCATAGAGTCATTAAGAACAACAGCTTTACTTTTATCCTAAAGAATGATCAGGAATCAGTTTTCAATATAAGGGTTGACAGTTTAATAGGGCCGTGTAGCCGTGTACGAATAGTAAAATATAAATTGCTATTTTTTTATACAAATTGACGTCACTAAGGTTCGGATTCTTTTATATTACATAAAAAACATATTTCACTCAATTACGCTAAAATGTGTATAATTATTTTATGCGATATTAAGAATTATTTCAAAAAATAAAAGGTTCGGAAATTTTATTTTTAATACTATAAGAAAATAAAAAAGAACTTAGATGAGTCCTCTTATTTGTTATTAGTTTGGTCATTACATAAACTGTTAAGAAAAAGAGTATGCGACCAAAGGTTTTCTTAAATGTCATTACCTGTCAATGTAAAAAAATGACCAGATTTTTTAAATCTCGTGTACACTATTTTCGAAAAAGATAAATTTTAATACATATTACTGGGACAAACAAAACAGCATGCGTGAATTTTGAAGAATTAAAGTTTTGGCTTCTAGTAGCAACTGTTCGTTTAACAAAAATAGTTTTTATGCTTTAATTTTACAATTTCATTTGAAAATCTTTGACAACAAACTTTAACTCAATAAAATACAACATAATTTAATTTAGTAGGTATGTAATTTTATTTAATGACAGTATTCATACTGATAAATAAAATTTACAGTGTCATTTGTCCCTCTTCATACTGTCAAATTGTACATGAGTACATGTGTGTTAAAATAGACTGCAGTATCAAGTCAAGTAAGAGTCGAGTTACGCCACAAGTAGTAATTAGCTAATTTCCAACTTTTGACATGTTATCTTTCTACGTACTAGGTATTATTTTACACAATTGTACTTCTCAGCGGTGCCGACATCACATCGGCTAAGCTCCACCTTCTAGTTTATAGACCCGAAACCATTGATATAGCGATTCGGCAGCACTCCAGCACCAGCTAAGATCCACCTCCTGATTTTGCCGTCTTACGGAGAGCTAAAAACTAAAATTTATACACAAGAGTATGTGGGCAGTGCAACATACTATGATTCGTGTTGAGTTTAATTGTTACCTTTTTTAACTCAGTCAATACTAGGTTCCACGCGCTTACATCACTATCAACGGGTTCTGCTAGTTCCAATGGACACTTACAAAATTGCAATTTGCACTAGCGCCTGTAACGGCAAAGCACAGAAATCAAGGTTGCTATGGTTACCCCGTACAAACAAAGACCTGTCATCAGCCGTACACTGTACACTCTAGCCATCGTTTTAGTTGAATAACGAATGATCTTCAATATTATCAAACAAAAAAGTTGCCCCAGACACATCTTCTGGTTTTAAACTCATTTTTATTAAACACAACGTACAAATCACAATAAAGAATTAGGTTTAACACTGAATAACAGATGCGAACACAATGACAGATAGGAACAGGGAACGGAACGTAAGACAACGAGGGGAGGTTTGTTTGGATGCATGATCTTCTATCTCTCTCTTGCAGTGACGTCAATTTTGTAAGTGTCTATTCTTGACTATATTAATGCCTTGTTAGAAAAAGGAAAGTTGTTACCAGTGAAAATGGATATTCAAAAGAAATTCATTTCATTCAGTTGACAATTCAGAGAACTGTTGTGTATCCTACAGTCATTTGTTTGGTCTTTAGTACTCCATAATAATTTCAATTTATTTAAAACATTAAAATTAAATATTTCTACCCTTCTAGAAGTATGTAAATAACCTAACAATCTACATTTAAAAGTTTTGTAAAGATTATTAAAAAACAAATACATTTTCTATTTGATGAATTTGATATGAAATGGAACTACATACAATTGTTAGATCAATGTACATTACATGTGTCTTCGTTTGTGAAAATGTGTAGTGGCGTGTTGAAAACATCTTAAATTGAATTTGGGAAACATCAAACGAAATTATGATATTCATTTCATGGGCTGATGAACAAGCCAGCACGAAAACAAAGGGATTATTTAATTTGTGAACAAACCCTAAGGGTAAATGAACGTGTCATGTTGATAGACTATTCCGATTAAAAACACGACAGATGGTAGAGAATATGACACTATCTACCCCTTTAAAATTAAGTTACAATGAAAAATTAGATGCCAAGATAATTTTATTATACTAAAACACTATTAGAATCAATTTTATCAAATAAGAAATGACTGGTCGTTCGCAAAACGACGTCTATCAAATAAATCGAAGGGTAACGCCTCTGCAATATTTCACCCGGTTGAATTATAAGAATGGACAATTTATAAAACAAAATATGAGTTGCACGTCTCATAAATCAAAACTAGGAAACTTTTATCCCGTTCGAAAGGCGGTGTTTTATTTTTTTTTTTTGTTTATGGCGCTACGTTTCACGGTTGAAAAATTTAGAAAGCGTACAGATTTATTTGCTCCGATTTATAGCCAGGGGGTTGAACTGGATTGTAAAAAACAGGTTTCGCTTAGGGAGGTTAGAAGAGAAGAAGTAAATTTGTGAAGGCACGATAGCACACACCTGCGAGTCAACGCAGGCAACACAAATCGAAAATCTTCACTAGATATACAAATATGACATTCGCTAAATCCCATACAGTATATATTTTTCTTTATTAGCTCGTTATTATTGCTATTATCCTATATAAATGATTGTTTTAGGGATAAATTTCTCGAGCATTATCATACTTACATTGTAAATCTAACAGTTTCATAATCATAAATTCATGTATACACTTGATGGTGGTTAGGAGTTAACATATTGGGATTTAACATATGATTGATGAAACTGTACAGTGCATAGTTGTTCAGAATTAAACAATATTTTTTAATTAAACTTATTACAAACCATTTTTAATTCTATTTTATGGTATTTCCTTCATATTCTATTAAAAGTTTGAGATAATAGTTGCGCTTTGTCTGTAC
This sequence comes from Ophonus ardosiacus, assembly GCA_943142095.1. Lineage (NCBI taxonomy): Eukaryota > Metazoa > Arthropoda > Insecta > Coleoptera > Carabidae > Ophonus > Ophonus ardosiacus. The sequence continues at coordinate 24,058,060 of OW964824.1, forward strand.
TCACCAATGGGAATGGAAAGATAGTCTGTATAGGCGCGACGTTGTGGATTTATACACGGGAATCTTAGCTTTCATATTTCTTGCCAATAGAATCAAATCGACACCCGTGGCGGTCATAAAAAAATGTTTAATTCGTTATAACTCTTTAATGAAGAATGTATTTTAAAATTATTTAGCTTTACTACTAGCAGGGACGGGTTTCAAGGCAAGTTTTTTTAGAAAAATTAAAGTATAACTCGAATTGAAACTTGACTTGAAAAAAAAGGCAAGTTCGATTCGAAAACTTACTCGAAAACGAGTCAAGTTTCGAGTTAAATCAAGCAAAAGTATTTTTTCATTAAAGAATCAATAATTAAAGATCTAATCATAAAAATGGTGGTAAAATGATTTTTATACCAAATTTATAAGGTCATACATTTTATTTAAAAAATAAACTAATTACATTTCGTAAATATTAAAATATTAAAACTGCGTGCAAAACTAAATTTGACGCATACGCAAACTATCTGATTTCGCGTGCATATATTGTGCTTTTACAACATTAGTTAGTTGTATTAATACAACTACACTTTAAAACTGTATGATAGAGACTACCAATGTTTAAAAAGTTACTTGTTTTGAAAATATTTGAACTTTTAATGCCTTTCACATCTACATCACACATCTACTCTATTCCAAATTCTCACTACTTTCTTTTAGAAATTCATAAATTTATTTTCAAGTAAATTAATGCAGATAACAACACAACGAAGTGAAAAAAATAGTAGTTTTTTGAATTTATAATGCTCTTCTACATAGAAACCACGTACGTTTGTATGAAAATGATAGATTTGGATATGATGAATGCCACTTGCTGCCAGTGGCAATCAAAACTAGAACTATATTGAAGGCAGTTTTTTACATTCCTTATTATCCACGCTTATTTACAATTACTGGCCACGAAAGTTATTTATACATATTTATATATTTTTATAAATGTTGAAATAGATCAACTTATGCGTTTCCAATTATTAGGGAACTCCACTGCTGAGTATAAAAACATTATTCCGGACTATATAGAAAGAAAAATAATGGAGGACTCCACCGTGTTCCTTTTTTGTGATTTAAATCATTGTTTTTCTGGTTAATAAATATTTTATTATTTGCTATTCATTTGTTTATATTTTTTATGTTTTTAAATATTTTTTTATTTTTAATACAAAGTATACATCAATAAGAAATATTTATATTGAAACCACAAATCTTTAAAGTTTAAGTACTATTTCTTTTTATGCCGCAAAAATTCATGCACGTATTTCCTTTATTTTTCTCGTTAATAAATCTTATGACTTCACATCACGCTAATAAGTAATTCAACAAAAAGTTTCTAATATTCTGGTGTATAATTATTAACAGGTACTTAATCAACAACAACATTTACTTCTTACAAATCACTTATTAGAAAATATTTCACGAAGTCTGTAATTGATTTTTCATGCAGCAGAACAAATAAATTACAGAGGCCTTGTGTATGATTAATGCGAACGTGTACAACATAATCTGAACCCAATTATAATAATGACGATGCTTGACTAAATATTCCTCCACGGTCGAACGCTTCAGAAACAAGAAATACGACGGCTCGTCAAGAAAGATACGAAGATATTTTGAAAGGCGGCGATGTTAAGAAATACCGAGTTTAACATACAGGTATGAAGTGGAAGACAAATATAAATGGATTCCTCTTTCCAAGAATTTCAGAAATGAAGAGAGGAGAGAGATTTAGTACACTGATGTACTAATGTAATCTTATAATAACTTATGTTAATCTACCTATTTAAACTTACGGACTTGATATCGATAAAGTATTCACAAACTATTTAATACATTTGTTCTACAGTCACTACAGAAAGTAGCCATTTGCGCTCTCTTTTGTCAACGCAAAATGTCACTTTGCCGCTCAAGAGCGACAAAGTAGAAAAAACGCTCGCTGTCCAAATTTATAACTATACAATGTTAAAAAATGTCACTTGTCTACATTCTTAATGGAAACGTTTAATTAGGAACTAATGGCACTGTAGTTACACATTTACCTCGTTCACAAGTCAATCTGACATATGCTATGTCGGTATATTACATAACAAAATAGGGCATTCAAGTACAAAAACGAAAGTATAAAATGCTTAGATTAGATTGAAGCAATAGCTCAGGAAGAATGGAAAATAACGATGAAATAAAATTAAATATAAATTGTGTGAACAGTTTTTGTTTAGTAATAGAAATTATTGTACATAGATGGCGGTAGATGTATGTATAATGGCGACGATAGTTGCGAGTCGTATTGTGAAATTTGATCTGGAATTTACTGTATTTATTTTGATTACAATAAAGTTATTAGTTATTTCGTTACTTAAATAATTGCGAGAAGTCAATCAATACACCAGGTAACATACCTACATATCTATACTTATAATCACAAATTCCTTGAATTATTTGTTAATTTTTTCAGTGTGACAACTGACACATTTTGCTACAAAAACCCATCAAATCATTACAAATCCTTGCTTCCGCGCTCTAACTTTGGTTTATTTTATGGAATAGAAACCTAATGTAGCGATAATATTATTTAAAAACATTTTGAGTTTAACCGTATCTTTTATATTAGCCAATCGTTATTTGTTAAGTAGTACTGTAAGTACAAAGTGTACATTTTATTATTTTTTCTTATGGTGAAGTACCCCATTGTGGTGACTTTAGAAAAAATCTTGTGTGTGTTTAGAGCGCAAAAGAACATTGTCGATTTCGACAATGTCCCATTTTGCGCTCTTAATACACAAATAGCTATTTTCATTATGGTTGTTTTATTTATATTTTATTGATCTCATCTGGATGTCATAAAGTGCTTCTTTAAAGAACTCAAACTAATTTCTGTAGGATTAGTAATTAGAATAATATATGTAATAATATAAGTAAATGTCAATCACTGTTACCAACAATCAAATAAAAAATTAAATATTCCTTATCATTGTTCATGAATTAGAAAATAAAATAACGAATGTTTTTAAATAATTTTTAACAAAAGAACCAAAGTAGAACACATAGTATAAAATACACGTTTCATAAGACATTTAGCGCACTTCTCCCTTAGCAAACTCGCGGCAAGCCGCTCGTTTCTGACACACGCGTGTGCTAAAATCATATCTTATGAATGAAACTTGCATTTTAATGTACTAAAAAAATAAATATTTTTGGGTATAAGTAATTAAAGTAATATTAGCTATATCTGACCTTAATCCTGAAGTCATTTCGCCATGCATGAAACAAAAAGAAAAATATTATAAAATGACTGTGAAGGACACTTACAGCACAAATTAAGATAACATATAAATATTTCGTAATACAAAAAAATCTAGCCAATTTTCTGTGCTGTAAATTACCAAGAATTATATGCTAATAAAGGGACAAGAGGGTATCTCACAATATTAAAAATTTACCTCATGCTATACACATATTCAAAAAAAGTTTATAAAATTATTATAAATTCGCGAGTCTGATTCTGTCACGTCATAGTTTCATATGAACATATAATAGCTGCATTCTTTTTCCCAATATCTCACCTCACTTATTCTCAAAATGAGATGAGATTGAAGTGAGGTGAGCTGAGATAGTTGCTTAACAAATAGAACACAATTTAGAGAAAGAACGGAATACCTATTAACTTTCTCTGTTTATCATATGTTTTATTTATCAGCATGTTGACATTTTCATTTTGTTTTCGAATTTATTTTAATATCTGACAAGGTGGACCCGCTAAGACAATGAAATGTCAAAGACTAAATCTACATCGTACGAATTTTCATTGCAAATAACATTATAAAACAATTCAATTTATTTATTAAATTTAGAATTAAAGAAATACGATTTCACTTATCAATATTAAATCATCAACATTAACACTTTCGTAAATATTCATTTTTAAATAAAAAATAACACTAAAAAAAAAGACCCCCACTCCTCAACTGAGGTGAGACACTCAACAAGCATCACCCCGCAAGGTAACTCAGTATCGGCAAGGGGGGAGGAATCCGCCTCACTTCATCTCATCTCAGTTGGGACAAATAGAACTGTCAAAATTACTGAGACAACTGAGGTGAGTTGAGATGAACTGAGATTGTATGTAAAAAGAATGCACCTAATGATAGTAACACACACATTGTAGTGAAATGTGAAATGTAAGCACAGAACCTAGGAATATTGCAGCTTAGAGCTTTTACTGTTATTTTAATATAACTAACATAACCTACAATTTTGAAAGTGACACAAGACTTGCAGCAGGTGGTTTTTAATTTAAAAAGCACCCTCAATAATAAAAACATATTGCTATATGTTCATACAAAAGCAGACTGGCTGTTTGGCACACCGAGGACTGGGTAATAGGCTGTGATGTGATGATATATTGATTTATTCTATTTATTTATTTTATGTATAACACACCCATTCTCTTATATACACCAAGAGAAGTGCGCTTTTTCGTTATTATTTATTTTTGTGTCAGTGTTTCTTAATTTGAGTATTTCTTGTTTGTATTTGTGTTATTAATTCCGTGTTGGAGTGACGTAGGCGAGAACAAAGAACAGGGGCCGGGTGCGATCAATCACTCAGCGTCGCGGCGCGACAAGCACCGGGACGCTGGCGTGATGACTCCGTCGACTGACAGCTCTCGGTAGACGCGCGACGTACGTCTAAATCCATCAACGCCTGCGACAAGGCGTGCTAGCTACCAGGACGCAAATACGAAAACTCCACATGGCTGAGGAGCTGAAGGAGATAAAAAAGTAATTATGTACTCTATTAAAAGTTGATAGCGTACTTAGTTCAAAAAACACAGAAAGTCAATCTATATGAAATAAAGTAATAGCACCACTAAAACGTTATATGGAATTTTGACGACTCGGATTCGAATCTATCTAGAATCACAAAACTCTCTCTACCGCAGCCTCAAAAGCCGAATTCTGGGAATCAAAGCAATTTTAAATTATTTTTATGTTCATTTTAATAGAATAATTTTAGTCCTCTATTGTTTCAATTTAAAAAGAAAAATGTAGGTACCCAAGAAAATAATTAATAAAGTTGTTGAAAATTGTTCGTGTCGTAACAGCCACAAAAAGGAGAGATACTATTTGTCTGTTGTGAGATAATACTCGTTGAAATAGAAAAACAAATAGAATGAATCGTCAATTGGAAGCGCGTAAACAGTGACGTAGTAATCGATGGGATACAAGCATTACTTTTTAAGACGTAGAAATGAAATTATTTGGGGTCTACTAGACGTTTCTTTTGTTTTTGGTTTGCTTCTTACTACACCACTGAGTGCAAAGTGAAACAAAATAACAACAGAGCATGCGAACAAGCCCAAAGTATATAAATTTGGCAGAATTGGGGCCGTGACGTCAACACATTTTTAATTTTTTTTAAATTTTTCTTAGTATTTGTATAGTAATTAACAATTATCTTAATTTAATTATAACACAATTAAGCCTAAATTTGATTTGCAATATACCTTTTTAAAAACGGCTTTACCTTGAAACCCCTGTTTAAGATTGTTAGTGATACATTTTTGGAATGTGTAGGATAGTAACGCGCATTCGGTGTAAAACAGCTCATTCTGGCAACAGAGAGAGAGAGTTGCTCGTATAAAATGAATAACTGCATGCGCCATACATCACTGTCAAAACGAATATAGATATAAAATAACGAGGAACAGAGAAAGACTGAGCCTCGTGTGCGTCGCTGCCATAACGCACATACATAAATATCTGTTGAATGCTAACTTAAACCTTTTACACGAGACGTCAGGTAATTTATCTTGTAAAAGATTGCGCCAGACTATTACGACTGCGATAACATCATGTTTGCTTCAAAGATTTTTACGTTTATTACTATTTATTCGTTTTTATGTCTTTCGATTTGTAATGAACTGTTCGTAGAAACACGTCAGCTATTACTAAATGCTTCTATTAACAGCTCATTGTAAATGAGTTTAAAGAAGTGATAACACCTTACTAACGATCGCAATGAATTGTTTACCAATTAGCAAGTCAGGTAATGATATATGAATAACGATTTATTGTGCTGTTTCTCGCTATATCGGTATCTGAATCTGTTTGCTTGAATTTGTAATCAAATATTATTAATTTGTATTAGAGATTCTAGATTTCTACAATCATCTTTGTGAATAGCATCCACGTAAGTATACGAAGGTGGAATGAAATTTTCTGAGCTTAATATAGAAACAAATATTTTCATGTCAAATATAGTTTTGTTTTTCCACATAGTCTTCTTTTAAATCGATTCACTTTCAAATTGTAGTTGGCGGCTTGCTGTGCAAAATAGGCTTATACGGATATGATGATTCTCGTTCAATCAAAATCTCTGCCCCTTGAGCCAAACTTTGAGCTAGGGAAACAAAAAGAGTGATGGGGACTAAATCTGGTGAGTACTATGGGTGTTCAATTAATTAGAACTGTAATTTCATGAATTTGGCCGTGGTACCCGTCAAGAGTGTAAGTCGGTGCGTTGTCTGTCTAGATGGGTCAGCACTTTCTTCCTCTTCATATATGGCTAATATCTGCAATTACTGCCTTCAGCTTGTTAAGTAATGGTACACCTCAGTAATTTATGTACTTTTTTTTTTCGCCCTCTTCGTAGCAACTGGACTATGGAAATGTTCATTTGAAGATGTTTTTTATCCTAAATGAGCAAACGCGGCAGGCAACATGCAGAAAACTTTCTTATGTCCAATTCTTCACCTAATACATGATAAACACTTTCCTTCAATAAGAACAAAGCCTCTACTATTTCTCTAACCTTGATTCGACGGACATTTAGTATCATTTCTTTCGTATTCCTCTTCTTTACATCCCTTTGAAGAGTTAATTAGATTTTGTTTATAATTAATCCACGCAGTTAAATATTATTTTTTAACATTTTATGTTATTATAAATATTAAAGAAAATGCTCTTCTCTATACGGTTTGATTATACATTTTCCTTCATATTCAATAGATATAGAGTTAGAGAATTATAAAGTGCTTAACTTTCAAAAATCAGTCAGCTTTGCTATTTATCATGGAAACAGCTGACATATTCAAAAAAATTGTAATTGACGGATGTCAGTGTCAAGTGCAAAACCAAAGATGGAAAGTATAGGATCAGAAAGTGGTATAAGTCATAGTGTTTCTTGCAAGTGACATGCAGTTGCAGTCTCGCATTAGGATTGGAACTTTCAATACCAGGAGTACAAGGAAGGCCAAAGAGAAGATGGAAGGACTGTATCGCAGAAGACTTGAGAGAGAAAGAACTATGTGTGAAGAAGATGCGTTGGACAGGAATGAGTGGAAGAGAAGAGTAAGAAACGGCAACCCATAATAAAATAGGGAAAAACTGAAGAAAAAAGAAGAAAGTGTCAAGTGCAATTTACATAGTGTATATTCATCTTATAATTTTATTGGATTTATAGAATCTTTTCAAATGAACTTTTGGTATGGACTTGTAAAAAATAGTATGTGTCCGTGTTATAATTTTACATGATATATATAATCTTTTTCAAGGAACTTTTGGTATGGGATTTGTACAAAATACATTTAATTGACGGAAGGTCATGTGCTGGCCAGCTGGCCACAACAGATTTTTTTTTTAAATTTACAGTAATAATTTTTGAAGCAAATATTGCTTTGGTTACCCGGCGGCTTGGAGTTAGCGATACAAAAGGTTGCAGTTTCTTTCAAAAATCATAATTCTTCTTTATGAAAATGATAATATATGTTTGCAGGTAAGTAAATAAATATAAATTAGAGTAAGTGTCCAATACTGCGGGATTGTAAAAAAGGGCAACTCGTTGCGTAAGTAGTGTTTACTGCTGGCGATAATTGACAGAAATCGCTGTGACGGGTTATTAACATCACAAGTCTTCAGCTTATGCTTGTTGCCAAGTCATTTGGAAGGAGCAGTCACATAAAACTCCTCGCGACGCGGTATCTATGGACGCTTGGCGTCATATACCACAATAACAGGGTACTTTAAATGAAACTTAGATTGGATTTTTCCAGATATGCTGGGAAATGAATTGCCGCTGTTCTTCCTTCTTTTGTTTCTTCGTGCACAGATTACGTGATTTAGTTCCGCGATCCACAGAGCTGCACTTCGGAAAGATTAGCTGTTTATTTCTTTCGCTGGCTTGCTGGAAGGTTTATGTGACGCACCCCGGATAATTTATGACCAGATTTAAAAACACCACCAACAATACATTCATGAGAGGGGACTACACTTAAATATACATTCACAACAACACAATTATTAACAAGAAAGCCAACTCCGGTAGCTATGCTACTGCACCACCCAAAGATTATGGGTTCGATTCCCATGTAAGATATTTATATTTCATTTCATTATTTTCAGTCTGTGAGACACATGCTTCAGTGTCCACTGTGTCCATCTAGATGTACAGAAGATGATTTACATCAGGCCTCAGAAAATGCGCTACTTGTGGCTAAGTTTTGGTCAAAAATAATATAAACATATATAATTATTTTAACTATATTTAATTTAATGTTTCTGATACGAAAATATATATGTATATTTCATTAATCATAATCATTTCATAGTTCATCCTCTCATCAGCTGCATATGACCAAAGCAGCATATTTTTGAAATCTTTTAAAAACTGTAGGCACATATGAACAATTTCACCAATATACCTTACATTTAAGTGTTCCTTGAATTGACAATCTACCTAACAAAACATCTATATGTAGTGGAGGCGGAGGCAAAATTTCGATTTGTACTTTATTGGCTAAACGTGAAATGTAGGTACTTACACCTCGATATTAATTTGGTATGGACTGCTCTTTATGTCTTGAGAATTATAAGAGCTACGAAGAAGGTTAAATTGACTTATAATTTATATAATACAAGACTAATCTATTAAAAAAAAGTCGATCAGTTGCTCGCGAAATATTTAATGGGAACATATATTTTTTATTTACTTATTCGTTAGATAAGTTAATTCTGAATTCTGTACTACAATACTTTCATATCCTCGCACGCGAATAAATGAATACAAGAATACTCCTACATGTTCATTCAGACATTTATGTAAAATTAATATAAATATTTATAAAGTATTAGAAAACACTCGCCATGCTTTACAAAATTTCTGCGTCTGAATCAACCTTCCGGTCATCATCAGACGTCGGCAGTGCTCAGCTAGTAACTAGAGACGCGTTTCGCTCATGTTAAACCTCATCAGTATGTTGTAACTGCCGTCTCTTGGCAGAGACATTTCCCCAACTGAGCACGTCGAGAGATAAACATCTCATATAAGATAGTTGGTTTAAGAGGTAACTCTAGCCACATGCAGAGCCATCTATAGAAGAATCGCCGAAATGCACTAGCAGCTACTGAAATAATAATAGTATAATAGCGAACTCTAGGTGAAACAATGTTAAAGTATTATAAAATACTCGCCATGTTTCACAAGATACCAGCGTCTGAATCAACTTTTCGGCCATCATCATACGCCTGCCGTGCTTAGTAACCATAAACGCGTACGCTCTTGTTGGAGCTCATCAGTATGGTACAACTCCGCAACTCCCGTCTCTTTGCAGAGACAATTCCCTAACTGAGCATGGCGAGAGATAAACATCTCATATAAAATAGCTGCTTATAAGAGGTAACTCTAACCACGTCAACTGGCAGTTCTCATACACTTGGCCTGAGTTTTTCAACCGTGACTTTTGTGCGTTAGGTTGTTATTGTTATATTTAGAGATATGTACAAGCTTTGTAAGTTAATATTAATCGCTGCATCCCCAAAACGGCAACCAACGCCGGTTGCGGAGTCACTGTCTGAAACAGTATCATTTAAATTTTCTATTGAATAAGCAAATAACAAAATAGGTTACTATTTAAAATAAAAATAAATTTGGAATACTTTTTTAAAATGGTACATTTTTCTTGAATATAAAAATCTGCTGTGGCCAGCACAAAACCTCTCGCCATTTCCATATTAGGCTATATAAGTATTGTATTGCACTTCGCTTTCGAAACGTCGTTTTATAACAAAATATTACAGAACTTTACCCAAATATTGTTTTTTATTGTATTTAACATGTCTTCTGCACACATATAATTCTAATTATATCTATTTTTCATTGTATGATTAGTAGATTGGCGGTATTTCTGATGGATATTTTACCACAATTTTACCTATAATTTAAAATAAATAATTAACAATAAGAAAGATTAAATATACTTCCCAGAAAAAGCTATCAGAATGTCACTAAAACTGTTGATTTTTGACACTGACATATGTCATTTACAAACTATGTTATAAACATTGGAATTTGTCAACTGGTTTCCTTAGTGCCTTGGCCTCTGCGATTAGATTATTCTATATATTATAGCGCCTTTGTCTCTAAATCTATAAAAGATATAATAAAAATTTTAAGTGTATTAGATGGAGAATTTTATGTTCTTGAATATTTAATAAAAAAAACTCCCAAAAATTATATTTAGAAGAATTTTTCTAAGAAACTACACTTCCGGTTGTTCAATTGTTACCAAACCTTTTCAGCTTTTCCCAGGAATGTCAGATTGAGGAATTCATAGTTAACCAGCTCTTATGTTTTATAGTTTTTGAGGAATCGTCCCTCCAACATCCAGCCATACACACACATACACACATACACACATCCACACATCCACACACACACACACATCATTGTAAAAATATTAAAATCGGATTCTAGTGACCTTATATCGTGCTTATTCATTAAAATCTGGATATGTCATTTTTAGCATGATTCCAATACCTCTCTTAGCGAGAGGTAAAAATTATCCATCCCCAAAATGAAAAGAGCAAATTAACTATGTAGAGCTATACAGAGTGTTCAACTTGAACGACGCAACATAGAGGTTTCAATGGTAAAATAATGTGCAGTTATTTGTTCTCTAATTATTTTAGGTAAAAAAGCCTCAAATAAAAGTTGTAGAGATTAAAATTCTGCATCTGACTCGATGGGTACAATTCTGGATGCTTTGTAACGGCAGAAATTATGTATGAAAATATTGAAAATCACCCCAAAAATAGCGATAGCCATAGAAAACAACAAATAATTAATAAATGTTGTTCAGTTGAGCATAAGTTATACATAATTCCAAATAAAAATAAACTAACCTAAACCAACAGATAAATGGTTAAACATTTGTTACTTTATTTGTTTCAATTCCGCAGCTATCGCTATTTTTGAAATGTTTTTCCTCGCAAATGCTAGTAAAATTCCATCTCTTTCGTCTTTTCTTTGTTGTTTGTAATTGGTATTGTTCCTGGAATATCCTCTCCTTACTGGCGTTATTATTGAAAACATTAGCCGTATGTTGGGTTGGCGAGTGAGTAAGATGAACGCGGCTGTCACTTCTGATTTGGTCATCAATAACCCTTGGTGCGTCAGGTAGTGAGCGACGAGCGATGATAAACGTCCTGAAGTTTGTTGGCAAGAAGTAAAGCGGCAACGCGAACGTCGGCCAGATATCTCGGTCATTAGGGACGCCCGCTGCCCTCATCTATCATACCAGACACACAACCAGACACCAGTCTAATGTATTTTTACTTCAACACTAACGAGAAGACGAGAACCGAGAACTTCACATACAAACTCATTTGCTATGCTGCTTCTTGTAAAGTCAGGAATATGAAAATTCAACTTTAATTGATGTTAATTTTTACAAAAGGAAACGTCACTTTTAACGCCTTTCGTAATTATTCACAAGCTCTTATATAATGAGTCAGGTTCTGAAGAGAGCAAACGAAAGTGACTTGCAAGGTAGCAAGATGAGTGCTCATTGCCAAAAACTACTTAACACTTTGAGCGCCATGTGCTCACCGGTGGTCATTTTCAGATTCTTCATTTGGACCGCGTGACCACGGGTTGCTTATTCAGCGCCGTTTGCTAACTAGTGGGCACATTTTATATGGGTATTGCGTATGTTTGCCGATTATTCGGTCCCAGGCTACATCAGATCTTGATGTGGACTGGGCAGATTGGATGCTTTTTTTTACATTTTACTGTTTATGAAAAATTAAGATGTAATTAAATCTTTTTACGACGTACAGTTAGTTTATTTATTTCTTTAGAAAAAAAAAAAACGAAAGCAAGTGTGATATTATGTAATGAATTAATTACACTGAAACAAAATAATTTTTGCATTTGGTTACATCCAGTTACTTCAATATCTGACATATTTTCTAGATCAGTAGCTAGTTCTTCATCTACAAGACCCCTGGAAGTCATTCCGTCCGCACATATAAAATTACTTGCTAGGACCAAGTGACCACCAGTAGACACAAAAAAATATCAAAAGACCGATATAAAGAAACAAACTACATATAAACAAACAAAAAAATAAATATAAAAAAATACCATTTCAACAAAAATCATGAAAAAAGGAAACTTAGTTCAACGGGTGAGATTTGCGAAATCACTATGGCGTTCAACGTGTTAAAGAGAATTGATAAATCTAAAACGATCATGAGGATTGTCTTAGTCTTGTGTGGTACCTGATCACAACTCGAATTTCAATTTGCTCCATATATACATGCAGTTTTTCTAATACATTTTCGGTGATATTTCGAAAGCAAATATGTTAATATTTGATACATACTCGTAATCTCTTAGCACGTTAAGCCCCATGTCAAAATTTGAAATTATCCCTTAAACTTAATTTGTTTTTATTACTTTTTTGATTAGCATTAATGGGAAATGTATATAGATTTTGCAAAATTCCTAGTTTTAATTAAAAACTAGGCACTTTAAATATAGCAGTTTCTTTACAATACAAGTTGCAATTTCTCATAAACATAGTGCGTCCGAGGCTCATAGAAGTTAAAATCAGTAACAGAACGCAAAAATCTTAAAATTAGCTAAAAATTACAATGAGAATTTTGGTGTGGCAAAAATAATCTTCTACTGTAATCAGAAAATACTCTAAAGGATGTTACGAGAAAAAATCGTAGGATTTACTTTGGAAAAATAAAATTGCAAAACTCACGACCTATTGTGATGGACAGACACACTTTTGTGTAAATTGTCTCGAACAATGACATTAAATATTTTTTCTACTCCCATGCGTGAAGTGAGTACTTCACGTAGTAATTATTATGTGTGAAGTTTGATTTTTTGCACACTGTGCGTGAAGTAGCATTTCACGCACCGTTCATTATTTTAAATATTACAAACTGAATTATATTTTAATAAAACAAAGCTGTTAAACACCCTTAACGTTGGTAACCATGGTTACGCAAGTCGATAATACAGAGGCTTTACGTGAAAAGTATGACAATGTGAAGAAAAATTATATTTTATTGCAAGGTCGTAGAAAAAGTATAGTATGTAACACGTGTGTGAAGTCTATTTTACATTCGGGTGGTTTGTAACACTCGCCTTCGGCTCGTGTCGCAATCTCCACCCTCATTTCAGCTTCACACACTTGCCACATAATATACTATTGTTCATGCATTTTATTTGTATAATATTTTAATTTAATAAATAATAAAAACCCAATAAAATCTAACCAAAAATTATATGCTCCAAAATTTCTTGGGTGCTTGTTCCACATAGAAATCTGGCGGTCCGCACAATGCATAATGCTAGTACTATTTAGCGGAACATATCGTTATACAGACAATTTATATTCAGTGTATGCAGAGCGGCCCTTATACACCGCTCTGGCTTACTGGGACATTTCATAAACGGGCCGGCTTTCTCTTTCTAACCGTACACACCGAGTCGCATTTTTTTTTATCATTAACATTTTGTCACTTAAATTTCAGTCATTGTTATAGCTTATTTAAGATACAAGTATAGTGGCCAACTTATAGCATTCAAATGCAATAAATATATTTAGCTGTATTTATATTAAAACATCCGGAACACGGCTAGGGTGACGTCACAGTAAACTAAAAGATATATGTACATACCCCAACTTCTCTAAAAATCTCTTTATTCCGCGAACTTTTTGACCCACCCTCACCATCGTAGAAATATAAATTAAGACCTGTTATAGTTGTTACAAATTAAATAATTATTTTTGTGAAGAAAATTTGATAAATTTTCCATCAGACATTATATAGTGTTGCCACAAGACCAAGACCGGTCTTGGTCTTGGTCTCGTCTCGTCTTGGTCTTGTCGAGACGAGACCATCATTTGGTCTCGACTAGAAAAGTCGAGACGAGACGAGACCAGCATCAAGTCTTGTCGAGAAAGTCTTGAAGTCTCGACAAGACTCTCGACTTCAGATCAAAGGTATTTTTTTAAACATATATTCTAAAAGTGCTTCAAAAACTGAGAGTATTGCTGTAAATACTGTTTGTAAATTCGAATAAATAAGAAAGATATTCATTTTTCAAATTTTGTAATTTTCTACTTTCATAGTTGTGTTCCAGAAACATTAATTTAAGTAAATATGATGTATTCCTTATTCTCCTAAATAATCCAAATGTTAGTTTTAAGGCTTTAAGTCAACGTTCATTATTGTTTTCAATTTTTTCATATGAATGAATTAGGTATTTATACAATGTATTTTAATTTTCTCATAGGGGGCAAGCGCAACTCAACATCTCAACCTGTGGTACGCGTACCAGGGGATACGTGAAAGGCTAGTTTTGTTATCTGTCTATTTAACATTTATTTATTAAAATTTAAAAAAAATAGCGAAAGAAGTTACTTTTTTGGAGACTTTTGTCTATTTAGTTACTGCTTCATTTTAAACATATACATAACTGTTTAACTATTGCTAATAATTCTGTAGCTAAGGAATTAAAATTATATATTTTATGTTTAGTAATGAGAAACAACACTCGATATATACGTATAATTTCATATTAATTATTTCAAGAGCTCAATTATCAAGTTGATATTCATAGAAAACTTAATAATAAATATCTCAAATATTATTTGGAATATTTGAATCGCGATTGTACTGGTGTTCTTAGAATTTTATGTACTATTAGATGCGATTATACAAAAATTGTTAATGGAGGCAAAGTCGAGAGTCTTGTCGAGACTCGAGACGAGACGAGACTGACATCAAGTCTCGTCTCGACAAGACCAAGACGAGACCACTCTAGTCGAGACCAAGTCAAGACCAAGACAAGACCGACCCCAAGTCTCGTCTCGTCTCGACTTCCGGCAACACTAACATTATATGAACAGATGAATCTTATTTTAATATTTTAGACTAGACAGACAATTCTGAAAGAGATGAAGTATATCTTTCGTCTTTCTGGAACACTGTCTTCATTTTTTTTTTTTTAATTTGCTGTTTGAATTACATTTTAATTTTAATCCCAAGTATTAAAATCATTACAAAATAAAGGGTCAGCCTTGTCGAGAAAATTTGGATGATAAAGTATTCGTAAGACGTAATGTTGTGAAAGGAAGGACGTCTTAGAATCCCGATGAAGTCAGGTGGTAGATGCTCCGGCACCTCCACATGCTGTGTGGCATCCCCAATCCCAACCCAATCGAATACCCTCCTCTCCTGACACGTATTAATGATCTCCGTTGCTCGATTCATCACTTCTCCACCCTCGCGCGCATGTTCGCGTGTACTTACTAAACATCGGCCACGTATCTGCCGTGATCAATCACTCCCCACTGATAGAAAAGAAAAGTCATTTATTATCTCGGGGACACCTTGTTTTGTGCGCGGAATGCTCTGCGTATGACGTACATCATTCATCTTCGTCCCGGCAGCTTAAGGACGTCATACGTCATGCTACAAACGCAAACACCACGAGATGGAGAAATCCAACGGTTCATTAGATCAGGGAGGTTGCTGCTTGATGCTTGTAACTCAAACCAACCACAGGGCTGGAGACAGGGATTTCTTTCTGGGGTGGCTTTGCACGGTACTTTTGGCATTTTGAACTAATTCATTTCACGATTTTGTTTCATATTATAGCACCAAGGAAAAGAAAATCTGTAAATAATTTGTGAAACCAAACTTTGAAATCAGAAATTTAGTTTTCAATTAATACTGTCGATATTATTTGACATACCGTCAATTAAAATTTTGTCGCTATTGTGAACTTGAAATCCGATCTGACCAATCAGACCCTACCTAAACCCATGATTCTTTCTTGTCTTGTAGAAATTAAATGATACTCGAATGCAATGCAGCACCAAAGTTAACAGTTTGTCTTGTTACTTGTCAGAACATCCTCATCGAATTCGGTTGGTGATCTAGCACGGCCGCATACCTTGTTATGTACACAATATGTCCGCACCGCGATCGCACCAAGTGTGTGAAACCATTGAAATGAAAAAAATAAAAAAATCCGCACCACGGTTGCACTGCGGTGCGGCTGTATTTGTTCGCTAATTGACCCGGCGCGGTCGTGTTGCTGCCGTGTATAAAAATTTGTTCATTTTTACTCAGCTGCTACATATCTCTAATGTCATTTAGAAATGAAAATAACGCTAGTTTTGATGAACTATGGAAACACAAATACATCTGACAATCGTGAGGTCAAACTTGAAAAGATTGAAACTGTTTCAATATACTGTTAAATTACAATGTAATCTGCATTCTAATGACCAAATAATAGTAAAAACTTTTCATAAAAGTCTCCAATATTTATATGAACAGGGTGTAAATAGGCGTTTAACATGGGAATTCAGTTTTTATTTGCGCAAACGTTACCTAATTATTTTATGCAAAAATACTTCAAATAAAAGTTATAGAGATTTGAATTCTGCATCTAGACCACGTGAAACGATTATTCTAGCTCTTAATATAAACGTAGAAATTAATTATAAAATTATAGTTTTTATGAGCCAAGACAGGCAGCCATAGTTTTCGATTTACAGTCTATACAAGAGACGTCAGTAGGTACAACTCGTCCAGTCTTACGTGATAGCCCTCGCTGGTGTCGTGCGCAGTGATAGATAGTATTCGCGGAAAAATGAGATAGATAGTATGCTCGAGAAATACATTCCGACATATAAGTTTTTATTAAAAATTAATTTTGTTTCTTTATGCACATACATACTCTATTTACTACATACTGGTGTAGCATGAGACTAAAATATTATTTATGTAACGCACGCTCAATTAATTTACTTTTAAATCCTTCCTTAGTGTATGCATGTATGATTATCAGGTAAGATTGGACAGGCTGTAGATGTACATCTCAAGTTTTAGACGCACCACTGTAAAGTATTCTTTGTTATTTTTTAATGTAATCTGGACTATTGTATTATTATATCTAAAAATCCATTACATTTAAATACAAAATTGTTAGTTACTATAAAATATGTAAATAAAATTGTTTCGAAAATATCAATAGAATCCTCATCTTCGTGATTATGCAAATTGTAAGAAGCCTGCTGAAAAGCTAATTCATTATTTATGTATGCAGATACCCAATTAATAATCGTAAAAAGTAGTGTATGATTATCGGTGAACATGTTGCAAATACATAAGTACTACTTGTCAGTCAGTCTGGACGAGAGGCCAAGTGTTCCCCTAAGGCGACAGCCGTGAATCAATCTGCTAACCGCTCATTTCAGACGGCCACTTAATCAGCGAGAAGACGGAATCTCTGCATCTGAATTTTGTTGGTTCTATCGAAAATTACAGTGCACTCCTCCCTATTTCTCTTAACTACTTCCTTGTTTGACAGTCTGCCAGAGTTCCGCGACAAATGAGCTCGCTGGGAATCCCATCGCGATAAGTGATTGCGCAATTAGTCGCCGTCAAGAAAGAAACTCTTTCCTTCTAATTGTTCCCTCCTTTTTGAATCTTAATAAATATAAATCATACTGCCACCACTATCCGGGAGTTTGGAAGTCTTAACAGTGGTGGTAGAAATTACAAGCAATAAATATTCAAATTTCAGCATCAACGAAATTAAAAATACTGACTGATCCAGTTGTTCGATATTTTATTTAATTGTTTTTAATATTTTACAATCACTGAAACTTTCATCAATGCCCTATCATCAATGCCAAATCTTCAACCTTTTGACATTTTCCTTCGTTCTTGCTTTCACATGCCTTCTTCACTTTGAATAAGCCTCAATCAGTTCACAGGTCTATCGAAATTATGAACATCAAAATTTCACGAGAAGATGGACATTTTTGATCTATTGCCCTCTTATCAAGGACTTTACGAGAATATCGCTGCATCATTTAGACAATATTTTCTTGTACTCAAATCTTATCAAAAACTGCAAAATTATATTAATTCGAAATAAACATAGGGCTGATCGGCCGAAAAATTTGTAACAAGTAAATGATGAAAATAATAATTATATAAGCAGTTAATAAAAACAAATCTTCAACAAAAAGAAATGATAGGACCACCGTATAACTTAGGAAAAATGCATTCCCAAAGGCCGGTAAGTTCAGATTACCGCATTAATTGGAAATTAAAATATACCTATCCTTATGATACGTATCGGTCTTCTGTAAAGTGCGTACACGATAAGAACCAGCAGGCTACGTCATCATTCGGTGTAGTCAGCAGGACCACGCCTCCATGGAAAAGTACAGCGGCGTGCATAATATTCATCTTTCTCCATTAATATTTTTTTTTTTAATATCACCATTAAACACAATATAAAATTCATACAAAATAATATTTTTAAATTTACGACCAAAAATTTAAGCTTTATTACGGAGTAAAATTTTTAAACAAAATTGACGAGCATATGGATTAAGACCGTATAACCAGTTGGCTTGTTCTTATTGTATATGCCTGCAGGTTTTTCTCTTGGGATGTTAATCTTAATATTTATATTTTTACAACATATCTACGAAATAATACAGTACCTAACAATTATTATAATTATTATGCGTGATTAATCATTTTCATTATTGTAATCAATTTATCTTTTTGCAATTATGCATTTCTTTTGTTGTAATCATTTTTTACATGAATGGATATAGGTAATCAGAGGGTCTTACTAGATATCTAGCAGCCTTGATATAAATATGGCAGGATTAAAATAAGAATGTGTAGAAATAAAAATTATTACCTTATAATCACTTTTTATTTTGATTATTGTAATCAATATTTCGACCGGTCACTAGCACTATGATGCCCATGATAAAAGTCCCAGTCCGCCTTTGTCCCTGGTCAGTTGTACTAGTATAAGAGCCACTACAAAACGTAAATGAAACCAAAGATCGAACAAGTAAACAGTTTAAATGTTATCAAAATATTTTGGTATTTGAACAAAGTGGATAAGGAATTGTGATAAAAATAGAGGATGCATGTATCGTTATTGTTTCCTGAAAATACTTTTTTAAAAATATACAAATGGTATTTTGTTCTTTTTGAACTTGCAAAGTTTCATTCCTGCCGCAAGCTTCATATAGGAGTTATGAGTTCTATTATGACTGAATGAATCTGTGTGTCGTAAAAGAGTTTATTTCTGTTTTTAATACATCATCATGAGTTTAGGTGAAGCACATAAACACGTACGCTGAAAACAAACAATTTATGTGCAGGTGTGATGGCTTTTCATATTTCACCGTCGGCCGTCGGGGTACGGTACGAGACTATTAAGCCTTCGCTTTGTTTTAGCAGGATAATGATATATGCTACAAGGCCAGCTGAACAGCGTTACGTTATAGAATTTTTAACGATCGCTGGTCGAGCTGCACGCTTGTCATGCGAATACATCATAAGTCAAAATCCGCGAGTGATAAAATGCAAAGTTGAACAGTAAATCAATCATGCACACATGAAGTATAACATAAAGATGTCACATAACTTACAAAGATTAACGACCACGCTGCACAACTTGGACGTGTTTATCGCTATCGGACGGCGCGGCGTTCATGCCGTGCAACTTTCCTAACCCGTTTTTCTCTCCACAGTGCACCTAGATTTACATTACATGTACATTACTCAGCTACCCACTGATTTTATTGCTACCATTAAATTAATATCACTTCAAAGTCAGAATTACTTTTCCTAAATGTTCCCGGTACCGGCACGTCTTTTCAAAGAAACACAAATTGTTATTCTTTGCGGTAAATGTATTATTACAACATATAATGGGTTTTTCTTGGAAAATTTAGTTATTCTACCCAACACTGCCTTCAAGTCATGATATTATACCAAAATTGCTTCATATAAATAAAAATAAAAAGTTTAAGAGGTTAATTTTCCAATAAGGGTTTCCAAGATAAGACCATTAAAAAAAAAAAGTTATTGCATATTAATGTTAGCCTTAAGTATGTTATAGATAATTATTCTTTAATTAAAAAGTATTTTTTTGAAATTAAAACTTGCAGTAGACCATAAATATTTTTATTCAATTTTGACGTTTTAAACTGTCATTATTAACTCCATAGCAACAACTACAAGTAACACTTTTTTCACATGTGAATTAAAAAAAAAATTTAAATCACTCTCACAAAATTTTAACTCACTCTGCAACAAATAATGCATTTAAGATAACATCAGGTACGAAAATAACACTCAACACAATATTGAACAGACATTATCAGCCATTTTCATTATTTTCACGGCATAAATGACAGACAATAAAGCATTTTAAATACAAGTCTTGACGTCTATCAACGACGATTGTCATGCTCAGCCTACTTACTGATCAGTTTTTTATTTTGTCAAAATCCAATATTATAATGGTTTTTATTAGTATTTCGTCAAAATTGAATAAAATATTGTACAAACCACGTGAGCTAAGAATGTTTATTCACTCGAAGAAATTAACTCACTCGCCCTTACGGGGTCGTGAGCTAAACTTTCTTCTCATGAATGAACATTACCTTAGCTCACTTGGTGTGTAAATATCTATTATTTCTACTTGTAAATAATGCTTGTTGTATCTCATGGATCCCCTTGACTCGTAAACCCGTGTCCACTTCACCCCCAATTGCTACGCCATTGAAATGGTGATTCTATTTGATGAACTATTCGCACTTTTTATCATTCAAATCTGCCTCATATCGAACAAATAGTATCTCTATCTTTTGGGGCCATTAGGTTACAAACAATTGTCAACAATTTCATTAATTTTTTCTCGGGTATTTTTAACTAATAATAACAATAAAAAAAAATCTGTTGTGGCCAGCACAAGACCTTCCGTCAATTCGATGTATTTTGTACAAAACCCATACCAAAAGTCCTTGGAACAGATTCTATATAATATCATGTAAAATCGAACAAGAACACATACTATTTTTTTACAAATTCTATACCAAAAGTTGATTCGAATAGGTTCTATAAAGCCAATAAAATTATAACATAAATATATGCTAAGTAAAATGCACTAGACACTTCCTTCATTTCTTCTTCAGCTATCCCCTATTTTATTAGAGGTCGCTGTTTCCTCATCTCTTCCACTCATTCCTGTCCAACGCATCACACAGTCCTTCCTTTCTCAAGTCTTTTGCGATACAGTCCTTCCATCTTCTCTTTGGCCTTTCTCTGCGTGTCACTTGCTATGACATATCAATTTTAGATCCTATTCGTTCCATATTTGGTTTTGCACTTCCAACTGACATCTGTCAATTAGAATTTTTTGAATATATCATCTGTTTCCATGATAAATAGCAAAGCTGACTAATTTTTCAAAATTAATTTCTTTATAACGCTTTAAATCTACATCTATTGATTATGAAGGAAAATGTATAATAAAACCATATAGAGAAGAGTATTTTCTTTAATATGTATAATAACAAAATGTCAAAAAATAATATTTAAATGCGTTTTTTTAGGAAAAACTGTTAAAAACTTCAAATAAGGGTACTTCCGGTGGAGTAATTATAACCAATATCTAATCAACTCTTCATCTGGTTGTACAGAAGAGGAATACGAAAGAATTATAATTTTTAGAATTGTAATATTGGAGTTATCGTCGGAGAAAAATTTGTCACACACGGACACACACACACACACACACGGACACACACACACACACACACACACACACACACATACAGACATCATCTTAAAAATGGTATATTCGTATTGTAGGGACCCTAAAACGTGCTTATTCATTAAAAACTCACCACCGAATTTTTTGACCAAAGACAATACCTTCTTTATCTAAAGGTGACGGAAGGTAATAGGGGTATAATTTTTTATCAAGATTAATATAAGTCCAAAAATCACGGGAACCCTATTGCTTCATAAAATTTTATAAAATATTAATACTATCTGTATATTACAAGAATCTTCTTTATCACTGCCATTTATAATATTTTCTAATATATTTTCTTTAGTGATGAGATGACTAATATTTTGTTTTAGATATAGGTAAAAACAGAAATTATTTATTTTTAAAAATTAATTATCGGACAATTTGAGCGATTTGCGAGTTTTTATTGAAATCATTGATCTATAGATTCTATATAATTTCCGAAAATTAACCATTTTATTAATTAATATGATCAAAATCGTGTTCCAGTCTATCTCAATTACGTTGTTGTTCTCGATGGCATTACTTGGTAGCATCCAAGTGTAATCTGGATCAAGAGTTGATATATGTGGGATTGAGTTGCGAGGTGATCTTTATTCAGTACGTGCTTGGAAGGCGACAGGTTGCAAACCTAACCCTCAAGGCTATAATGTTTCATACCGTCCTCTCGACTGCCAATATCGGGGGATGATAGGTAAGTGCTAGGTGAGGAAAGTGCTTGCCAAACGAAAAAGAGGATCTACAAAGGAAAAATTACGGGGGAATTAAATTCAAATATTCTACAGAAAACGAAAAAGAATTATTGGTAACTGTTAACATTTTCATTAGTTTTTAAAATAAAATTGAAGATGACATTTAACAGTGTTATTTTTTAGAAATTCGAACAAAGGTTGAAATCAGTACAAAAAGAAAATTGAGATAAGCCATGGCATTGTGCCCTTTATCATTCGGAACAAGATAAAGTTTCGAATAATACCAAGCTTCTACGCATATTGGGCTTACACCGTCGCTGTTAACTTAGAAAAATTGACACAATTTTATTAGATTACCAGTAAACATCTCGTTTTCAACCCTGGCTTGTTCCCGTGCGATCATCATTTGGTAGGACAGGTGAAAGTAATCGTGCATAAATGACTAAGCAACGTCCTACTTTTTTATTATTCGGGAATTAAAAAGATGACAATTAAGTGGCACAATTGCATAAATATTCACGGAAACTATATAGAAATGTATCCGGTATATGAATAAGAAATGTATTTACTAAACAAAGAGTTTTTGAAAAGTTTTGGTTTTTATTTGACTGACACTCGTACGTCGTAAATATGCAAGTTTCCACAAATAATTTTTCCATTTAAAGTTACAAATCAGCTGGAAATAAACCAATGTTTGAAAGGAAGAATTTTTTTTTAGAACAGGAGTTAAGTTTGTTTACAAATTAATTATTCTTTAGTAATGTATTGTTCTGAAACATTGCCATTGTGAATTAAGAACCTGTTTTAAGTTGTATTCTACCCTATGTAAAAGCTAATGAAAGGATGTCTTTTGTTGTATAAATTGTTTCGTTTTGTAGAAGTTGTTTCTGTTTGGTTGTCACTGGAAGGTGAAGCATAAAGCGTTCACCACGTGGGCTGATGTATGGATATTTTGTGCTCATCCAGGGCATTGGTTGGATAGGGTGGAAAGTGGAAGCTAGTGGCTGGGATATCGCTTAAAGACGTTATACGGCTGCTATATGGCTCAGGGGATGTTAGGTAATATCACTTCGGCTGCCGTGCCGCGCGGTTTCATACAAATGAAGTAAAACAAATTCTCGAGAGCGAGAACGCGGCCCGATCTCATCGCCGGGCCCGCCATAAATTACGCTTTATGGCTAAGATAAAATAAGCTTATTTTCTTGAATGTACGACATCCGTTCTGGCTATCTGCGAGATGCGCCCATCCATTCCGCTCTTTACACTCGTAAAGATGATCAACTGCTCCCAAAGGCTACTGCCCTTTACGTTGCACTTCGAAACACCAAAGCTAACAGCTCACGACACCAGTCAATCAACAACATTTTCTTACCTTTCACCTTTATTTATCATGCTTTCCTAATCGTTTCATACTCAATATTAATGGCAGTACACTAGCTAACTATCAATGGCGGCTTGTTAACGGATATGTGTGATGTTTCACGTCAGAGTCGAAAGCAAATCATATTCACATATAGTAAAACAGACATCGTAATAAAAAATTTAAAATCGCAAAGGACCGTAATATGTAGGTGCTTATTTAAAACTCCGTATCAGATTTTTTGCTCAAACTCAATAGCAGTTATTTATTATACGAGTGTGGAATGCAAGATAATAGTCACGAAAGAATAAGTTTAGCCACGATGCTCGCAAGGTGAGTGGCTAATGTATATTCCACACCAGGGTAATACAATGTGTTATCCAACACTTTTTTTTTTAACTTTTAAAGTCATTTTTAAGTTTTCGTTCATCGATTAACACTGACAAATTAATTGATATATTATATTGAATTACAAAGTAGCCATTGAATGGTTGTTATGTTTTTCTTATATTGTTACTGAAAAAATTTGCTGTACCTAGTAATAAAATTATTGTGTCATCGGGAATTATTTGAAAGTAAATACATTGAAGTGCGTGAAAATGAGGATCTTTATTTAAAACATATTCACTTAGAAGCACAAGCAGCACCTTTGAATTTAATTTCGAAGCTAGCAATCTCTACCTAGTTGATGATTACCTGCAAGTAGTCGGTTCATAATTTTTTTAAATAATAAGTTTTTAATAATTATTCATGTAAAGTGCAAGTAGTCAGTTTATTGGGTATTGCAATAATAACCTTTTAACGAAATTGACAAAGGCAATCATTCGTTAGCATTTTTCTCTGCTTTATTAAAGTAAATTTACTATTAGCCAGATAACTGGCTTCTTGTAGTTATGTAAGTATAAATAAGCGGTTTTTCGCGATTAACTAGTTGTCCTCATAGGTATTTTTCACGACAAATTAGTCGGTTAACCATGGTTAGTAATCATTGTTAATCGCCTAATATTTTCTACAGTTTTTGACGATACGACTATTCCTAAATGAGACATTATTCAACCTGTTTTACCAGCTCAAGTACATTAGCAGTGAGAAAGAAAAAAGAAGACACCTTACCCTGGCCTAATTATTAATTTGTCCACTAGAGCCGCGCTGCAATCGGGAGGTTATGGAATGGAACAGATACACCAGTAGGTAAACTATGTTCATTGTATCTTGTATATTTTAACATGTTTTATGTAAGATTGGATGACATAATCTGTTACTTACTTTCATAGGTACAAAGAGTTCATGTATGTAATATAGTGTACACGTAGCTTGTAATTCATATTCTTTTTTGCAACTATGTATGTACTTGGACTATATCTGCTCTTGGTCGACTCCCACAGAGGGGAAAATGAATTCATAAGTGACGTGTGATATTTGTGCCTCACACCCTTTAGCGGTTAATTATTCAGTCTTGATAAGAGCAACAATGTTCCCCGCATAAACACCCTGTATACTCCGTTGCAAATAACATTCCATGCATGTAAGTTATCGCTTTTTATTACTTCCACCTGCGTAATTATAACATCAAGCTGGCAGCTAGACTGAATTATAAAATTTCTGTGAAATAAGAAATAAATCTTGTTGCGTGTCTGGCAGCGCTAACTAACCGAGCGCAATGAAAAAGGCCTGAAAGATTGTCAGCTCGTTGGAGAGGTCAGCCACCTAACAGCTCTATAACATATAGGAGCGCCGGCCATAATAATCATATAAATGTTTGTATATATTAAAACAAACTCAATTTATGGCCTTGTAGCCTCATTATAAAAAGAATAAGAAGAGAAGTACAGTCATAAAGAGAAGTTTCTCAATCAAAATACAATGCTTCTGCTTAATTTTGAATGTGTTTGAGGTGGCGCATGGCAAACACACAACTTAACATTTTTAGAGGAAATGTTTTTATGTACTTACATAATAATCTTCCTACCTCTAAAAATATCTAAATTAATAGTTTTTTTCTATAATTGGGAAGGATTTAAAAACGTAAAATATTAAATTATGTATAATGCCGCGAAAGCATTTGTCATGACTGCTTAAAAATAGCAAATATTACCGCACAAGTACCAGTTGATCTGTCAAAAATGTATAATATGTCGTGTAATTTTTCTTTAGAGCTCATGCAGAAAATGTGATTCTGAAACTCCATGCAAATTCTGAAATTTGCATTCGTTTCAGAATCACTAATTTCTCGAAAAAAATATTATTTTAGATGTTTCTAATATCTCTATACTTCGTATGCAATAACTAATACATTACTCATTCATAATTCATCTTTTTTTCAATCAAAACCAAATCTTTAATCATCTTGATAATCTTG
Organism: Ophonus ardosiacus; assembly: GCA_943142095.1. Classification (NCBI taxonomy): domain Eukaryota; kingdom Metazoa; phylum Arthropoda; class Insecta; order Coleoptera; family Carabidae; genus Ophonus; species Ophonus ardosiacus. The sequence goes on from OW964824.1 coordinate 24,084,467, forward strand.
CATCCATTGCTCTTCCGCACTTTGAGTTATCCTCAATTCAAAAATTAATTCTCTACCCAATATACATTGTTTAAATTACAATTTAAAATTTGACGGCATTCGTCCCTGTTGATACTAATCATCCTTTCATTGATAATTTTTGATCCACTGCTCTTTTTATTTACTGTTTATTTGATTCGTTTTCTGGTACCTACTCATACCTCTGCAAAAATATCTCAACTCTTTATAATTGTAAGAAAATTTGTAAGGTAAGCAATAGTGCCATTAATCGGTTATTTTTGGAAGGAAGAATCCATAATCCATTATTTTAGAAATTTGCATTTCCTGAGTACTCTTATAATTTGAACAAAATTTGGTAGGTAAGCCTGGTAAGCAGTAATACTGTTAAAAATAGTCAGTGAAACAAATATCCAATTAGCTGCTTAACAGGTTACTGCGCTTTACAAGAAACAGAAAATTGTTAGTACGGCTCACTGATATATATACTAACTGGAACTCGCATACTCTACCCATCAGCGTACGCTGCACTGAAACCTCATTGAACAATAATGGCTGGTCCTGTTCGTGCACGTTCGTGTCGAACCGAACCTAGCCGAATAACTCGTATCATAGCTGATCGCTTTGTTTCATATTATTCTTCATTTATTTAAACATGCGCCACACCATGGAGGTAGGAATAAATAAGGAAGGAGCAAGTGGCTGTAAAAGTGAAGCCATTTCCCCCACTCCAAGCCGGGCTTATCTGTCAACCTTCTTTGACCTTAAAGCCATATTCAATAAGTAAAATGTAAAATGTATATGAAAACACATTAATATCATATTTCAATAAATAATATATGTACAACACATTTCTTTCAGTATTTAAAGTTTTATAAAATTTTAATTGAACGAATAAAGCAATTTTGTTTAAAAATTGTTGCTCTTATCCCCTCTCTAGGACGGTCCGTCCCCACTAGGCTTCATTCCCCTGGCCAACAATATAACCTCATGCTCCCTCCTTTATGTATTCCTACCTCCATGCGCCGCACGAAATAATTTCCGTCTACTCACGAACTGTCTCGATGTTTGCCGACTACTCCAGCAGCAGGCTTTCAATATGCCTTCACAGTCACGGTTCGTACACGCATTCCACTTAGTATATATTTCAGTGGTACGGCTAATCTGTTAAACCGGTTTTGGGAAGCTTTATTTCGATTAATTTCCTTCATTAAGCTAAGAAAATTGTTTCTGCGTTAAAATTTACTATTAGCTGATTAATCGGTTACTAGTGGATGAAAAGCCGATTTTTTAAACCAGTAAATTACAGTTAGCCAGTTAACTATAACTGTTAGCCGGCTGTTATGTTAGTACGGATAATCTGTTAAACCGGTTTTGGGAAGCTTTATTTCGATTAATTTCCTTCATTAATCTAAGAAAATTGTTTCTGCGTTAATATTTACGATTAGCTGATTAATCGGTTACCAGTGCATGAAAAGCCGATTTTTTAAACCAGTAAATTACAGTTAGCCAGTTAACTATAACTGTTAGCTGGCTGTTATGTTTTTTTTTTAAGCAGGTTACTTTTTGTTTTATAAAAATCCTCTCGTAATATACAGTGTGTCCCATTTAGAAGTGCCACCATTGGGATCTCGAGAACTATAAGAGATAAGATGACGGTTAAATGGAACTTTTTGTGCGTGTTTGGGAGACCATATCAGATGTGCTTTTGTTTTTCCAAAAATTCTCATAAAGCACTGGATAATGACGAAAATCTGAATATTGTTCATTTTTTCTTTTTCAAATAACTTCTAAACTATTAGTAATTCAGAAAAACGTTTCAAATATAAAAGATATATATTTTTATTATCTAACCAGTGGCGTGCGAAATAAATTTTTATATCCGTAAATTTTCGAGATATAACACAAACTTATATTTTTTTAAATGGAACCCATATCTTATTTTACTCTCAAAAAAATAATTATTTTCTTCTCTTTTTAATGATGTAAGGGTTATTATGTTTTATATTTGTTTTGATCCTAAAATTATTATTTTTTCTATATTTTTGTGAATTTTCTTATTATATCTCAAAAAAATTATTATTTTTATTAATTATATTTTATTTGATCGATATAATTTATTTTATACCTTTATTTTTATTCTAGACTTATAATTACAAATTACACTATAATGTGCCAAGGGCGACCTGATAATAATAATAATAATAATAATAATAATAATAATAATACTATTTATTTCCAACAGACATAAGCCCAATTACAGGAAAACAATGACAAGCAATTACAAAAATATAACATTATAAGTACCAACGTAAATGAATTCAATACAAAAAATAATATGAATTATAGTATAAATAATGTTTCACAAATAGAATACAGGCATCATTCATTTGATAAAGAATCTAACAATATTTTAAGAGAACAGAAAAATATGTCGGTGTTAGCGGAAATCAAATTATAATTATTGCACATTATGTGTATAGGTGATTTTGACAAAGCGTTTATACGTGCAGAGGGCAAATAGAAAATAAAATTGAATCTGAAGTTGATCCGAGGGGTGTAAAAGTTTAGCTTAGAGAGAAGATATGAGCAATCAATTTTATTGTGAATAATTTTATAAAGAAAAGTAATAGATATACTTTGTCGTCTATTTTTAAGAGAAGTAAATCGAACAGTGTCTAGTAGTTCGACGTAATCACTACCTTGTGGAGGACAGTGATTCGTGGTTTTGTATATTAAGTACTTCACAAATCTTTTTTGAATTTTTTCGAGTGAGGAACTTTGATATTCAGATTGTGGAAACCAGGAAAGTATACAGTATTCCAGTTTAGCACGCACAAAAGAGAAATAAAGTGATGTAAGAGCAAGTACATTGGTGAATGTTTTACTATTCCTAATAATAAACCCTAATGCTTGATTAGCAGACTTACAAACATTTTTAACATGTTCGGAAAAATAGAACTCGGGGTCGAAAACCACTCCTAAATCTTTTACAACGCTACAGCGTTGTAGTGTTGTGGAATTTATATTATAATTAAATTGTATGGGATTCTTTTTCCGAGTGAAAGACATTACCTTACATTTGTCAGAGTTTAAATACAATTTATTATTATTGCACCAGGAGTGTATATTATTTAAATCGGCTTGTAGAATTTTACAGTCATCGCTAGAAGAAATTGGACAAAAAATTTTGGTGTCATCGGCAAACATAAGTATGTTAGTAGAAATTATGGAGCTTATATTATCAATAAAAATTAGAAATAAAAGCGGGCCCAGGTTCGATCCCTGTGGATCGAAATATTATAAAAATTAATTTGAGTTTTGAGCAAATTTTTCTAACGAAATAAATTATTTAAATACAAGGAGTATTTCTAAATAGAAATCTACCAATATTTTCAAAATAATTGTAAATGTAATACAAAATAAGGAAAAAATAATAATTTTGAAGGCAAAACAAATATAAAACATAATAACCCTTACAACATTGAAAAGAGAAAAAATAGTTATTTTTTTGAGACTAAAATCAGATATGGATTCTATTTAAAGAAATAAAAGTTTGTGTTATATCTCGAAAATTTACGGATATAAAAATTTGCTTCGTACGCAACTGCTTAGTTAATAAAAATATCTATCTTTTATATTTGAAACGTTTTTCTCAATTACCAATAGTTTAGAAATTATTTGAAAAAGAAAAAATCTGTTGTGGCCAGCACAAGACCTCTCGCCATTTCCATATTAGGCTATATAAGTATTGTATTGCACTTCGCTTTCGAACCGTCGTTTTATAACAAAATCTTACAGAACATTACCCAAATATTGTTTTTTACTATATTTAGCATGTCTTCTGCACACATATAATTCAAATTATATCTATTTTTCATTGTATGAGGAAGTTTCTAAATGTCAAATATTGTTCCAATTCATTAACCAGATTGGCGGTATTTCTGATAGATATATGCATTTTACCACAATTTTACCTATAATTTCAAATATTTAATTAATAAAACAATAAGAAACGTTAAATATACTTCCCAGAAAAAGCAATCAGAATGTCACTAAAACTGTTGATATTTGACAATGACATGTGTCATGTTATAAACATTGGAATTTGTCAACTGGTTTCCTTAGTGCCTTGGCCTCTGCGATTAGTGTACTCTATAAATTATAGAGTCTTTATCTCTAAATCTATACAAGATATAATAAAAATTTTAAGTGTATTAGATGGAGAATTTTATGTTCTTCAATATTTAATAAAAAAAACTCCCAAAAAATTATATTTAGAAGATTTTTTCTAAGAAACTACTACTTCCGGTTGTGCAATTGTTACCAAAACCTTTTCAGCTCTTCCCAGGAATGTCAGATTGAGGAAACTGCAGTTAAATATTTTTTAAGTCTTATAGTTTTTGAGGAATCGTGACTACAACATCCAGACATACATACATACACACACACACACACATACACACATCCACACACACACACACACACACACACACACACATCATTTTAAAAATGTTATAATCGGATTGTAGGGACCTTAAACCGTGCTTATTTAATAAAATCTGGATATGCGAATTTTAGCATGAATCCAATACCTCTCTTAGCGAGAGGTAAAAATGAACAATAATCAGTTTTTCGTCATTATCTAGTGCCATATGAGAATTTTTGGAAAAACAAAAGAACATCTGAGATTGCCTCCCAAAGGCGCTCAAAAAGTTCCATTTTACTGACATCGTATCTCTTATAGTTCTCGAGATCCCAATGGTGGCACTTCTAAATGGGACACACTGTAGTTTCCATTTTCCCCACCAGAGTTGGGTGCAATCGGTAACATACTTTTCCTGAAATCGTCATGTAATCTACTACTTTCCTGCCGTATAATCGGCAGGGAAGTAAAATGCAAAGTTGCCATATTTATTTTCACAAACAAATTTTACGTTTTAATATGAAATACAATTACAATATTAACATAAATGATGTTCAGTTTACATTTGTTTTAAATCCTGATTTGCATGTTAAATGAAAAGAGGTTGTATGTACCATTCAGTAATTTTGAAAACGAAGATTGCAGAAAAAAAAATTCATATCTTGTCATTGAAGGTCCTTTTCCTGACAATCTCCATATTCGTCAAGAAAAGACGAACTTCCCTGTCTTGATAAATAAATAACTAAAAACATATTAAAAATAACCTATTTGTTACATATAAGTATTTATATATTTTTACACAAAATAATTTTTTTTTTGTAATAATCAACAAATTATTTTTTTTACTTTTTACGAACTTATTTCCGTATGTTTCTTCTTCAAGTAATTATTACTATGATAGATCACTTTCAAGAATATTCTGAAGTATCCCGACATGTTTCTTGCGTCTTGGTATATTTTCTACTTTCCTTGTTTATGTTACGTACCCGTCGGCGACACGGCGACAAGTCTTCGAGTTGCTCATTAGCGATTAACATGGAATTACGTTCAGTCCTCGTATCTGAGATTGCAAGCAAGCAACGATACGCTATCTCGACAAATTAATTAGCGACAGAGGTGTGACTTGCTGCCTGCAGCCAATACTATGGACATATGAATATAATTTATTTTGTTCGATGTCATGAGGTCTTTATTGAAATGCTTACCAAGATGGAAACTCATAATGACATAATTCATTTCACGAAAAGTCACGACGCTAAAAATAAAATTAAACTAATAATAACACAACTTTTTAGCTTGTTTTGCATATCTTATTGAACACGTTTTGACAGCATACACTGCTGGCTTCTTCAAGGTAATATATAATTAAATAATAGAAAACTAATGCCCGGTTGCACCGACGTTTCTTAAATTTACACTTAATAAAACTGAACTTACATTAAGTATCCCTTAATTTTTATCTACTGTTGTACACATATTTTTTTAATAACCTTAAGTAAGTGTAGTTTATATATATTTTAAGCTGTTTAAATTGTACTTTTAGTAAAAAGAAAAATAAAATTTAGGGATTTTTCATAGTTGATTTTCTTTGTGTCATAGTTTGGAGGTTATATTGGTAAGTTCGATTCAAAATTCGAATAGAATTATAGTTTTTAAAATTGAAGTGTAATTAAATATATTCATTGGTTTTAGCAAAAATGGCATCAGACGAAAAAAGAAAGCGAACACGAAGTGCTAACTACACCAACGACGAAAGATGCTTATTATTAAGTCTTCTCAATTCGTATAAACTTATAATTAAAAACTATTCTGAGTTCTCATAACTTCAGCATTGGTTGTGGGGAACTTTATAAAACGTGGAGCTAATCGAGCTATTGCTTTAGATACTCGTTTTACAATTCCTGAAACAGTAGACTCATGTACACCACTGAAATCTCCTATTGTCAATAAATGCCCTCTTGTTGCACATACTCGTAATCAAACTAATAATTGGTTTATAGATGACACACTGTTATTGTTAAAATAAAAATATTGTAATTATATATTAATAATTAAATTAATAAGTAAAACATTGAAAGAAAAATGAATACAATACTTACATGTCGTTATAAAATTCAATATTATTTTCTATTAAAATCAACAATTCCAATACTGTACATTTGGTTAATCGAAACCGTTGAAAATCAGATCTGTCGTATATTTGCCTTGATATTTCGTAAATAATTAAATCCAACGCATCTAAATCGCCATCATCGTCAATAAAATCAATAACTTCCATGATTCTGATAGAAATTAAAAACGTTTGCATACAATATAACCTCACTACTTACTTAACTGCAATTTCGGAGGCTTAAATTTATGAAAGCCTTAAGATATTTATGGAGAGTTTAGCGCACGGTGCAACGAAATAAAATTAAACTTAAGGCTAAACTAAACTTAAATTCTTAAGTGGTGTCGGTGCAACTGGGCATAACAGGTTTTATTTAGTGGTGGGAACCGGTTCCGGTTCGGTTCGGTTCCGGTTCCAAAATTACCCGGGTATCCGGTTATTTGAATGTGTGACTACCCGGTTCTCGGTTTCGATTCCAAGACTACCCGGTTCTGGAACCGAAACTACCCGGTTCTCGGTTCTGGGACCGAAACTACCCGGTTTTCGGTTCTGGAACCGAAACTACGCGGTTCTCGGTTCTGGAATCGAAACTACCCGGTTCTCGGTTCTGGAACCGAAACTCATCGGTTCTCGGTTCTGGAATCGAATCTCATCGGTTCTCGGTCCTGAAATCGAATCTCATCGGTTCTCGGTCCTGGAACCGAAACTCATCGGTTCTCGGTTCTGGAATCGAATCTCATCGGGCCTCGGTCCTGGAACCGAAATTCATCGGTTCTCGGTTATGGAACCCGAACAGATTGAGTCTTGAATATAGGTCGGAATATATGTAAAGTGCATACAAAGTGCATTCTTGCATATTTTTAAGAAAATTGAATAATACATGTGCAAAATAAAACACGTGTGCATATAATATGAAAAATTTTGACAATTATGAATTATAAACTATTACTTTAAAGAAAAACTTTTATTTGAAATTTTATGTTCTGCTATGTGTAATTTGTATTTTGTATTTATATACATTATCAGGTATTTCCACTTTTACCACGGAATTTTCCCATTTCTCTACCCGACTCTTTGGTGTGAATTTGCAGTAAAGAAAATGATACATATAAACAAAACAAATAATTGTCTATTAAACAAAAATGATGGATTTAAAATTTTTACATAAACAAACAAAATATTAGATGGCTATATTGATTGTATTTAATCGAACTGAACTTAAGAAATTAAGAAATATTCCTTTATATTACAAAAGTGAGAGATGAAAATGTAAAGATTAAAGCAGAATGTATAAGTAGCTCATTGAAATTCTAGGAAATATTTCTTGCTTTGTCCCTTCATTTTATGTTCACTATTGTCATTATGTAGCTACCTACATAATGACCAATATCTTAGAACATCACTCAAGGTCAAGCTACTGTAATAAACCATATTGAATGAAAATTGAAAATATATAATATGAAACTGAAAGTGTAAGTTGCAATTATGCGGTTACATTTTCTAAAAAAGAAATATATATATCATCCTCCTGCGTATGGTATAATATTATTTACACATTATTATATGCAATTAAGTTACATAAAAAAAATAATATCGTTCAATAATATTTCTCAAATAAAGCAGAAAATCTCTCAAAAATAGCGAGGCTAAATTAAAATTATAATTGAATAATATCATTGATTCATTAACCTGAATTTGAAGTTCTATTCCAGAGAACCGGTTCCTCTACCCGGAACCGGAACCGAAGATCGGTTCTATTACTCGGAACCGGAACCGAAAATCGGTTCCACTACCCGGGTACCCGGATAGTTTTGGAACCGGGTACCCGGATAGTTTTGGAACCGGGTACCCGGATAGTTTTGGAACCGGGTACCCGGTTTCAAATTTTTCCGGTTCTTGACAGCACTAGTTTTATTAGTATTGTTGTATTCTGAGTTCAGAAAGATTTTTTAATAATTTAAAATTAAATCAGTATATAAAGAAATTATTTATTATTATACATTTTTTACCTCCCGCCACCCTTGGTAAGGGAGATATAGGGATCGTGCTAAAATCACATATCGAGATTTTAATAAATGACCATGTTTTGAGGTCCCTAGAATCCAATTACAACATTTTCACGATGATGTTTGTATGTGTGTATGTATGTGTATATATATATATATATATATATATATATGTGTGTGTGTGTGTGTGTGTGTGTGTGAGTGTATGTATGTGTATAGAGCATATCTTCGCTCTAACTCAAATACTATCTTCAGAAAATTCTAAAACCTTGTATTTCGACCCTATTCTAATATGAAAAGAAACCATTAGATTTTGGTGTAAATCGGATAACCGGAAATGACACTTCACTTGAAGCTCATAATGGTTTTTCTTCAAAAAATACCATTAAATGCATTTTATGTCATTATGAAAATTAAAGATTATTGAATTTTCTACAGAAATAATTTAATTTTTTTTTTTTTTGTATAAATCCCGAAACCTGGGATAAACACAATCTTTTGATACACAGAAACTAATTACTTCAAATTAATAATGGTGACATTTTAAATAGAAAATAGTAAATAAAGCTATAGTTAATGCAATGGAATATAATATAGTTTGCAACATTAGTAAATACGTAGGTATGTATTTAAATTAATAAAAATTAAATAGCGGGAAGTTTTGTGTTGGCCACATCAGATTTTTTTTCTTTAAATATCCTTTGAAATAAGTAAGATATCAAGGCGTTAACCCCTCCTGTATATAATGAAACTATCCACAAATCATTGAATGCAAATTTGAGTCTCTCCCATGCAGTGACAGCATGCAATCGCGGAGTTTACCTGATGATTCATCGCCGGTATAGCACGATGTACGTGTATAATTGATTTATGCATTTAATTATATTAGGTGGGTGCAATTTGTGCGCCATCGTCTATCGACACCCCACGTACGTAATTGATAATGAGCCGCGTTTATATTTTCGTCGCCAGCGTTGTATGATGAGACACGAAACATAGGCGGAGATAAAAACAACACATCAGCAAATATTTTCATTTAGTCTTTTATTACTGAGAACGTTAACGAAAATAATACAATGGTCTAGAAAAAGTGTCCTTACGTGCTTTAATAGACATGTGTAGAAAAATATGAAACTGTTGGTTTTAAATAGAATTATACATTTATATTATATTTATTTCATTACTAAATAGTTTTTCAACAAATTAATTAAAACATGTAACATCAATTGAAAATTAAATCACATATTCGATGTTATAGTACTTTTTAAAATTGTAATATTTGTTTTTATGATATATGATGTTTATACGACTTATTTTACTTTGTTTTGATATTGTCTATCTACTTAAAAACATGTTAACTGATAAGATTCAAAAGATTAGAAGTATTGCGCTTGCAAAGTTACCAGCTTGTCCACCAGAGTTGCGCTGAAATCAGGGCTGCATGGTACATATTACAGCTGTCTTAAAATATAAGCAAATATTGAAGACAGATTTATGCATACAAAAAAAAAAAATCTGATGTGGCCAGCACAAGACCTCTCGCCATTTCCATATTAGGCTATATGTATAAGTATTGTATTGCACTTTGCTATCGAACCGTCGTTTTATAACAAAATATTACAGAACTTTACCCAAATATTGTTTTTTATTGTATTTAATGTCTTCTGCACACATATAATTCTTATTATATCTATTTTTCATTGTATGAGGAAGTTTCTAAATGTCACAGATTCTTCCAATTCATTAACCAGATTGGCGGTATTTCTGATGGATATATGCATATTACCTATAATTTCAAATATTTAATTAATAAAACAATCAGAAAGATTAAATGTACTTCCCAGAAAAAGCTATCAAAATGTCACTAAAACTGTTGATTTTTGACACTGAAATCTGTCATTTACAAATTATGTTATAAACATTAGTGTAGTTTCGCCTACTCGACTTGTTATATCCCGATATTCTATATATTATAGCGTCTTTATCTCTAAATTTATAGAAGATATAATAAAAAATTTAAATGTATCAGGTGTAGAATTTTGTTCTTCAAAATTAGTAATATCAAAAATTTTCAAAAATTAATATTTGGAAGAATTTCTTTTAAAAACTACTACTTTCTTTAGAAACTACCGGTTGTTCAATTGTTACCAAAACCTTTTCAGCTCTTCCCAGGAATGTCAGATTGAGGAATTCATAGTTAAACAGGTCCTATGTCTTATAGTTTTTGAGGAATCGTCCGTCCAACATCCAGTCATACACACACACACACACATACACACATCCACACATACACACACACACAAACACACACACATAGACATCATTGTAAAAATGTTAAAATCGGATTCTAGCGACCTTGAAACGTGCTTATTCATTAAAATCTGGATATGTGATTTTTAGCATGATTCCAATACCTCTCTTAGCGAGAGGTAAAAATACAGCAAATTTTGACTTCGATAATCCCAACGTTACTATTCAGCACAATTTAATTACAAGAACTTATGATTATACTTTGAACAAATCGCAGAGTAAAACATATGTTCCTGAATAATGTGTTAACATTTAAATTTAAATATCAAATTTATGTTGGTTTTATTACGTAAAGTCCGTTGCCAATCAGTAACCAATCAGAAGCTCATTTTTTATAATAGCGAAATTTTGATAATACTGATAATAGTATTTCCAATTTTAAATGGCACAAAAGTAACCCCTGTGGTGCACTCTCCACACCAGCTATGAGTGCCCGTGAGGTGACGCCGGGTAAGCGCCCACACGGTAAAATATATCGTCATCATTACCGATGTGTAGATAATGGCACACCCAGAAATGGGTAATATGCCGTGATGATATATTATTATTATTATATTATTTGATAATACTCGTATTAGTAGAAAAACGAACTACCAAATATAAGAATATCTTAATTAGAAGAATGTCCTCCTACCTAAAGTATAAGATTCCAGAATATATAATTGTCTTTCAAATACAGAAAAAAAATATTCCATTTAAAATGTAATTTTGAAAGAATATATTTTTAAGGTAAAAGATTTTATATTTGTAATTTATTTTACAAAACTGAAAATAGTTTTTCTGAAATAACAGGATGTCCTTGGACATAATATAAAAACTGTCTCTTTCAAAGAGAGCTTTCCGGAGAAAGGACTCATGCTACGCCAATGCTGGCTCTTTTCAATGTTGATAGCACGGCGTCGCAGTTAAGTAGTTCCCTCAATTATAATACATGTCAAACACGTACATTAGTGTAGCTAAATATACCCCGTAACACATCTACTTTACAACCGGCTCTCTAACTTATTAGCCTTAACTTTCTGTTACTGCCCATTAACTAATAAATTATTTATGTGTAACCGCAATAAAGTGTGTTGTTTTTATTGTTATTGCTGTCATGTGTCACCGGTAACTTAGCTGCAGCTGTTAACAACGAGATAAGAATCGCTTATTCGTACCACTGAGCTATGTGGAATGTGAACAGTATTTGTTTAGTTTATCTCAAACGAAATCAACGACCAAATCGTTTCTCCTATGATTGTTCCATTCCAAGGATGAAGACTGATTGCAAATTTAATTGTTGTACTCATTAAGTGAGCAATTTATTTATGTATTTATTTATATATGTAAGCGTTTTAATTAATATAAATGTGCAGTTTTCGCATATTAAATACATAATTATAATGATTTGTAGTTCATTATTGCGAAAAGTATTATTAGAAGTTATAAATAAATTGGCATTGACATTTTATGTTTACGACATTTCGGACAGTCTTAAATAACGCTAATTTATCGTGAGGAAAGCCATTTGTCACTTTTGAAAGGTGTTATTATGTCAAAGTATATGAATTATTACTTGGCGCATTAACATTTTCATCGGTGCTGCTCAAAATTCCTACATTCTAAGAACATTTACGTAACTATTCCAGTTACTCTAAGAAAAATAATTAACAGTTGTTAAAAGTAAGAAAGGCCGATAAAAATAAGTATTTTTCCATATATACAGGTTGTTAAAAAAAAAGTAAAAGAAAATATGTCCTGAACCTGAGTCAAAAATATTTTTTTGAAATTCACAAAATTAATAGCGGCTAAATAAATAATTCTTCCACATACATACGTTAGGGTCGTCCACCATATCAGAAAATTGAGTAAAAAGTTAGTTATATTGAAAGCAGATGAGATAAAATCATGATTGAGACGATAAAAGGTTTTTAAAAATTGTTTGTTTTTGAAATATTTGTGATTTTAAGCATTTATACATCTACGTCACAACGATTGCTATCTTTCTCACGCAGCCTACTACAGAAACTGGTGCGAGAAAGATAGCTATAGGCTTAGCTGAAAATCAAATGCAGTTGAATTAAAAACAATTATGACTTTTTAATACAACAAATTGCTTCAAAATTAAACGAACTTTCATTTAAAATAATAAAAAAATTAGTGTGGAGGACCCTATTATTGATGATGTATAAATTTTGATGTCCTGATTCTGAATAAAATAGATTTTTAGTGCCGCTGAGAGACACAAATTTTTTAATAAAATTAGTATGTGTTATTTATTTGTTATTCAACATCAGCTATTAAATAATTCATTATCAATTTTAATAAAAATTTCGTGTCTGCCAGTGGCACTAAAAATGTATATTTCAATAAAAATAACCTTATGACAGATTTTGTTCACATCTGTAAGTCTGAAAAAGGTGAGCAAAATACATGCATTCGTATTGATTAATATAAAATTATACATAAGACTGGCAGCTTTCGTTGGGATTTTGTTCATTATTTACACATTTACAGATCTATAAGACAGATGCGTATAGAATCGACCCATAAATTTTATCAATTTTGAAAAAATAGTTAGTAAAAATCAGCGCATTGATATATGTACTTACTCTCAAAGTTTGAATTGCATCATTTTTGAACACCACATATGTGTGGCCCAATAATAGTGTGCAGGAAATAATAGAGGTTCGCAGAAAATATTTAAGACATTACGTACCGAAAATTTAATAAAATAATTTTTCTGGTAAGTGTATAAAAGCACTGTAAACACGTAGTAAAAGAGATCTGTGGGCGTATTCTTTGATATAATATATTAATGTATACAATCAAACAAAATTCCAAACAGACAAAATTAGAAATTTCAAATGTTAGCGCGAATTTATACCAACATAAGACAAAAAAAAAACACCGTCATATAATAATAATTAATATTGTAAAGAAAAAATTATATTTTATTGCAAGGTTGAAGAAAAAGTATAGTATGTAACACGTGTGTGAAGCCTATTTTACATTCGGGTGGTTTGCACACTTGCCACATAATATACTATTTATTACTTGGGCAGTGAAAGTGTTGGCTGTCAAAAAATCGCACCTTTAATGTCAATCAGTAAAAAATGTTTTTGTTTTTTTTTATTTGTAGGCTTACCAGGCATGGTTATGAAGGGCAAACATATACGAAAATACAAGGGAACTAAATTGTACCTGGGACCTACAAACGGTAAAATTGGACCCTAGATGTTCAGCGAAAAGATATTGCAAAAAACATACTAGTTCGTAGTATGAAAAGTTTAGGAAACGCTGCTTTATTTCATAATTCTTAAATTTCCCAATGGTCTATCATTTAAAAATAGTCTCATAATTTTTATGGTGTCTGATGTTTGGTATATTGATCCGAGGCTAGATTTAACAGATTTTTTTTTTAATAATATAACACTAAAATTAGTTCGTATGGGTCCACAAATAGGTAGAAAAAAATGTGCTGAATTTGCGCCAAAACTTAACGCGCTATCGAGTATAAAATAATAATAAACCCTATATAATGTAGAGAAAGTTATCACAAAAACAAAAATATTGAACACCTTACCATATTATTTTAGTTACACTGTGCAGAATTTTACAAATTTAGTGTTGACTTATGCAGTAGTATATTTCATTTTTACCACTTACCAAATCGGTTTTACATTTACACACCAGAGTATCTACAAAATTATTAATTATCATCGCCCAATAGTAGGTAAAAAAAAACGTAGTCATTTGTCAATTTTTCATAAAATTCGAACTCTAACTGAAAACCACAAACTTAGTACACACATGTAATCATAGACCGTGAAATCAAATGGAATAACTTTTAACTTTATGTACCCACCCATTTTCAAGTTACAAGTAAACAACATCACATCAACATCTTTAATTTTTAAAATCTGTAATAATTTTAGCATTAAGTATTGTCGACATGCTAGTCCTTCGTACACAATTTAAATAATAAAATATTCATCACATCACATCTACTCTGTAATCTTCAACATTTCAATTCTGCAAATGACGTCACTGCTCCACCCTATGCTCAGGTATTTGGCAGTCCAAGGCCAGTTCGGATGATTGACATTGCTGTTATTAAACATGTCATAACTTATCATTTATAAGAAGTTGACTTTTACACGGCCATTAATCACACGGCTTTAATTGACCGGCTGTAGTCGCTTTCTAATCGTGATATGATCTAACTGGGCCGAAATCGAATTACAAATTGCCGACAAAATACCAAAAGGAAGTACATGTATGCCGGATGCGAGGTATGAGAAAGTGATGATGGAATTGTAAATAATATAAAGATATTTATGAGCAGTAAGAACGGTAATAATTTTCGCGGAACAAATTATATTACTCATGGTAATTAAATTTATTTGTTTTTATACGATAAAGTACAAGTATAACTAATCATTAGTTATAGTCATATTAATATTATAATTGCAGTTTGCTATATATTATTTTAATGATTATAAGTTGTAAGAATTGTTACATGTATTCCAATTTTCTGAATTTACTTGGAAACGTCGTGAAGTCGTGTGTTAAATTTTGAAAAACTAGGAAAATATTCTATTTCTTCATTGTATAACTAGTCAAAGTATGTGGATGCTTTAAAACTAGGCAGTGCTTTGGCTGTCGGCGCCGGTATGACTATATCCGTAGCCGGCCCCAGTTTCCGTATATGCAACAGGCACTAGCTAAATAAAAATTTAATGTCAATAATTGCTCTTTTTTGCGCTACATGCACCACAATTATTTTATTTACACTAAATTATAAAATGATAAGTTTGGACTTGGATATTTCTCTAAAAATATAATCTAATAACCTAACATAAAGCACAAAGCGCAGTTTCCATATCTGCAGCCGTGATAAACTTAAAAATCTGTTGTGGCCAGCACAAAACCTTCCGTCAATTCGATGTATTTTGTATATATCCCATACCAAAAGATCCTTGAAAAAGATTCTGTATATCCTATAAAATTGTAACACGAACACACTGTTTTTTACAAATTCTATACCGAAAGTTCCTTTCCCTATTTTATTAGGGGTCGCTGTTTCTTACTCTTCTCTTTTAATCATTCCTGTCCGACGCATCTTCTTCACACAATTCTTCCTCTCTCAAATCTTCTGCTACACAGTCCTTCCATCTTCTTCTCTTTGGAGGGACACTCTATCACATTCACACATAACTTTCTGACCCTATATTTTCAACTTTGGTTTTGCATTTGACACTGACATCTGTCAATTAAATTTTTCTGAATAAATCTGTTGTTTCCATAATTTTAACAAAGCTGACTAATTTTTGAAAGTTAATCTCTCTTAATGTCTCTATAACTCTATATCTATTGAATATGAACGAAACTGTATAATCAAACCGTATAGAGAATAAGATATTCTTTCATATTGATAATCACAAAATGTCGAAAAATAATATTTAAGTGCGTTTTTTCAAGAAAAACTGTTAAAAACTTCAAATAAGGGTACTTCCGGTGGATCAATTATAACCAAAATCTAATCAGCTCTTCATATGGATGTAAAGAAGAGGAATATGAAAGAATTATAATTTTTAGAATTGTAGTATTGGAGTTATCGTCGGAGAAAAATTTGTCACACACGGACAGACACACGGACACACACACGGACACACACACGGACACACACACGGACACACACACACACACACACACACACACACACATACAGACATCATTTTAAAAATAGTAAATTCGTATTCTAGGGGCCCTAAAACGTGCTTATTCATTAAAAACTCACCAACGAATTTTTTGACCAAAGACAATACCTTCCTTACCTAAAGGTGACGGAAGGTAAAAATTAAAGCAACCGGCATCGGCTACCATGTAAGTGACTGTGTAAATATTTTAATTGTTCTTTGTCCTATTCTTTATTATTTTATAAACATTTATTGTAAGACAAAGTCTATTAGATAATGAATAGCTTATATTTCAAACATAAAACAATAGTTAATTCTTATATAAACT
The DNA here is from genome assembly GCA_943142095.1 of Ophonus ardosiacus. Classification (NCBI taxonomy): domain Eukaryota; kingdom Metazoa; phylum Arthropoda; class Insecta; order Coleoptera; family Carabidae; genus Ophonus; species Ophonus ardosiacus. The sequence goes on from OW964824.1 coordinate 24,101,325, forward strand.
CGCATAATGAAATTTTCATTATGTCCACATAACCTATTAATAACAAAACGCACATAGCTAGGCCTTCGACAGCAAATCGGCTAAGCTCCGTCTCCTGGTTTATAGGCGCGAAGCTTTTAATCTAGCGATTTGGCTCCGCCTCCTGAATTTTCCATCTTACGGAGAGCTGTAAAACTAAAATTTATACACCAAGAGGCAAAGCTAAATCAATCGGGGTCATATTTCGGCAACCAAATATATGGAGAGTGCAACTACTCTTTATATTTGTTGTACTGTGGATAGGCAACACTAAGTATTTATTTAAGAAACAAATGGATTGGAAACGTCCCAATAATAGAAGATATTTATAAATATTATTGTTTCGTATTCATAATGCAAATTTTTTCTAAAACTGCAAAATTGTAAAACAAAGAGATGCTCTTCGTAACGTTTACCATTTGGCGAAATAACCTATTTATATAATAAAAGAATCGTAGTCCTTCCATTTGTATAAATATTGTTGTGTTATTTATTGTTGGCTGCACAAGCGTTTCATGTTTCATGTTTCCTGAGCGCGAAGCAGCAGCAGCGAGAGTTCAGCAGCGGTCACACGGCGGTTGCGGCTGACGAAGACATAACATTAACACAACACGACACGAGATCGCCTCATTTGATGAGATCAAAGGCGTCCAAGCCGCGTTCCGCTCACATAATCCAACTGTTGGGAATCCAAACACAGGAAAAAAGATTTCTTCCACTACCAAGTTGATATAACACCATTTTAGAGCACCAAATTTAGCAGAAGATTAATCATTTAACAAACTATTGCAGAGCTACCTCTGAAACGTGAAGAAAAATATCAGCCTTATTGGGAAAATCAGATGAAGTAATGTAGAAAGAAGTAACTGTACAGCATATGAATGATAAAGGGAGTTGCAGATTTTAGTGAGAAGAAGCATCATTAAAACGATTAAGATATAGCAAAGAGAAAAGAGAAGGAAAAAGTAAAGAAAGAAATGACAGAAGATAGACTATTCTTTGATTATCAGGAGAAAAATGGATGTATGATTTAATTATTTAACAATGATATCAAAAGTTAATAGTTCCGTAGATTCTAAGACTGTAAATAGAATAAATATATTTTTCGAACAGAAAGAAATCACTACATTGGTCGGCGAATAAAAACTAAATAACTGAAATAAGTGATGTTGTCATCAAATATACATAGACATAGACACATTTATGATAGAATCAAGCAGGTATAAGCATGAACACTGTGAGAATATTGGATGAATTACTGCCTGAGAACATCATGTGCCGTAAGTCATCTATTATGAGTACAGCAGTTGTTACAGTGTGAAAGTTAAAAAGGTTGTTTTTTTCTTATTTTTCCCACTATCAAACTATACCACATACATTAAAAACTAGAAGAATGGAGTACATTTAGAGCTATAAAAATAAAATTAAAAATTTCACATAAAAATAAAAATAATGATCTAAGTCTAAGTAATTGCCTCAGCGATTTAGAAAGAAGTGGAGAATGAAATTTCATTCAAGCTATCAATTTATTTTCCCATTCTAACAAAAAAAATGGATGTAACTTTAAATGTTTAAATAATGAATGATTGCGTACAGCTAGTTTTAAAAGGTGCGAAGTTGTTATTGTTATTTTATGAATATACTCTAAATGGTAGCAGACGCTAATTTATGTATGTTTTTTTTTTCAAAGCTGTAAACACTAATCATAAGATCTTATTTACAATTTTATTTATTTACACTTCTTATTTTCGTAGCTGCAAATGTTCTTTAAATATGATTATACTTCTCAATATTTAATTGTTCAAAAATTCATTCTAAGTTGTCAAAAATATGTCTTTGCTTGTCAATAAAATATAATTTAGTGGTAGAATTTCTATTTTAGTTTTAAGTGCCGTTGTAGAATGAATGTATCTGTGAAGAGCCAATTTCGCTGTGGTCGAAATAGAGTCTGCTTGCTCCATGTGCCAGTTGTCAATCCTGTGACATCGCGGCTTTTTGTTTCCGAACTGTCGCGTCGAATTTGCATTTATGAACACAAACGGACCTCGTTAGAGCATTCCGCTGTCGTTTGACAAAAACCAGCCACTGCTTTTTGTCCTGCGTCCGGTTCGGATCGGATTTGAGAGGAGATTTGAGATGAGGCAGCTTGTGGCTGTCAAATTCATTTGCTACAATCACCCAAATATGGATTTACAAGGATTTAGCCACAGGAAAAACTGTTCACTATATTTTGCCTTTATTGCTGTTAGTTCGATGTGCGAGGAACACTCAATAAACAAGGATAAACTTATAAACAGCACTGATTAAAGAAGAAATACTACAATTTTATATATGTAAATTAACACCCTTGTCATCAAAATACAAACAGTAATTTTACAAAATCTTTTGTAGATATAATTAATATCAAGTGCTTAATTAATTACGCAAAGTTAGCGCTCTGATATAATAGTATATTGCATAACTCATGTTGAAAGTTGGATATTTCACACGAGTGTGAAATACCCTTTCGGCACGTCTTGTACATGATACTTTTCCGACGACCACAATTTGTTGAATTGACATAACTGTATATACATACATATATTCAGGATGTTTTCTTTAAAACAACCATTTTTAAAAAATAAGGCGTATTAGAACAGAAATAATACCCCATTATTAGTAATAATTCAATTTATTACAAAGTAAAAAAAAAAAACTTTTCATTCATAATTTCCATAAATAAAGGTCGCGGTGGAATTCTTGTAACGTAGGCCAAGTCTGTATGACTCATACAAGCTTGTTGTAAAACCACGACAAGGCGAAGAAGTTGAATTATGTTTTAATTTTATTATACAAATATTTACAGTATAGTTCTAAAAGTAAAATAACAGATTCAAAAGTTTTATTTAACAGTGCGTATATTTTATAATTATTTACTTGAGTACCAAATATTTTCAAGATGCTTAATTCTTATATACCTAGACGCCTTCATAACTTTGCAACCAGGTGACTGCAGACAGTACGCTTCAGGAAATGTACATAATAGCATAGACTAATATTACAGTATTATTAGTCTATGATAATAGTTATTTGTGTATCAAGAGCGTAAAGTGGATCTTTAATGCTCGCGCTACAATCGAGCGGGAGCAATAAAGATACTTTACGCTAGAGATGCACACATAATTTTTTCTACGACTTTACTAACCAAAATAGAAATAAATAATAATACCTACTTAGTAAGTTCAATTCAACCTCAACCAATTTCTGTTTTGTGTTGTGTGTAACCATGACGATGTGAGTATCCAAATAAATAAATACAAAATTATGTCAGTAGAAGATAGTGATTTTTCCTGCACTCCTCCAGATATATTTGAAACGGCGGAAAACACTTCCTAGCATTTATTATCTGCAAAATCAAAAGCATTATACGAAAAGAATTATAACCTCTCCATTGAATGGTGTAATTTAAAAAAATAAAGAATTACAGTGAAAATGTCTTACTAGCTTACTTTTTGTAAAAATCTAATGAAATCGTCTCCTCTTTGGTCCATTTATTCCATGCTAAAATCAACACTAGCAGTTAAGAACGGAAAACTCTAGTGAGTGTCACAGTCACAGAATCTAATTTATCTTCGTCAGCTGTTTTCAAGTTCTGGAATGAATATACAAAACTGCCAAAAGTGCACATTCAATTTTAACATTATCCGCCAATAATTAAATCCAATAAGTTTGTTAATTATGAAATGTGTGTTATTAAATATTTAAAGTTTTAATACAATGTACATTCACCAGTAGAGTTGTTATTATATATAATTAAATACCTAACTAAATTGGTAATGTAGCCTAACTCCAGATATATTGTTTGTAGCACGTTTCTAGTGTAAAAATGAACCTAACCTATATTTTAGATTTCGTAAGTATTATTTTAATAAATTAAGATTTCAGCAAAAATATGTATTTATCTAAGCGAGCAAATTGAGCACTTTACCGCGCGTTGCTATGGGAGACGCGAAGTAAAGTATATTGCTCAATGTTTCGTAACCTTTCATTCTCGTAACTTATTATCGTTTTGAAAAGCCAGAGTCAAAACTAAAGCATAAAAATGTTTTATAAATTTCGTTCTTCATAAAATATTTCCTGTTATTATTTTATGACGATGTATTTTTAATAATGAACTAATATTGCTAGGAAAATTTATTACACTATTATTTACATATTTCAATTACCATTTGTTGTAATAATCATTGAAAATGTTTTGTGGTCGTATAAATGGGACGGTACTTTTTGCAGTGAACTTTATACGGAATGGAGCTGAGCGCCATGCAGATGAAGTACGTGGGTTGAGGGCTGTTACCGCCCGTTCTCATGTAGCTGCATGCCAATAAATATTCATTAAGTGCAATTATAGCACCGCCGACCCAGCACTTTATTGCACACTATACTTTATTACTGTTTTACGAGATGCACATCCATTTTACACAGCGGATAAAATACACCAGTAAACACCACGCACTAAACAAGATACCGGAAAGTGCAGAGAAAATAAATACAGAGCATCTGACACAAATATACTAGGGACATTCAAAAAGTAACAATAAATTAAACATTGTGAGATATAGGTAATTCAGTTACAGATAAAAATGGCATTTTAAACTTATTCATAATGACCTAACTTTTCAGTACATTTCTCTTGCCCATTACATTACCCTTTATATTACATAGAAAACATGTCTTTGTTTGTGCCGTCGTTCAGAAATGCACAATTAGTTTGGTCCTTTAAACTTATATTCCCACACTCTCTTTTTTCATAAATACATGCAACTTGGTATTGTAGAGAATATTCTAATTACACTTACACCACAAAAAATGATTGGTCACTACTATTCCTTTACAGGGCATAAGTATTTCAGGATAAATTTGTTTGGCCTATAGGCCAAAGTAGTTCCTAAAAGGATATATAATATCTGTTAGGTTAGGTTTTATTAAGGTATAATTTATTTAAAATGAAATCAATTATGAGTACATTATTTATTTTCTATTTTTGAAACTCAATCTAATGCATATAATAATATTTATCCTATTAGGAATTAGTCTGGCCTATGCCAAACTAGTTTCTCTTGAAATCGGGTTTGGCCAGTATTTTCCATCATACAAATATTAGAAGTAGGTACTATTCATTTGCTTCATTGTCTCCCAGGGTACGGCTCTGAATTTTGATTTTTGTTGTGTTTTTCTATTAATTTTGTCAATATTTGTGAAATTTATTTTGTGTATGATATATTTGTTAAATGTAAAATAAAAATTGCTATGAGTGAATGTAAGGTAATGTAAGGACATGTCAACTTCAGTCTACAAAATGAAAATAAAATAAAATGAAAGTTATGTTCTTCTATACACCCAGATAATGTTAGTGTATCGTTCTTAACATGGTTTTCTTTATTCTAAAATAAGAAACATGAGGAATGAAGCATGTAATTTGGATATTTATCATATTGACGTATGTCAAAATAATTGTCCTGTTCATCGTAGCATTCTGAAAGTGCTCATAGCATTAATGAGAGAATTTTAAAAAATAATAAATATTAATAATGTCTTCATTTTTTGAAACCGATAAATTATTGAACAAACCACGGATGTTATGATTCTTAACAAGCGCCTTACCTAATGTCTTAAAATTTCAAGCCGACATCTGAGGCAGTTATGATACTCAAATATAATTTTTCATAGACATAATTGTCTTTACAGAATTTCTTTTTTTTTGTTACTAGTGTATCTATGTTTCAATTATGCTGGGTTTATGCAGGCAACTAAATTACAAAATTAAATTGTAAAACTAAACTAAACAAGTAGACACCATTGTTATCAGTGACAACGTTTATGCAACTGAACTGAATAATTAAACTAATGAAACTAAATTAAGAAGTTGGCTATTTTCAACTTTTAATTGAATTTTATAATTTCTTAGTTTTGCGCCATTCGTGCACGTATGACAAATTTTCGTACCTAACCTATGAAAATGTACGATGATAACAAAGTTTCGGCAGAAAAGAGCGACGAAATACTAATTGTTCTTATTCAACAAATTGTTTGCCTTTACTTTTTTTATCCTATATAAATATAATGTATTGCAATTTCAGCTATAAAAGTTAGATTATACGAAATATCAAATATAAAATTCTAAATTTTAATTTACTGCATAAACGACATTATTTTGGTTTAGTTTCTTAATTTAGTGGCTTAATTTAATTTCATAATTTACATACTTACTTATTCCTAAAGCCTTTCTACCCTTTCGGGTGTAAGGCGTGGTAGGGGTTGAGTTATTTGGTCGGTTTTCTTCTCCATACTTCTTTCCATCTGTTTCTGTCTTGCGCCATTTGTTTTGCTTCTCGCCACTTTATATCTCTTTTGACCGCACTTTCTCTGACTTCATCATTCCATGTTTTACGTGGTCTTCCTCTTTGTCTCTTTTTGGCTGGGCGGGCTTCATACAGTTTCTTAGCTAACCTATCCTTCGTCATTCTTGATATGTAACCAAACCACCGTAGTTAACTTTCTTCAATTGTTGTTAGAATTGGTTTTGTTTGCAAGTTTTCTCTATACGTTACATTTCTTATTCTGTCTAGTCTTGTTTTGCCTTCTATTTTCCTAAGAAAACGCATCTCAGTACTTTGGAGTTTGCTTCTTTGGTTTCCTGTAGTGGTCCATTCTTCAGATCCGTAGGTTAGTATAGGGGTGGCTACTTTTTTAAATATTTGTAGCTGCAGTTCTTTCTTTTATTTCTTCCTCCAGTTTTCCATCTTCAGAAACTATGGATCCTAGATATTTAAAGTTTTTTACTTGTTCTAGTTGTTCTTCTCCTATTTTAATTTGGTGTGTTTTTCTTGTTTTGGATACGCTCATAGTTTTTGTCTTTTTTGTATTTATTTTCATACCTATGTATTTGAGGCTCCTGTTGTATATTTCTAAGTTATATTTTAAGGTATTCTCATCTTTAGCTATTATCACCATATCGTCAGCATAGCATAACTCTGATACTTTAATATCTTCCATTTTCCAAAAGTCCACTGTATGTTGTTTTATGTGATTTCTCTTTTCTTTTATTGCTTCATCCAGGACAAGGGTAAATAGTAGTGGTCTCAGAATGCATCCTTGTCGTACTCCATTTGATGCTCCGAACATTTTAGATTTTTCATGTTTAGTTCTTACATAGTTTTTAATTTCCTTGTATAAACTTTTCACTCCTTTAATAATCACTTGGTCTATGCCTCGACTTTCTAGAATTTCCCAATATCACTTAATTTACATATTACATATTACATACTTATTCTCTTTAATTAATATTTTTACGCATATTATAAATTGTTTTTAATATATATATATATATATATATATATTAAAAAGAATAAATATTTATAAATTTTTGTAATGTAATTTCTTAGTAATTTCTTGATTGCAGCGCTAATTTAAAAAAAATGCAGTAATTTTACATTTCTGTCTAGGAGATCTTTTTCTAAAATACTGTCAACATGCTGTTACTTTTGGAATGACTGTGGTATTTGAGATTCTTCAAATATTAAACATGAGAACACTTTCTTTCCTAAAATGTTAACATTCTACAGATAACTTGTGAAATTTATTGTTCTTCTGCAATCTCGCCAGTTATTTATAAAGACCAGGATTAATTCTTCTACGAACACATACAAAATATGCGATTATAGAATAAGTTTCGCCGTCGTTGATGAATGTTAATTCTGCGAGTGTGAATCTTGATTTCAACAACATGCAAGGAATGTCTTAGATGTAGATTGAGAATAATATGTTTTAAATGATTCCATGACACATCCATCTCTCGCAGGGAATTTATCGGCCAGCAGCTGTCAACCTGCGGAGGACGAACACAACACATGAAACACATCGCATTAAACGGGAAATTTATAGCGCACAACTATTCGCACGGTCAAAATAAAAATAAAACAGTGAAAAACAGGGTGCGTCAGAGTTCATGCGATTTGAATTTACCACTAAATGAGCAGTCGCGTATATCGTGAGACATTGTTGTTTTGTACAATTTTCCAAAACTTGTCGACCATACTTTTGATATTAGGAGATCAAGCAAAGAAGCAATACTAAGCACGGTTAACGTGTGAATGGGTTACTACTTGAAAACATCATATATTATTCAATAGTAAATGGGATAAAGTACTTTTCAGATCACCTCAACATTCTGAACTACGAATATTCTTGTTTTTACACAAAATTCAATATAATTGTTTCCATATTCTACGCAACTGACATGGAAGAATTTTTCTATTTCACATATAGATGGCGTTGTTAATAGTTTCAAATGTCATCAGGATTAACCACGTCACAACGGCTAAATTTAAAATTTGAAGTAAATTTTAAAATGTATAGGTACCTGTTTTACTGTTGAATAAATGAATGGGGTATTGTATCACATTTGAAGGGTACAGATGTAAAAGCAGACATTTGATACATAAGTAGTTTTGAATAAAACACAAAACTGTAAACTTATGCATTTACCTTAGCACTAGCATTAAACTTTGCATTAAATTTTACATTACGTTGTCAGGTTTAAGTATTTCTTAGGGCACACCAATAAGAGCAGGCCGGTATTGTCACTTTTTGCAAAATGGACACGTCTTTTTCATCTTAAATATAGCCACATTGTTCAATTAACTGTATTAGTTCGACATCTTTTTCAATGACACTGATTTTTAGTTAAGACAATGTGACGAAAATTTTCAAAAATAACAAAATAATAACAAATGTCACATTGACTGTCGTAAATATCTCCTGAAACATAATATACTCTTCTGATTGTCATATTCTAGGGTTACGGCATAATGCTAAAGTTAAGGTTACAGCTACTCGTACATATACCATAGTACGCATTTGTTTATACTCGAATTATTAATGCAAAGTCAATACTAATGCTAAGGTAAATTCTTAAGTTTACAGCTTACATAAACCAGCCTTTATACAAATGTCTGCATTTGTATTAAAGACGCCAAACGCCAAACAGTTTGAATTGTACGTTTATGCACCTGAAGTTCAAAAATTAGTATCCTTCATAAATTTCTAACAAGAATACATGACTAACTTATTTTATTACAAAATGTCAAATGTCTGCTTTTGTATCTGTACGCTTCATTTGTTTTTCTGTCCTCCTTTCTTGAAATGAAAATATAAATTTTAAGGTATTTTCATTAAATATGAGCAACAAATGATTTTTTTAAAGTTAGTAAAAAATTTGAATCTAAGTGGGATAACGTAGATTTTCCCGATAATAACATTGTTTACTGCCGAAATGTAGAAACATTTTGGCTTGAGACAGTGTTTTGTGTTTTGGTAGGCGATGGAAAGAAAAGTTTGTTTACAAATTATAAATGTCTGATTCATTTCTTATTTTATTATCGTTCGATATTCATATTAGTTATCTTCTTTATATATTATTGTATTTCAAGTATGTAAAACGTAATAACAGAAGAATCTAACAAAGCTGTCATAATTATCAAGAATGAGGTGTTGGTTCCGCTTTACAGTACACGTGTAATTAAATTTTTTAACATATCATTAGGAAAATCTATGGCACCTATTTTACGCGCTTTTAGAAAAAAAAGTATTAATTTTAATAGTTATTAACATTATTCGTTTTTGTAGAGTAACCTATAATATTAAAATAGCTCTAGTTATAAATTTTATTATAATAGTGGTTGCATCAAATTAGCTTACATTATTTACAAGCACTGTATGTCTTCAGTAAAAATAAACTCTGTCTGTCTATTTTGAGTCACTTCCAGAATTTTGTCTTACCCTGTAATACGCAGGAAAAATGTTCCTGACAGATTGATATAGCATTATCTTAAGCTTGGCACTTAATAACATTCATCATTGGTTGGAATCCACGGCGACAAGTGATTAATTGCGTGCATTAATTACAGCTGTGAATAATAAAACTGCTTCACAAATCAAAAGGCGGCAAGACAGTCTTGGCGTTGCGCAACAATATCCCACTCTGTTTTTGTTGTTTTCGTGTGTTGCGCTATTAATTTCCCAGCCCACGAGTGCGGCAATATCGCGAGGCTGCTCTGGCAGGGAATTTGTCAAAGAACTTGTTTGATCAGACGCTGAAGGCGTGGGAGGAAGATACGAGACCACCGAGAATGTTGCACTCATTCGTGACGTTCTTAATTATTTTTAATTATTATTTAATTTACTGAATAGATTAGAAACTCTTATGTAGCTTTGATAGCGACAAGTATGGAAACATATGTTTTGGAGACGATAATGAATGATTTCCTTAACGAAACATTGACACTTAACTATTACATTAAAATGGACATAGGCTATACCTACATTCCTATAGATGGATATATTTTTAAATTTATGATATTTATTTTTCAGGCTATATTCAAAAATCTGTCATCATCATTGGGCAGGTCTTAGCGAAAATAATTCCTCCGTGCAAATCTGTCCGCACTTTACTCTTCACTCCCTCATAATTCTCTCCCTCCTTGATATCTATTATATTCCAAATTTCCTTTTTCCTTTTCTCATTCAAGTTATTCACTTTATTACGTGTTTTACGTCTGGAAACTTTATATTTTACAAAATATATTAAAAAAAAATCTTATTTCAAATTTTCCTGCGTGTGACGTGTATTATTAATACCAATCACAGTCTTTCTTGTCCTAGCGGTACACTTTCGGTAGTACACTCTGTTGTTTACGCTTATGACAGTTTCATGTATGTCAAATTATTTGTATATTATCAAAGAAATTCATTCGATTTTATTATATAGATGTCATTACTTTGTTAAGGTTGTTGATTTTGGCGGGCACTTATAAAACGAATTGTATAATTTTAATTTAGTTGAGTTTTAACCATGTACCTATTCTTTAAACTCATTGGTTTTCTAAATTTTGTAAAATCATTTATAATTAAAATGTAAAACGTTTTAATTTTTTAATATTTTAATAATTGGTAAGTTTGACAATTGTATAATATAATTTTCATGTATTTAACAATATAAATATTTTTTTGTTAGCTTGAAAATGGTTCTAAATAGAACCGAAACGTCACAGTTGGAAATTTGTAAATTATTGACCATGTTGAAATAAATGAAGCATTCATCCAAAAACTTTTCGTATAGAAATTTTTTTTATTTGCTTCGAAAAATTGAATCGATGTTATTATAGTTGTATATTTTTATTAAGTTTTAGTTAAATATAAATATCTGAAAAGATTTAATTTTTGAGAGAAGCACAATTCAAAAAAAATATTTTTTTCTACGACCACCATGAAAATTTGACATTTGTGCTCTATTTTGTCATCGTAAAGTTGATGGTTACTAAGGAACGAGCAAATAAATATATTATCAGTCATAAACAACGTCTATTATAACAGATAAATTTTTGCTAGAAGAAGTACTCTAATGAAGGTAAGTAAAATCAAATTTGGAAATTGAGTTAACCCCAGTATATTAAACTAACCCTTATCCATTATCGTCGGCCAAAAAATTTGATACAATTCTCGTGCGTGAAGTATTTTACACGTACTCGAATGTAAATAACTATTACAATTTGTACACCAGAGTTGCGCTGCAATCGGAACAGAATATCTTAAGAATAATAATTTAGACTTCAAGTTTTGTCCATTTATTCTTAGGTCATTCTAGTGTATATTCCAATATTGAGTAGATTTAGGCACGGTCAAATATAAAAATGAAGTGGAATGGGGTCATACCAAAAAAAAAAATATATATTTTTTTTTTATATAATTAAAAAAATTACATAATTTTATACATATACACATGAAAAATATTTATTATTCTTATACTTTTCATTCATGATTTTCTTTCTAAACATTTTGAGTCTTATTTTGCGACGTCATGGGTTTGTACACACATACAATGATAGTCACGCACGCACATGTACTCGTGCACGTACTGTACATGAATGTCAGCGCAGCGCAAAGCTATAACATTTTTCGAACATAACCAACATTTTCAAAGTAAATATCTTTGCAACAAGTTGTTTTTTTTTAAATGTAAGTACAAATAACGAAATGTTCTAATAAATACATATTATGTGTGATTTAGATATTACCATGGTTGTATAATATTGTTCTGTGCCGTCTTGCGAAAACATCTCGTTGAGAAGCAAAAATAAAGTTTTTGTTCGTATTCCTAAAACTCGAGATATAAGGGAAAGATGGTATAATGCAATAAATACTCTAAAAATTTTGAAGGGTAGTCTTGCTTATGTTTGTGAAGATCATTTCAATGTAAGTAGAACTTAATAAAAAATCTGTTGTGGCCAGCACAAGACCTCTCGCCATTTCCATATTAGAATGTATAAGTATAGTATTGCACTTCGCTTTCGAATCGTCGTTTTATAACAAAAAATTACAGAACTTTACTCAAATATTGTTTTTTATTATATTTAACATGTCTTCTGCACACATATAATTCTAATTATATCTATTTTTCATTGCATAAGGAAGTTTCTAAATGTCAGATATTCTTCCAATTCATTAACCAGATTGGCGGTATTTCTGATGGATATATGCATTTTACCACAATTTTACCTATAATTTCAAATATTTAATTAATAAAACAATAAGAAAAGTTAAATATACTTCCCAGAAAAAGCTATCAGAATGTCACTAAAACTGTTGATATTTGACAATGATGTGTCATGTTATAAACATTGGAATTTGTGAACTGGTTTCCTTAGTGCCTTGGCCTCTGCGATTAGTTTACTCTATAAATTATAGTGTCTATCTCTAAATCTATACAAGATATAATAAAAATTTTAAGTGTATTAGATGGAGAATTTTATGTTCTTCGATATTTAATAAAAAAAAACTCCCAAAAAAATATATTTAGAAGAATTTTTCTAAGAAACTACTACTTCCGGTTGTTCGATTGTTACCAAAACCTTTTCAGCTCTTCCCAGGAATGTCAGATTGAGGAAACTGCAGTTATATATTTTTTAAGTTTTATAGTTTTTGAGGAATCGTGTCTACAACATCCAGACATTCACACATACACACATACACACATACATACATACACACATCCACACACACACACACACACACACACAGACATCATTTAAAAAATGTTATAATCGGATTCTAGGGACCTTAAATCGTGCTTATCCAATAAAATCTCGATATGCGAATTTTAGCATGAATCCAATACCTCTCTTAGCGAGAGGTAAAAACGATTTTCGTTGATATACATTTGTTTATTTTGAAGAAGATGCCGAAAATCAATTTTCTGCAAATTATTTCAATTCGCTCCTTCAAAATTAATTTCCATATTCAAATTATTCAATATACAATAAAAACAAAAGTACGAGTACAAAATAACTTGCTGTCACGTTTGCTTTCAAGTCAAATAGCATAAACGTCAAACGTAGTTCCATTTTTATTCGATAGGAGGGACCACTGTCACGGTCGCAAACCCATGACGTCATTTAAAATTTAATATAATCTTTAAAAAATTATTTCTGTAAAACTAGAAACTTATGTGACATAAAATATATATTTCTGTAAGTGGTTTTAAGTATACTTTCAGAAAAATAATAAATTGGAAAATGTGGTATGACCCCAGCAATTTTTTTTTTTAACTTATTCAGATCCACTTTGGGAGTGGGGGGGGGGGGTAGGGCGGCCCGGATAAAATTCGACTTGACCCCTTTTAACATCTAATATAAATATTGCTGTTCAGGCTCACAGTGTTTTCAATAGATTGCTCTGCATGTGATTAGTTACCTCTGCAGTCATCATCTTTGAATGGTTTATCATACGTCCACACAATCTAGTCGGTGCCACCGAAGTGATGAGCTCTAATAAGAGCGAAACGAGTCTGTGGTTCTGGTTGAGTGAGTCAGTCTCTGATAAATCAAAGCAAGGTTAATTCAGACACTGAACTCTTGAGAAACATTTCAGTATGATATTTTAAATATTGTATATTTCATTGTTTTCGTTTTTACTGTTTAGAAAATTTTGTATTATTTTTGTCACCCCGGGAAATGTTTAAGCCGGCGCTTATGTATAAAACCGACCACATTCCACTCTTTCAATAATACGCAGATCTACAATAATATTTTTAATAAGAAACGAAGTAGTTGCGTTGCGTTGGCGTCATTATATGATCGACCAATAAGATATATACCCCAATTCTGTAAGAAAGTTGTTAAATTTTAGCAACATTGCTATAGTAAATAACCAATAAAAAATGCGAACACTGAATAAAACATGAAAATGACAGGTTTTACATTTATTTCTACTGGTTACAATTTTTAACAACGTTGCTAAGTCTTAACAACTTCCTTACAGAATTGGGGGTGATAATGTCAAAAAAATACCAAAAACAAAAGTGAAATATCAGAAATAAAATATTAATCTAAAGTAATACAATTATTCTTAGTATAGTCAAATCCTAATATATTTCTATTTTATCTTTCTTTCGCAAAGTAAATAATATTGTGCAAGGCCACATTAGCATATTACCTACTGTGGACATTTACGATCTGCATTGTTATGACATATTTTTAATATTTATTCAATAATATATTAGCTATGACAGTAGGTACATAAATAATTATAAATGGCTGTGCTGTTGAGATGAAAACAAAGCTGCGGTATGTTGAATCTTGGAGGTGTCGGCCGGCCGCAACCCTTGGGGGCCGCGCATAAGTCTTCCAGCGAACAGCCAAGCACCCGATGAATAAATAAAGCTATCTCGAGCCTCATTTATCATACCCGTATCACAAGCCAAGCTATAAATTCAGCCAGGGAGTCGATAAGAGCCAGCCATGTGCTCGGTTAAATCTGTAGACGGACGGGAATTGTTAAACACTTAGCCACTTAGCATTAACAGTTTATTAATTATGTATAAGGATTAGGGATAATGTGAAACAACTAATTTTTAGATTTTTTCATTATTAATTCTTCACAAGATTAATTAATCCTCTTTGTTGCCTTATCCTGAACTCCATCTACTGGTTTTTAAAAGACTACGTATTACGCTATTAATACAAGGGCAGACTGGCCATAAAATTTAGCGGACGGAGCCCCGTGGCCCTTCATTCCTAATAGAACCGATCGGTCAAATGATATGTAACGAATAATAATAAATAAAAATGTATTAGCAATAAACAAATACCGATAAATGTTTAACAATAGCGAGATAAAAATTAAAATATATACTACACTCTACAGACCGCGTCGATCTCCTGTGCTATTTTTACTCATAGGTTTTATCGATTGTGAATACAATAAGGCCCGACAATATTTTCATATCTAATTAAACTGTTTGCTAACCTTTCCGTCAATTATAAGGAAAAAGTCGCTCCGAAAAATTGACACATGTGTAATTTTTACAGTTTGTGCTATAACATCGATTCTATTCTATGCTATTCTCTCTAAAGATGAAAATACCGGTCCTAAAGCACTTTCTTCGCTAATTTTAACATTTTTATTTTTACAAGATACAGAAACAGTTATATTTTTTTATATGATTAGTCATTATCACAATTTTTTATTGTAATTAAGCACAGCGTACCATACTCACTTACAGCCTTAATACAACAATGTACCTGTGCCCCAATTACAGTAAAATTATTTTTCTGTATGATTAAACGTTATAATAATTTTAATCAAATTTTCTTTCTTGTAATTAAGGGTTTTCCCGGAAAAAATAAAAGTTTCAGTCTGCCCTTGAATTGCAGTTTTTTTTGTTTTGTAGTAATGATTCATGATTTTTTTAAATTACCATATAGCGAATGACAAATGACTTTAATCATGTAACCAAAAAATATAGCTGTAAAATAGGACGTTCACTTAAAAAAGAAATGTTATGGTCTTCATTATACTGGTAAACAAATAGATATCTCAAAGAACATTTCTTACACTAGAATAGCTGCAAAATCAGATTACGAGTATTGCTGAGAAAAATATACTTTTCATCAGACTTGATTTCTTGTGACATCCATTTTACAAGTCACCGACAAAGTCTACGTATTTTTCATTATTTTTGTACCCATTGTAGGATTATCTTTAGCTTTCAATAATAATGAATGGTTATCGCACATATTAAATGACTATAACTAAATGAGTACAAAACATTAAAAGAATAAAAGAATCGCAAATTTTGCTTCAAATTAGAATACACGAGACATCCCGTAGTTTTTAAACAAATTAAACAGATGTGCCTTTTAGTTAGTTATCACGCTGTAGTGATGAATGTAATAGCATAACAGTCTCATTCGTAATGGGGCTGACGGCGCGTTGATTTCCCTATAAATAGTTAAAGAAGCAAACAATGCTATCCACTCCATGCAATCCCATTTGCTGTGGCAGCGAACACGTACAGCACACCCCGGGGTAGTTAAATGATGAGCGTTATTATTAGTAGCGACATCTCGACAGGCCGATGTGCAAGCCGGCTAATAACCAACCGTCAGTTAGCCGTTCCGCTTGCACGCATGCTGCCAGCGAGATTCATGGGCTCTGACATCACACAACCAAAACACAACATGAGTTGGATACTTTACACACAACAAAACTTCAAGAAGACACCCACTCAATTTTATTTTGTGGCAGGGAATGTTCTATTAATAATTAGAAATAGACGACATACCATTATATTAAGATAGTATCTTTTTGTTCTTTGTTTGGAGTGTGGAGAAAAAATAAAGACAGTCTAATGTAGCTTTAAACACAGAATATTGTGTTAGAGGCTTCCTCTCTGGTATTATTATCAAAACTTAAAGCACAGAAAAGTCAGAACAATGCAAATTACTGACATATCTGTTTTCTCTGTTTTTATTATTGTGAATCCTAATTCAGTAATTATTATTGTACCAATCAGAATATTTTTAATAAAATAAATATTGAAATAATTGAATTTTCGACATGACAATTCATTGCAAAGTTAACTTAATTTCAATAAAAAATGTCATAGGTTGTGTTGCAAACTTCAACGTCGATAATAGGATCCAAATATATATTGCCCTTGTATATATTTTGATATTTGGATTAATATAAATAAATGAAGAGAATTGATACAATTTTTGTATATTTATACGCATGCTAAGGCTGCGTCCGATGTTGCACTTTTATCACCCTAATATCTAAATCCTAAATTTATATGCCCTAAATCTAGAGATTAATTAGGATTTTAGGAATTAGATTTTAGGGTTTTGCAGGGGCACACTATGCCTTGAAGTTGACGCGCACTAATTAAACAAATCATGTTCGTTGCTATAATTTATACGAAACGTCAAATTTACTGTCAAAGAACAGCTTCTTACCTTCAATTTTATGTAATATAATATTAACAATACTCTCAAGCATTAAAATGAATCGAATTGTATAATTCATTTTTGTTGTTCTAAAGTGTTGCCATACAAACCAATGGATATCACTAGTGTGCCAGTCGGAGTTGTATTTAGGTGAAGAAGACCTAAATCCTAAATACTAAAAGCCAAAATGCGACATCGGACACAGTCTTAGACAATTGCAAATTTTCATGTAAAGCAACAACGTCCGACGATAACTCCAATACTACAATTCTAAAAATTATAATTCTTACCTATTCCTCTTATACTATGAAGAGCTGATTAGATTTGGGTTATAAATGGTTAACTGGAAGGTCCCTTATTTGAAGTTGTTAACAGTTTTTCTTGAAAAAATCCCAGTTAAATATCATTTTTTGACATTTTATATATCAGTATAAAAAAATATCTTATTATGTATAGGGTTTGATTATACATTTTCCTTTATATCCAGTATATATAGAGTTAAAGAATTATAAAGAAATTAACTTTCATAAACCAGCCAGCTTTGCTGTAATCATAGAAACAGCTGATATATTGAAATAATTCTTATTGACAGGTGTCAGTGTCAAGTGCAATTTACATACTGTATGTTCGTATTATAAATTTATTAGATTTATAGAATTTTTTCCAAGAAACTTTCTGTATGGAATTTGTATAAAATAGTATACGTTCGGGTTACTATTTTACTTGACATATAGAATCTTTTCCAATGAACTTTTGGTATGGGATTTGTTCAAAATACATGTGATGGCCACATCAATTTTTTTTATTTTTAATATCCTATAAGAAACTTAAAATAACTTGCGAGAGCCTATTTGTACGTAATGGCATAGGAGTTGTTTTTACAAAGTGGCCTCCTTATATTCGTTGAGTGACAACTGAATGTTCTTTTCTCTATTTTAAACTTCCCTTTGGTGGTAGCGTGGCTCATTACCCTTGTGAGTCTTGTGTGTCTTGGTGTTAATGAAGCAGTGAGTTGCCTTGTCTGACATAAATTGAACTTGTGTGCGTTGAAAGTTAGCGTCGGGTCGCAGCTGTCGCACGTTGGCGGCCGTGTCGACGCCACGCGGGGACGTCGGGACGCCGACGGTGAGTTATGGCCCGAACATGTGCTCGCTGCTAGCCACTAGACCAGCGATTTATTTCGCAGCATCGCAGCTTATTTGTTCTGTCCTCGCGTTACAACCAGACCTGACTCAATCCCCACATGACGGACCTGCTTTTTCTTATAGATTTATTTTCTTCCTGTACAAGATGTTGAATATATCCTACAATGCTACCAACAAGACATGTATGAAATACAGTAGGGAATATAATACCGAGATCTTTCTTAATGTCCCTTATGAAATTCTGAACAGTCGTTCAAGAAAAATAGTTTGTTTGTGCAGTACAAAGCACGAATAAACAAATATACCACTCAACATCTCCATATATTTATAACGTAAATCATATAATGTTTACATTTTAAAATGAATATTATGTACTGGTCGTCTCAACTTAGTTTTTAATATGCCCAATACGTTCTCGAATGCAGCGCAACCCTGGTGGTGAAACTCGCAACTTCGAAACGTGACAGTAATCTTACATCCTCACTTCTTCAGCAAGAATACAACACTATAGTATAGTAAATGAAATAATCATAGTGACTGTAGATGCATCATAGTTGATTTTTTTTTATTTTATGGCCAATGGTGTTGTCACCGTTACTTTTTTTTAAAAAAAAAATAGGTAACTGTTTATTAACGAGTACATAATTAATTTTAACATCTTAATATATACAAATACTATTTATAAAGATGAACAAAGCAATAATAAAAAACATATTCGCACCCAATGTTCACACCATTTGATTATCACCAATTATAAACTGACTTTCTTGTAGCTCTAGCTCCTCAATTTATTGGATATTTCACTACGTATAGATAGCGTTGTGCATCATCTTCAAACCTTAGACAAGGAATCACTTTCGTTTGACTACCATAAGCGTATCATTGCTGTCAATAATTTTTCTTTAATTCTTCTTGTATATTGGCTTTTCTTTCAGTGTTTATTATTATTTTAGGTAAAGTATATTCCCTTGTTTCCTGATTTATTAGTTGTAGCAGTAGATTAATTATTACTTTTCATTTTAAATACATACTTTAGTTAGTAGTTTTCAGGTTATCTTCAGAGTTTAGTTTTTTCTTAGTGCCAGTTTCACAATAAATATTACTTAATAGTAGTTTCATTAATTGTAAATATTAGTTCCATTATCTGTTTTTCACTATAGCTTTGTTCGAGCAGACAATTTGCAACAGTCTGACGTACTGTTGTACTGCGCATGCGCCCAACTCTGATAGTTTCAAATTAGTTTGAAATTTTCGTTGTTAGAACACGCTAGTTACTTTTACCGGCGGTAGTTGTCTCTTGTTGACGCCAGTTGTTTTCTGTATTATTTATCCCAGCTGTTTGGTGTTTTGGCTGATGTCAGGTTAGAACAATAATTTGAAATTCATGACAGGTATTTTTAGATGACGTTGAAGATATTGATATACTCGACTCAGAGTCACTGCTTGATGTATTTAAATCAGACATTTTAAAAATTAAAAACCTCTGCAACTAATCAAATAACTGTTCCTATATTAAACATAGACACAGTTACTTTAGGTTGACGCCATATCTCATGTTATCTATTTTACAGTGTAGACGTCTCGTTTTCTTTGACGGGCTATACCTCTTTCAGTTGCGCTTGGGCGATCTGTAGCCTCCTCTATCTTGTTGTCAGGGCGTGTTATATTCCAGCGAGGGTCTTACGAGAGTGAGAGTCTGTCCTGCGATGCCGACAGCGCGTCGAGGCAGTTTTAAAAATGCAGGAGCCCGGCCGCACACTATGTCACTGTCAGCGTATAATTACCCGTCACACGGAGCGACAGACACGACATCCTGCGGCAGGCTTGGGAACGAGCCGCGACAGGTGAGCCTTAATAAAATATACAGCGAGTGTCAAGCCACTGCACAATCAACGCGGGGATCTGTCGCTACCAACCATTGATCAGGGCAGACAACACAAACGGGGATTTTTTCACAGAAGAAAGTCGGATGCAATGCGATGGTCATGGGAACTTATGTCTTTTTATTATTCAGAAACAACAATTATAACTCTTTTGGGTAATTAACGAATAATTAAGAAACAGAAGTTTTTTCGCGTCAAAATGAGAAAAACTAAATGATTCGATTTTGACTTCTTTTTCCTATAGTTCCATCCCGATCTATTGCAGAACCTGCTGTTCATTTAACATTCACTCCTTTGACTAGATGGAAGAATATTATAATTGACGCGTCACTCCGCCTGCCAGTATATATATAGAGGGAGAGAGAGAGAGAGAGAGAGAGAGAGTTTTTATCAGTAAACATAAGGTATAGTTTCATTACCATAGTTACAAAATGACAGCAATGTGCGTTTATTTTGTGAGTAAAAATAGGCGTTTAACATGGGAAAACAGTTTTTTGTAAATAAAAAGTGTCCGGCAGAAAATTAAGCCATGTCAATCATTCATACTGTAACTATGGTAATGTTTACTCATAAAATAAAGTCCTGGTATAAAATAAAATAAAACATTTTTAACATACAGTAAACTAAGATGCAAACTACTACACCATAAAATTATTTAAAAGTTGTAATTTATAACAATAAACACTACAATCATAACAAATACATATACTGGCACTTAATAAAATAAAATCTAATTTTAGTGTTACAGCTCTCAATGATATAATAACTAATATTTCAAATTGGTGTAATGATAATAACCTTTGTCTTAATTTAAACAAATCAAACTACATACAGTTTTATCTAAATCCTAGTACAATTATTGAGTGTAATACATCAGAGGTAAGCATCTCTCGTACAGATACTTTAAGCTGTCTTGGTATCCTGCTGGATGAGGACACCAAATGGTCTTCCCAATCTAAAGCTATAACAAGTAAGTTAAACAAGTGCTGTTATGTTTTGCGTATGTTAACACCTTACCTTGAAGCACATGTGACTCGTACTTTGTATTTTGCATTTTTTCACTCGGTTGCCACATACGGGATTACCATTTGGGGGTCGTCATCCTTATTGCAGGAAGTATTTTATATACAAAAACGAGCCATACGTATAATGTTGAATATGACCCCTCGCCAATCATGTAGAGGCACTTTTAATCAACTTAAAATACTAACTTTGCCAAGTGTATACATACTACAAATCCTTAAATATACTTTCGATAACCTAAGCAACTTGGATATGTGTACTTCATCTTATGATACAAGACAAAAACATATTAACATAAACGTACCTGCTCATAAAACTTCTACATTTGAAAAAACAAGCGAATACATGGGCATAAAACTATATAACTTACTACCCAATGAATTAAAGCAATGTTCAAAAACAAATGCATTAAAACTTTTAAAAAATATATTCATCTATAAAGAATATTACTCTGTAGAAGAATTTGTCAATGATTGTAGAGCCAAACACCTACAAATTCAAATTTAATGAGGTCAAGGTTATTTTTTCAATTAATTTATTTACGTACCTCTGTGCCCTTCATGTTTTAACTATATATTTATTTATTATTTTATTATGTAACTATGATTTTATTAATTTTAATTCATTGTCTTAACTATTATCATCTTTGTGATTTACTGTGTAGAATTTATGTATAAACAAATGTGAAGTTAGTGTGTGAAGCTGTGTAGTTTGACTGCTGCTTAATTACTAACTTTTATTTTATTCGAGTTCATTTTATTACAAGTAGCTTTTATTACGTATGTTTTTTAATTTTATTATATTTATTTCTTAAATTTTATTATATATATGTTTTTTAAATTTTATTCATCTTCACACACATTTCATTTCATTCCATATTTCACATTTTGATTGTTTATTGAGGTCAAGGTCAATTTCATCTATTATAATTTGATTTATCTATGTAAACTTGTGTTCTTGTTATTATTTATTTTTTTTATTATATGACTAAATTATGTCTGACTAAATTATCAATACCTGTACCTGACCTGTGATCTCAATATTAGTTTTTGTAATGTATGTTCCTTAATTAATTAATTTTTATGTATTTATATTTATATTTTCTTTGGGGGAGTTGAAAACCAGCTTTAGCTGAATCTTACCCCATTTGTACTTTTATGGTGCAATAAAGTCTATTATTATTATTATTATTATTATTATTATTAATGTTCGCACCAAGTAACTATCACCAATTTTAACTGAATACCTCCATGTCACATTCGTTTCGCAGCTTTTATACTTCCTAATTTCATCTTGTGCTTGTTGTTCTATTCGTCTTTTAATTTCATGTTATCGTTAAGAAAAATATTTATATAATTTATGGAACTAGGACTTTTGACAATGAATATAGGGCGTAGACGTAGAACATATCTGGTATGCCAATTGAACGACTGTCTTACTGAAAGAATTAGCATTTAATAAGTAATATTACTTATTAAATGGAATTAGGTTAGGTACATTTATAAATTAATTTTTGTATAGTTGAATTTAAGACACTATTTCATTATACAGACAAAATGGCTACATAATATCGAAATTTATTGGAAAAAATGAAGTTGTTTGAAATTTATCCACTCCGTCTGTGCAGTCGAAATAATTTTTCAACTCACGGCTGCTTAATGACCTTCCTGCTGAGTGGAAATATAAAATACCAGTTGAGAATTTAATTTAATGTGCAGTCAAAATAAATTATAGGTATCCAGTTGTCTATTATCGTCCACATTTCCATCAAGAGTCGTTTGAATTACACACACGTAATTTTATAATTAATATCTCATTAATAATAATCTAAATATACTTAATTAAGCATGCGTAATTGCAATTCACACATAAATATCGCATGATATTCAATAGGTATTATTAATGTCTCATAAATCTTGTCGCTGGGTATATACTGCACTAATTAAAAGCACAATATTGTGCAACAATGTTGCGTGGATTTAATCTGCATTATGGCCTCCATTTTATTCAAAATTAGACCTCTTTGTCATAAATATCACCTGAAAGAAAGATGTAGAAAGTAGTTTGCAAGTTGCATGTTGTAATAATTGAATCTCACTAATGTGTTATGTGTTAATCTTAAAAATACTGCAATGTCATATTTAATTAGAAAATTTGGTCTTTTATTTTTTACTCAAAGTACTAGAGTATCAATTAAATTTAATTAAAATTTATGCAAGACATAATTGTGACATGTAAAATAAGAGTTTCTAAGTTTTTCACAGTAATTATTAAAACAATTTTATTCTTTCTTTAATCTTACATATTGAATCCGATTTTTTAGCTGAAATGGCATAGATCTCCCTGATGACATTTACAAATGATTACAGATCTATCTATTAGTTGAACAGGGAATCACACATATAATAACATTTATATTGTGCGATATACAAGAAAAAAGGAAAATATCCAATTCCTTTTTACCTCTCGCTAAGAGAGGTATTGGATTCATGCTAAAATTCGCATTTCCAGATTTTATTGAATAAGCACGATTTAAGGTTCCTAGAATCCGATTATAACATTTTTAAAATGATGTCTGTGTGTGTGTGTGTGGATGTGTGTATGTGTGTATATACATATGTCTGGATGTTGTAGGGACGATTCCTCAAAAACTATAAGACTTAAGACCAGTTTAACTATGAATTCCTCAATCTGACATTCCTGGGAAGAGCTGAAAAGGTTTTGGTAACAATTGAACAACCGGAAGTAGTAGTTTCTTAGAAAAATTTTTCTAAATATAATTTTTTGGAAATTTTTGTTCTTAAAATATTGAAGAACAAAATTCTCCATCTAATACACTAATTTTTATTATATCTTGTATAGATTTAGAGATAAAGACACTATAATATATAGAATATTCTAATCGCAGAGGCTAAGGCACTAAGGAAACCTATTGACAAATTCAAATGTTTATAACATAGTTTGTAAATGACTACGTCAGAAGACATGTTAAATATAATAAAAAACAATATTTGGGTAAAGTTCTGTAATTTTTTGTTATGAAACGACGGTTCGATAGCGAAGTGCAATGCAATACTTATGTAGCCTAATATGGAAATGGTGAGAGGTCTTGTGCTGGCCACAACAGATTTTTTTTACAACACTGGTTTCAGTCAATTTATTATAAACGTAGGCCTGATTAATTATTTTAATAAATTGACTTAAACCAGTGATTTTGTTTATATTACAAAAACAATGTCAGGTTTAACAATTTGTAAAAATACCAGTATAAGAATATGTAAGTAAATATAAATATTAGCTGACACTGACAAAGTACAAAAATTCGCTTTCGAGAATCAAGTTAAGACATCAGGCTAACGCTGCCAATACCAGTGATTTCCTTCGTAATTATTATTTTTTTTTTTTTTCATAAAGTATCCATATATTTCTTTTATTTTACCTTAAAGTACAATACTTTTTTACTTGTTTAATATTGTAAACTCAAATACCTACAGTTTACTTTTAAAAAGTGAACTTAACAAAAGAATACTTCTTATAATAAATATAAAGGAATTAACATAAATATTAAGAGTTTAAAGACATTAATATGTAGTACATGTTAAACAGAAAACGTATTTGTGAAGGCATATAACTAAGGTATATGAGGAATAAGATATAAACTTCACCTTTGCTATTTGTTCATGCTAAGCCATATATTTATTCTTATAATTAAATTTATGTATTTATTTGCCTGTAACATTACATACATGATAAAGGTGCAGCCATTAATTATAAATTTTTATTATGTCTCTTACAGTTATATTTGTTGTGGTAGCAATGTCTGCAAATAATTTATTTATCACTATTTATGATATTTGCAAATTAATAAATTTATAAATTAACAACGCTTATAAATAAATATAATTATCAAATCAGAAACATTCTAAAACCTTGAGTAATTACAACTTGCAACAAATAGAGACAATAAACGTTAATAAATCTCAAGTATGATTTATTGAACGGTAATCAACAAATCATTAAATTGCGCAACGTTTTGCCAATGTGAAAATATTGAATTACGTAAGGCTGTTTGAATTATTGAAAACCTAATCACACATTTCAATCACGAACGCGGAAAAAATTATTTATATGTTTTTATTGATTCGTGAGATCAATCAAATTCTAAAGAATTCCTAGCGAATGATATTCCAGATCAATCTGTCTGATATCATTTTTATAATACTGGCCCAAGAAATCCACCTCCTAATAACTTTATTTGGCGAATAATTTCTATGGTAATAATAGGGTAGTTGCGCATTTTCCAATTTATTTTTTTTTCTGATAGAATCGTTCAAGTTATTCACTTTAATACATGTTTTACATCTGGCAACTGTATATTTTTCAAAATATAATTTTTTATAAAATAATTCTTATTTCAAATTTTCCCGTGGTGACGTGTTTTATTAAATAATAATCACAGTCTTTCTTGCCCTAGCGGTACACTCTCGTTAGTACACTCTGTACACAATACTACCATTTTTATCTGAAAAGATTTATATGTTTGAGAGACACACTATTTCAAAAGAAATTATTCATTTTTACACGAATTCATTAGTTTCATTACCTTGTCTTAAATTTTCTGATATAGAAAATAAAAATAAAATATGAGTTCAACACGTAAAACATAGGTTATATGTCACTAAAAATGACATGTACATTCACTGGAGTGTGTAGTCACCTGGTGGCAAAATTATGAAGTCTATATAAGAATTAAGCATCTTGAAAATATCTGGTATTCATGTAAATAATTATAAAATATAAGTACTGTTAAATAATACTTTTGCATATGTTATTTTACTTTTAGAATTATACTGTAAATATTTGTATGATACAATTAAAACATAATTCAACATCTTCGCTTTGTCGTGGTATTCCAACAAGTTTGTATGAGTCAATGTCAAACAGACTTGGTCGAACTATATAATTATTAATAGTCTACGTCACAAGAATTTCACCGCGAACTTTATTTGTGGAAATTATGAATGAAAAGTTTTATATTTTCTAAAAGAAATTACATTAATATGTTTAGAATTAATTTATATTTCATAATTAATAGGAAAAAATAACATTTATTTTTTCGTAACTACCCTATTGATATACAATATTGTATCTATAGTTATTATTCGCAAAATAGAGATATTAGGAGGTGGATATCTCGGCCCTTAATCTATATAAAGTTTTCACTTCTACTCGAGGATAATATATATATATATATATATATATATATATATATATATATATATATATATATATATATAACTATGTTAATCGAGATTGGAGTTTTCTATTTTTTTATATTTATTTTTTTCTAGATATTAATACCACAAGCCTGCCTATTTTAAATTATAAATGTGCAAATTTCTCATAACTTCAGATACTTTTTTATTTTGTCTAGTATAATATTTGTAAAAATCTAAATTTAGTGCTGTACATTATGAAAGGAAATTTATGATGATAATTTTCTTTGCAAACTGTAAAAACATCGTTAAGATTAATATAATTTGCTTTTATATTTACATAAACTAGTAGACAAAAACAAATAAATATAAAAATTACATAGATGACAGCTTATTTATCACCGCCATTCAGCTTCCGTTTTAAAATATATTTACATATGTACAAAATTTTTGTAAAATTTAAATAGAAAAATCTACGTCATAACTTCTATAGATGCCGTCGTATGAATATGGACTGGAGAATTCTTTGTTGCCATTTCAGTGGCCATGTTGAAAATGCTAAGTTATGAAGTAACAACAACACCACATATGGCAAGGGTGAGGGTGCGGAGAAGGGAAAAAGTTCAGCTTCAGTTCATACTCATACCATATAGGCATATTATATTACACAAAAACACCTATTAAATAACATAATTTTTATATATTTTTGCCAAAATTTTATACGGTTAATAGTTCAACATATAAGCGATAATGGAGTCGCGTGGCTAAATGCGAAAATTCACCGGATTCAAATCCTGTCTATACAAATTTGAAAATTATTCCTAATTTTCAAATAACACAAAATGCAAGACAGGGCAGGACGTATTGATACAGATAATCATATCTGAGAATAAAAGCAACTTTTGCTAAACACAAAAATGGATAATAAATAGTGAATAAGCAACATGTAAACGTTTAAAATTTCTTGGCAAAGTATTTTTTCATTCGTGTCTTCTTTTAAGTTGTCACGTCGTCATCGTGCGGTGTAGAATTCGCAGTGTGTGAAAATATGTCGGTGTATTTTGCAGTGAATCACAATCGTGCGCAGTAAAGCCCGAGGTTTACGGCTTTATTATATAACGCGACTTGTTTACAGTCGCTCCATTTTAACATAAGAGCGACTATATTTTACCAAACCTGTATATGTCAGCTCGGCGGCGCGTTCAGCTGTTCGACTTGGAACAGAAACAAGATATAGTGCACAGTTTTACGTGATGCATATTTTAGGTGGGCCGTGTTGAACACGTCATTACAACAGCGACTGTTCAACAGCGTTATAAATTACACACAACACCCTGTGATGTCACTCCAGTCCATGTGGGAGGCGAGAACTTCAAAATAGTTACATTCTTCAAGGAGCTCTAATGTTATTAGCGAGTAATTACATACTAATTATACAAATAATAAATCAAAAGTATAAGTTATGTGTGCTACAGATTGCAACAGGAATACATGAATATTCATCTGAATTATTCATTCCATCTTCTATAAATGTCATCTGTAGACAAGATTTATTACTAAGGCCGCATGAATAAAACAAAAGATTTCATTATAATTATTAAATTTCAGGAAATACAAGACACTTTCAATTATCCTTAATGAAGAACTAGTTAATCTTTTATTAAATATGTACATGTAAGGGATCTATTTTATTTTATTAAAGGTTTTAATCAAAATTTGGTACATGTATATTTGTTAATAAAACAAAAAAAAAAATATGTGTATAATAAATATTATACAAATTTAAGGCTAAATGTAGAGATATCGTTTAGGTTAAATTATTATTTAATGGAGCCCTTTACCATACGAGTGATACCAAATTAGTAATTTATATTAAACCTAGAACTTATGATAAGGGACTATCAAAGTTTAAAAAAAAGTTATTAGTTTTTAGAATACGAGTATTGGAGTTATTAATGCGTTTAACATCTATTTTGGATATATATATATTTTCACCATTCTCATTCAGATATCTACTCTACTCCATATTTGTACTTACGAGCCTTCTCTTTTTATCTGTCTATTGTGATTGAATAATTAGAAACGAAACAATGAAATTACACATTTAGTTTATGATGCCACGTCAAACCAGAAACCATTGCCATTGGCTAACAAAACATAATATTCGTAGTTTTTTATTAATTATTTTGTTAAAATTCTTATAATTCATGTACTCGTATATACGAAAATTTCCCAATAGAGGTACTAAAAATAACCGTTACTATGAAGAACTTATTAAGGGCAATAAGAGGGCAGTTGTCTAGCATTGTTTTATTGTTGTCAATCTATTATGGATTATTTTGAAGAAAAATTTTTCAAATAAAAATTAATTTTCTATAACTGTTATTTGAAGTATTTTTCTCTAAAACAATCTATAAACGATTGATAAATATAAAATAATGCTAGTCAACTCGTCGCTAATCACTCTTAATCAGTTGTTCATAGTTCATACTACCAGCCATTTATTTTAAAGTAATTTTATTTACTCGTACGTATTACAATATTATTGAGCCTTACATTGATTTATTTCACAATATTAAAGACATGAAAAACTGTATAACTTATTTCACTTGAATGTATCTTGTACTTATCGCAGTTTTTCCTTAACCTGTAATTGGGCATTCGCCTGTAGGGCATTGTATCAAATAAATAAATAAATTATCCACAAACACAATTTAAATTTGTATGGAAGTATGGACTTTTCTAATATTTCCAAAAATATAATATTTCATTAAGAATGTTTTCCTTGCACTTAAATAACATCGCAATAATTATTGTAATATGTCGATTCCTAACGTTTTAGAGGATGGGAAATACGTCATTCCTAACTGTAACGACAATCTTTTAGATAGGAAATGACCGATGACGCTTCCATCTCATGGGTGGGAAATGATTATCTAGGGTTGCCTAGCAACATTGTCATAGATCCCTATAATAAAGTAGATTAAATAAATTTTAATAGAGATGTCTAAAATATTAATAAAATGAAAGGTTAATCAAATATTTATTTAGAGAATTATTTATTTAAAAATAGGATAGTTCTGAATAAAATAGTACACATACCTCGGTGGGAGTATCATCGCAGCCTCGCAACGTATCTGACCTCGAGGCTTCGCCCTCGGTAATATACAGAAGCCCTCGGCTGTAATGAAACACCTCCCACCTCGGATGTAATATACTATTATTTCTAGGCTATAGGTACCATGTGGCAATCTCCTTGGTTTATCTTTCCTTCTTCTATGCACCAAGACTTATTTATACATAAAGCATAATATCGTTTCTTTACACAGCAGGACTCCACTACGACTATCCTCCAACGATGTACATCATTTTGATTTAAAATTGTTGGAACGAAGACGCGAACATGTTTCGAAGAACACCCGCGTAACTATTGAACCTTCAAAAGAATTTTCAAACAAACATAAAGAATTTTCTTTTCATTTGTATAAAAAAAAATGTAAAAACCCAATCAGAAACACTGTTTTATTTGTTTCTCGATGATTTAGCATATTTTTTGATTAAGAAACATGAGGAAATTTCTTTGATCGACGTGGCCTTGCCTATAAAGCTGTCTGATTAAATTGTACAAAAATATAAATCGTATTTAATTATCGTAATTACAATAATTTGCATATGACATTATTGATTCTTACACCATCTGACAGTTCAATTCTTGGATAAATATAAATGTTTAGTCAAAGATAAATCCGTTGTGGCTGGTTGGGTTTATCAGAAAAATTAACAGTGTTTTTCAAAATGTAATTATTAAAATAGTCAGTTGATTACATCATTATAATAGGTGAGAGAGCACATACGTAGTAATACAAAAAAATGCCTATACAACAATAGTTTATTATAGGAAAAATAGCATTCCATTACCTACTATATTTCTAGGACCAGCGCGGACTCTCGTAATAGGTCTCACTCATCTTTTAAGTATTTGCACCAAATAGCTTACCGATGCACTGTGTACAGTTAGATATTTTTTTTTAAATACATATTAAAGTATTGGTAGGATTTGCGGAGTATCAGTCCGCGGGCGAGAATTCGTGTATATATTTTTGCGGGGTGTCAGTCCGCGGGCAAGCATTCGTGTATATATTTGTGAGGAGTGTCAGTTCGCGGGTGAGCCTTCTTGTGTGAATTAGATTATTTCTAATTTGGTCACAAGTTTATAATTAAAGTGAGTTATGCATATTTGTTATGTAATAACTTGTTAAACATGAATGTAAATAATATATAAATGAGTTCGTGGGAAGAAGATCAGAAACGATAAGAAAAATTTGTGAATATTGTTCTAATGCTAAAGACGACAGTGAATAGTGTTCGCTAAACAATATTTACTCATTTTTATTTATATTTTGGTAGATTATATTTTTGTTAAGCTAGGCAGCAAGTTAATCGTCGTTTGCTTTCTATTTTTAAATTACTGATTACGTGTGTTAAATTTATTTTGTTTTTAAATTGAATAAATTGTTATAAACAATTAGTATTTTGCTCATGTCTGTTTTTGTATTTTATAAGTAATCTATTTTATTGTTGCGGACTAACAGTCCGCGCTCGCGCACTCCTGTTATAAAAATAAGCGCGAGTACTGGAAGGTTAAATATTTGTTTTTATATTTGAAATAAAATCTTTATGTTAGGTACAATAAAAAAAACAAACAAATAATAGTTATTTTTATGGGACTAATAAGTCTCCGATCCAAAACATTAAAATTAAATATTTATTAGAAAGAAATTGAATATTATTATTGAGTGTCTTTTGGCTTTTATAACAGCACCTAAGCGACGAGCCATTGAAACTACCAAACTTTTGCTCACCGAAAGTGCTATACTCTGCCATTCTTTTTGCAATTTATTTTTTATTTTCTATTTCATTCGTATATATGCTTATTTCGTTCAGGAATTTTCCGCTTGCTTAATTGGGTTTAAGTTCGGTAATGCCTGAGCAAATTTTTCGATATTATAAACAACCACTCTCTTATAACACGCGAAGTATTTGTCAAATCGTTATCATACATGAAATTAAAATTATTGTCTGCTCTCTTTTTCCACAATTTGCTTTAAATTTTCACGGAAAATAAACTTTGCTATTCATTATTGTTGCTATGAATGTTAAGTTTCATACTCTTGTCGACTAAATATCAGATATGGTTATGTATGCGATGGCGATTGGGTGATGGTTAACGGGCGCCACTTCATCAGGGCGATAAAATAATAAATGTGTAGAATTACACAATTATGCATTAGGTTAGGTTATGTTAGTCTTATTTTTTGAAAAATCAGTGCGTCACTTTGACTATTTTTCCTGTTGCAAAATAAATTCAACAAATTGTATTATGTATGAATCACTCACTCTATTGTGAGAGAGTATATTAAGACCATTACAATGTTGCATTACTACTTTATATTCTCTCTTTGTTATTTGAGTTCGTGTGTCCAATTTTTTTTATATCTTCTCTTTGTAAGGTGTTGGCCATCTTTCCAATGACCTGCAACTTGCTGGCTATGCATTGTGATGCATGAGCAGCCACCAAGTCGTGATTTATCGTCGACATTATTCATGCATTTAAAACGCTAACTATTTTTAATTTGGCACCGCACTAAACTATACTTTATAAAGTTTACTCGGACACGGCTCATAAATATTAACGGTGTGGACATACCCACTGATTGGCTGCAGAATTATTACAGTTGCCGTCACTTAAATTATCGCACGGCGCGTATAAATAAACCCAGGAAGGCAAGCGTGATTGCACACTAAACCAGAGTTGGCTTCGGGGAAATTATAGTCATATACGGCCAACCAAATCGTCCTTAATATGTTGCCAAGGAAACTTCAAACAAATATCAAACATATAGAAGTAAATTCCAAGTAAACGAGAAATATATAAAAAAAATCTGATGTGGCCAACACAAAACCTCCCGCTATTTAATTTTTACATACATACATACGTACATAAAATCACGCGATTCCCACTTAGGGGGCTAGCAAATACCCGGAAACAATAGTAACAATAAGAAAAGGGATAAGAGTAAGAGCTCAGCTGACTCACTTCACTCTTTAACAACATTCATCTTTCGCCTTGTCCACAATCATCATAGCATTCATACATAAGAACATATTAAAGAGACCGATTTTCGGTAGCGAATAACCCCATCCGGACCACAATAATAGTTACGCAACAATCATCCTTCCACACACATCCCTATCCATTTTTATTAATTTAAATACATACTTACGTATTTACTAACGCTGCAAACTGT
This sequence comes from Ophonus ardosiacus, assembly GCA_943142095.1. NCBI lineage: Eukaryota > Metazoa > Arthropoda > Insecta > Coleoptera > Carabidae > Ophonus > Ophonus ardosiacus. The sequence continues at coordinate 24,134,239 of OW964824.1, forward strand.
TCCACTGCATAAAACTATTGATTTATTTACTATTTTCTTTTTAAAATGTCACTATTATTAATTTGAAGTGATTAGTTTTTTGACAGTGACATTTACTGTCAGTTACATTCATTTGAAATATGAACTGTATAACAAAGGAATTATTGTGTTTATCTTAGGCTTCGCGACTAATAAAAAAAAATATTTTTAAATTTATCTGTAAAATATATAGAAAAACTATTAATGCATTCCTGTAGAAAATTCAATAATCTTTAATTTTCATAAGACATAAAATGCGAAAAAATGGCATTTAATGGTATTTTTTGAAGAAAAACCATTATGAGCTTCAGGTAAAGTGCCATTTCCGGTTATCCGATTTACACCAAAATCTAATGGCTTCTTTTCATATTAGAATAGGGTATAAATACAAAGTTTCATAATTTTTTGAATGATAGTATTTGAGTTAGAGCGAAGACAAAATCCCTACACATACACACACACACATACATACATACATACATACATACACACATACATACACACACACATACACACATACAGACATCATCGTGAAAATGTTAAATTTGGATTCTAGGGACCTTAAAACGTGGTCATTTACTAAAATCTCGATAAGTGATTTTTAGCACGATCCCTATACCTCCCTTACCAAGGGTAGCGGGAGGTAAAAAAAAATGTTCTTATTTTTATTTTATTTCACTGCTAGAAGCAAATTTGATACAAATAATAATTGTATTTGTTATTTCAATATCAGCTTCCTTAAATACTACAGGACCGTTTTTAGTTATTTTTTTTTTATACAAGACGATAAAATTGTATTTTTCGCCAGTCGATAATTTAATTTTATAGTCGTGTGTAAAATTATATTTTTTTTCTATAGCAAATTTTAAAGAGCACTAATTAGAAAAACCGATTATAAATTAAATTATTTAAGAACAATTTAAAAATCTCAATAGCTTGGTAGTTATAGAATTTGTTTGAAAACAATTTCATTTTATTCATGTTTATACAATTGAAGTTACATATAATATGAATCGCCAAAATGTATAATGTGTTTTTATTTAAATAAAAATTAAAGTTCTTTATCTACCCTTGTTGTTAAAGTATTATTTTATCAACTTAGTCAACTATTTCGAGTTGAACAAAGCACACTTCAAAATCTGCTATAGAAAAAAATTAATTATTGTTGCATAACAGGTACAATGCAAGTTAAAAAGTTTTAATAAGCAAAATTTTGCAGCTAAAATCCAAGTTCGCAAACTAAACCTTGAAATTTTAGAAAAGTTTTTTTAAAGTAAATAGAACTAATAACAAACTGATTTGTGCTCCTTAGGTTTTTAATACACTTTAATAAGAGTTTTTTAAATATATATTTGTTTTAAAATATATATTGCTTTAAAAACAAACTTTTCTCGAAGATATGAAAAAATGTGTCAAAATTTAATTACATAGCTTGCCACAAAATAAAACAAGTGACGTTTAATAAAAATTTTGTTTTCACAACAATATTGTATCGAATACGGATATGCAGAAGTAGATCAACATTAGATTACAAGATTTAACCCTTGTAAGCAGGTGAAATTAAATAAAAGCTTAATTATGCAATTTATTATAGTATTTTTTCAAGAAAATATCGTACTGTCATTGAAACTACGTAAATAAATAAAATATATCATCACGGCATAATACCCATTTCTGAGTGTGACACAATCTGCTTTATCGCAGATATCGGTAATGATGATGACATATTTGTACCCGGTTCCGTTGACCGTACATATAGAAGTGTGTATGTACACTTTTTTACAAGATGAAATTGCTACAAATTTTGTCTGATATTTTAACGCGATTTTAGTAAAAATAATTGTTTGTGAAAAATTCGTTTGCGAAAATAGGAATAAAATTTTATTCTTCGCGGAGTTAAAGAACTTTATACTATACCCCTATGTAAAATAGTCATCATCTGTTCTTCTACGGCTACTCCTGTTGGTAGTAACTCATAGACTGTGGAGCCATCTATCTTGTGGGTTGTCTGGTAGCTGCGGACATGGCGCGGTCGCCGGGACCTGACAGCGCTGATAAACTGCCGGCCGTGGGTGGCGGGTCCTGTTTTTGTCCACAGGGCCTCTTGTAAACGCTCTGCTTATTGCTTCACCAAGACTCACACTGCACCAGGATTTGTTTATAAATCTCACAGCCAGTGTGGGTGCACAAGCTTACCAAGTGATGAAGAGTGGACTCATCAAGACTGGTAAGAATGCATAAAAACAGGAGCAACAAGAATGAAATAATAAAAGGAAGGTACAAAATAATTACATAAAATTTTTACAAAAAGATAAGTGAGATTATTAATATGTCAACAGTATTCCTTTTACTTTCATTTTAAGTTTAGATCGCTAAATTCATTTCAGTAAAATATGAATAAAATTCAATAAATCCTAATAAAAAAAAAAACTACTATTGCGTAGTACTAATTTTAAAAGCACTATACATTATATGTCCTTTGTAGCTTGACAATCGAATCTTTGAAAATATATTAATCATTATTAGAGTATTTTTATAATTTTCTACTTTTTTATGCAGTTCTTTATTAATAGATATTTACACATTACCACATTTAATTTTGACAAAATAAAAATCTGATCAGTCAGGCTGAGCATGACAATCGTCGCTGATAGACATCAAGTCATATATTTAAAATGCTTTATTGTCTGTCATTTATGCCGTGAAAAATAATGAAAATGGCTGATAATGTCTGATAAATATTATGGTAAGTGTTATTTTCGTACCTGATGTTATTTTAAATGCATTATTTGTTGCAGAAAGAGTTAAAATTTTGTGAGTGATTTAATAGTATATTGTATTAGTGCTGAAAGTTGGATAGCTGGAAAGTTTGAGCCATGAGCCGAAGGCGAGTGGTTTAATCACGTGAGTGTGAAATACCCTTTCAGCACGTGTTGTACACGATATTTTTCCGACGACCACAAAAAATAAAACAATATAAAATTTTCATAAAAATATTAAAACAGATTATGTTTACATCATTGCTATCGGAATTCACCAAAAATTATGTTAAAATCTGATAAATCAGGGTTTAATCCGTGCAAATTTTGCATATTATTTGCAACTGTCAAATTTTTACATACAAATCTTTAGGTTAGTTTGCTCAGTTATCGCAGCGTTTGATAAAATCATATCACACAGTTGCGGACGCATCTGATTGGCTAACGAGCTTTCATTTCACACAGCTTTGGTAGTGATGTGCAATGACCAACTTTCAGTAATAGTTTAGCGTGTGAATTTATGTACTTTTCGTAGTGGTCGTCGGAAAAAAAATTTAATTCACATGTGAAAAAAGTGTTACTTATAGTTGTTGCTATGGAGTTAATAATAACAGTTTAAAACGTCAAAATTGAATAAAAAAAAATAAATACGTATATTTTTGTTTGTTAATAGAATGTCTTATTTCGTGTTTTTTTTTAATAATGATATATGAATTATCACTTTATAATGAAGTATGCATAATTATGCCTCTTAAATGACTCTTCTAAGAATTTCTTGCTTTTTGTGTTTATAGGTTAGGTATAATAGAATTTTATTTATAACTTTAATTTTTAAAATGCATGCTACAAGTATAACATATTGTTGTGTACAGAATTGCTTAAATAATTAGCAGAAAAAATACGCAATACTTCTACGTCATCTAGCGCCTTTTTATCATAGCAAGCGGTCATGGAGAGGTAACCACAAGAAGGGTCTATTTCTGCTATTTAAAAATTGGAAATAATTTTTGTTTTAAGTTTGACATCGAATGGTTTCAAACCCAGGTCATCCAAATAACAATCGGTTCCTAAACATAAATAAATTGCGATGCTACCAATAAATTTAAATGTTTGAATATTTGAATTAACCATAAGATTTAATTTAGTTTCTTTTTAGAGGATGTAGTCTGAAAGCCTGAGTTATCTAATTGTCGTAAAAAAGCGTTTAAACTTTTTTTAAACTTTTTGGGTTTTATATTACATTAACTAATGAATTAATATTAATCACTCCAAAACGAATTGGTCTTAGTAGCTAATTATACGGTACTTGAGACTAGGACACTAAAGAATATTCTTCCACGAGAAAAGTACAACAAAAATTCTCTCTGAAAGCAGTTACGGGGCAAATTTATCGTCGCTTAGCAGTTGCAGTGACCGCTTATCGTTTTCGGAATCAGTGTAAAAGTCCATGTAATCTGTGGTGCAATCAGAAAGGAAATGTAATTTTCTATTCTTTTTTGCTGTTGGAGCCTCATTGACCGCTCTGCAGCAGAGGAAAGAATAACTCATCGCTGACACTCAGCACATGTGTTCCGGCCGGCAGCTTTCATCCCAATCCCACTCGACAACACCATTGTCGCCCCAACTCAGGAAAGTAAATGTCCGCAATTTATATTCGAATATTTGTAAAAAGTTAAACGCGTGCCGGGCCGTAAAACTTCGTGCTAAAAAGATGGATGTTTGAACTTAAAACTTGAACCTCTGTGAAAATAAATTTCCCGACTGGAGATGAATGGCTGTGGGCGTAGCGAGCTCCCTTGACGTCTGCTATCACTGCCAGGGATTTCTCAATTTGCCACCGAGCATTCATCATAAGGCTCTGCACACATACCACATACTCTATCAAAATATTACCACCAATAAATTATCAACAAAACATGCGGAACCATGGGTCTTCGGTTTGAATATATTTACAAGCAAATTTCTTTGTTAAAAATGATTTGTTCTTCTTGTTACAGTACATGGCAAAATAATATATTATAAAACATTTCATAAGGCAATCTATTCACGTACGAGTCCAAGTTTTACAAAGGACGAATGCGATAACAGGCCTTATGAAACTGAAGTAATTTTACAATTTTTTTAAGTGCGACTTGTCAAAAATATTACTTGATTTTTACATTCCGCTACCCTTGGTAAGGGAGTTATAGGGATCGTGCTAAAAATCACATATCGAGAATTTAGTAAATGACCACGTTTTAAGGTCCCTAGAATCCAATTTTAACATTTTCACGATGATGTCTGTATGTGTGTATGTGTGTGTGTGTATGTATGTATATGTATCCGATTTACACCAAAATATAATGGTTTCTTTTCGTATTAGAATAGGGTAGAAATACAAGGTTTCAGAATTTTCTGAATGTTAGTATTTGAGTTAGAGCGAAGACAAAATTCGTACACACACACCCACACACACACATATATATATATATATATATATATATATATATATATATATATATATATATATATATATATACAGGGTGTAAATTTTATAACGGGTCATAGGGCTATAACATAGAAAAACAGTTTTTTAGACGCCAACAGTTTCTATATTAATTTATTGAAAAAATAATTGGTGCGTATTATAAATAAAAAATTACAATTTTTTTAATACCAAATACTTTACATTTCTGTTTCATATAAAGCCACAAAATAAATTTAAAAATTTGTACAATTAAGAAAAAATATCATTAGCCATGAAACTGACAGTAACAAAACATTGTCATTGATACATGATACGGGAGAATTAAAGATTAAAGTTATTAATTTATGAACTAATACAAAATAAAGTAAACACTATGATATTTATTTAAGAAACAATTATTATTTATTGTAATAGGTATTTATTTACAAACTAAAGATGATCTACATGTAATAAGTTATAGGAAACGAGAAAAACTGCAAACTACAAGGGAACAATTAAAACCATTTAATAATTTGTAATTTGGTTTCACGAGACAAATTATCCATTTCTTCTTAATAAAACAAAAATAATAATAATAATTTAACCAATAATGTGTATGAAACGTTTATTAATGAGCGTCTCAAGTCAACAATTGTTTTGTTTTGTGTCTGTCAGTTTCACGGCTAATGATATTTTTTCTTAATTGTCCAAATTTTTTAATTTATTTTCTGGCTTTATATGAAACAGAAATGTAATATGTTTGGTATCAAAAAATTCGTAATTTTTTTCTTTGTAATATGCACTAATTCTTTTTTCAATAAATTAATATCGAAACTTTTGGCATCTAAAAAACTGTTTTTCTATGTTATAGCCCTATGACCCGTTTTAAAATTTACACCCTGTATATATATATATATATATATATATATATATATATATATATATATATATATATATGTGTGTGTGTGGGTGTGTGTGTACGAATTTTGTCTTCGCTCTAACTCAAATACTAAGATTCAGAAAATTCTGAAACCTTGTATTTCTACCCTATTCTAATACGAAAAGAAACCATTATATTTTGGTGTAAATCGGATAAACGGAAATGACATTTTGAAGCTCATAATGGGTTTTCTTCAAAAAATACCATTAAATGCTATTTTTTCGCATTTTATGTCATTATGAAAATTAAAGATTATTGAATTTTCTACAGGCATACTTTAATACTTTTTCTATATACCTATTTTACAGATAAATTTAAAAATCATTTTTCTTTTTTTAATCTCGAAGCCTAAGATAAACACAACTCCTTTATTACACGGTATATTTTTCAAATGAATGTAACTGACAGGTAAACGTCATTGTCAAAAAACTAATCACTTCAAATTAATAATAGTGACATATTAAATAATAAAGAAAATCGTAAATAAAGCAATAGTTATATGCATTGGAACATAATATAGTTTGAAACATTACTAAATACATAGGTATGTATTTAAATTAATAAAAATTAAATACCGGGAGATTATGTGTTGGCCACATCAGATTTTCTGTATTATTTATAGTGTTAGCGCTTCCCGCTAAAACCACGGATGAAAATTCATTGTTGACTGAGAGCAATTTCAGCATGTATGTCATTCATTTGTCAGTTTTAAAAGCAACCATACCACAGAAAACAAAAAGCGCCAAAAACAGTGCGTTTATAGATCTTCTAACGACCTATTTTCAGTGTGTGTATATAGACTCATAAAGGCACCGAAATAGAAATACATTCGCATGGTATATTTTCCTTAAATTAAAGTCTTACTTATAATGAACAATACATCTTATTAATAGTTTTCTATGTAATAAACAGTCTTGGTGAGAAACGTTACGACAAAGTTATCAATGGAGACATATTTTCATGCTGCCATCTATTGATATTTTCCCTGAACTGCACGTGACTCAGCTGCTACAATACAAACAAATTGTTGTTATTATGAAAGTTGAAACAAGATGGTGTAAAAAAAAAACATAAAAATAAAGTGAGTGTAAGGTCTTTGCATCAATGACTCCCGCTATAATTATAAAGAACAAATGACAAATGTGAATTTCTCTAAGTTTCCGCAGTAATCCAAAGATAATGAATTATGTAGAAGAACTCAAATATCAAAACACAAGTGACAGAAGACATACATACATACATACATACATAAAATCACGCGTTTCCCACTTAGTGGGTTAGCAAAAACCCGAAAATAATAAGAAAAGGGATGAAAGTAAGAGCTCCACAGAATCACTTAACTCTTTAAAAACATTCTTCTTCCGCCTTGCCCAAAATCATCATAACATTCATTCAAGAACATATTATTGTGACCGATTTTCAGTAGCGAATAATCGCATCCGGACCACAATAATAGTTAAGCAACAATCATCTTTCGCTACACATTCCTATACATACATACTTCATTCTTCTCGTCCACATAAAAGTTCAGCTGTCTCTCCATTCTCACAAAACATTCTTACTAACCATTCATCTTTACACCACAATAATTACGAAACAATCATCCTTCGCAACACATTCCTATCCAAGCATACTTCTTTCACCACAGCCACATTCATAAACGTATTCATACATAATAACACGTGCGTGTGAAGTTAAAAGTAAACCCTCCATTACGGCCCAATTTTCAAGTTTAACTATTGTGATATTATATGAAATGAAACTTGTCAGCTGCCATGATATTATTTATATATACAGTATTACACTTTCTCACTCATTCATCACTTTGCAATTGAGAATAGCTTCAAGTGATAAAGTGAATTTTTGTCACTTCAAATCACTTCGGTGAAAATTGAGAATTGTGCCTTTAGTTCTCCAGAGTCGAAATTTACAACTATGTATACGTTTTACCTTCCTTTGTAAATTATGTTTTATAACAGACTCAGCTGAATGAAATGCTTCCTCCCCACCATTTTATCCTGCTCCTGCGCCTTTCTCTTCAGCCCCTCGTAATCCCATTTCTTCTTGATATCTGTCAACATTCCAAATTTTTTTCTTCCCCTTCCCCTTGTAACAGTACCAAAACTGCTTAACTTTCAATTTTTTCCTATTGACTTATTAGCTTAAACAATATTCTTGTATAACGTTTTCTTTCAGTTTTGTTTTTTAATTCAATTTTCATTTTAAAATCACTAGTTAAGGTTGCTGGGGAAGTTGATATTTCATACCGTTCATGCGAAAGGAATTGTGGGCTAACACATCCAGATTTGTGCAACACGGATAATGGCAACGCACCAAATCACTGCTCATACATTCATTCTTGATTTTTTGGTCAAAGACAACACCTTCGTACTGCCGCAGCCATCGTATTCACCAGACATGTCCCCTGTGACTTTTCCCCTTCCCCAAAATGAAGAGCATATTGAAAGAACAACGTTTTTTTAACCACAGCAAATAAAAGCAAAATTGCTGTAGGATCTAAAGGCTATGCTACAAAGTGCATTCCATAAATGTTTTGCATAAGTTTATTAGAAATATCTAATGAGAAATACTTTGAAGGAAACAATATTTATTAATAAAATATTAATTTTTAAAACAAATAAGAAATCTCGTTAATTTTTTATCAACCCCTAGTAGTGTTTAAAGTTAAAGAAGTGTCGTTCGATTGATGAATTAATCGAGCAACGTAGTTTTTTTAAATATTAGTTTCTTATTTGAAGTTGATAATAAATCAAATGTGAAAAACTAATTGAATTAGAGGAATGAAAAATGTGTGTGATGAGAGAGAAGCAGAGCAGCGCAGAGAGAAAAAAGTGTGGGGAATGGAAGAAGTCAAGTGGATTGTTAGTTATAATTCGGCAGGGCGCCTTTGCCTCCTTGTGGCGTAACGGCCATTTGTAAACGTCATTAGCGCTCCGGGTGTAATAAATTCATGCGAACAAATGCCCAAGTATTTCCGATCATTCGACGCCGTAATAAACGAGCTGCTGGGCTAATCATTTATTTCCCTGGAAAGCCGCTGCTGGAGCGATGACAGCGGCGTAGCAAGCACAGACACTCTCTACCTCTCTATAAAAACGTTTCAGTAAACAAATATTTTACGTTCACATTCGGGCAGCCCAAGGCCTCTGGACCGCTTAATTAAAGAAAAGATAATTTAATGTAATAAAATGCAGTGAGTTATAGCGGCTTTCAAACATTGTACACCTTTAATTAGTTGTAGCAGGAGTTAGCTGACATTTATGAAGGAAACCTGTATAATAACGTCGACGGTCAGACAGTATCGGTAATTAATGACGTGTAAATTAAAAGCCTGTGGCCGAGCTAAAAGATTTCTCCGAGGATATGCAAATGAGACAGCTGTAAAGGCGCACAATGTAAGCATCTCTGTCAACGTCAGCTCCGAGCCGGTGCCTTATATATTTCATGCCGTTTCAGCTAATTGTGTAGCGGCTCTCGGCGCGCCGCACTGTCTCTCACTCATTTATCACACGAGTGGAGTGAAGTGGAGTTCTTCGCTCCGCACCTCACACGTACCACGGTAGCACAAGTTAAAAATACTTCCAAAACCGATGCTTATGTCACAGTACCAGCATACAGCTCCTTTCAAGGATCACTAACACATCCATCATTTACAACCATTTATTTTTACATCGCACTTTTTTACAAATAAAGCAATTTCAGCTTGCGCGTTGATCCAAACATTTAACTTTTAAATACTGAATCTATTTGATTTATGTGAATGTCAGACTTATTACTCACAGTCACAAATAATAACTTCCATTACTTCTTCACTGGTCTTATCTGTATTAAGATTTTTAATTTCTGAGAAAGTATAATCGAAATTAAAATAACGATCTGCTGAATGGATCATATTGCCAACGGCGCCATAGAGAATTTTTATAACCAAAGTAGATGTTACTTGTTGTTGGTAACATTGGATTGACATTTATTCACTTATTTGATAGTCATTTAAATAAATATCATCTAGTACCAACCTTCTGAAACAAAAAATGCGTATCGCAATGAAGGCTTTTTTGATACGCAATTGGTTATCGTAATGACTTTGTTATGAATGTGAAATATAAAAATGCAATTTTGTGGGTAAATATTGTTAATACGGTACTCCACTGACTTTTTTAATTTAATTTTTACAAAACCTTATCTACATAAAAACAATCTGTAGCTCCATACAGCCTTAATTGTTATACGTTACGCCATATTTTTTTTTTTTTTTAATGTGGTAAGTGTTTTTACTATTTTCTTCTCAACGTGTGGAGTTCTCTAATAATTGGAATCAAAAAAATATATTTCTTTTCCATACAAACGCACGTGGTTCCGTTCGGCAAACAAGTACGGCCGTACTTGTTTGCGGAACCACGTGTACATCTTGTTTCGTGCGCAATACAATAATAAAAAATATAAAAAGTACGCACTCAGGGCGCAACACAGCTGAAGTGCGATGCGGCCGTACTTGTTCGCCACACCAACTCTGTACGGCCGTGAATAAAAATTTGGTAATTTTTAGTAATTTTTTAGTCCCTATCATAAAGTTTTAAGGTTCAGATCAATCGCCCTACAAGC